>CM077667.1:492761901-493130912 GCA_039707655.1 Elymus sibiricus
GTGATAGAATATATAACAAACTGAAAGTTATGGACAATTAAAGAAAGAAAACAGAACCTGGATGAAATGGCAAACAATATGGCAACAACCATGCTTCTGGTGGTACTGGGTTGTTACCAGTCCAATCAAATACACCAAGTACCTTAAATAAGTTCGGTGATTAGGTTAAGTTCAATCATATTCAAGAAGGAACGAACCAACAAGTGTTAATTCCATACCGAGAGCCAAAACTTCCCCCACGATGTTATATATGTTACTCCTCCATGGTCTAGAATCCATTTTTGACCTTTCTCCATAGCTCCATCTCCACTATCCGTTCCCTCTCCAAGCAACCTCAAAATAACATAGGTCAAGGCTGATCCAAACATGGTGCTTGGTCCCTCAATGTGCAGCCCCCAGCCTCCATCTTCATTCTATCCTTGCCGTAATAATTGGTTAATTTTAAAGTTCACTGTAGGTCAGATAAATTTAGGACTGCATTCTTACCTGATGATTATAGAGATACCGGCGGATCTCCATCTGATGTTCTGATGATAAGACAGTGTTCAGTGCTCGAGTCACATACAGGGTTATAATCTGAGTAAAGAATAATATACTATGAGTAGGTATAGGTTTCTTTTAGGACAAGAAACATTGAACATATGTTTCCATTTTTAGCAAAATTCCATATTCATGCTTACACACAATTCAGACAGAAGCAATACAATTTCCTATGAAGCACATGACAAGATTAGACACAGAGTATGGTATAAGAATGTGTATCCAAGTAAAGCAAGCAATTTCAACATTTCATGTTGGTTCAAGGAACTACCAAGCCTGGCATAAGGAACATAGGACCACCATAATCCCCTGGCCAGTGTCCATCATGTGCCTGGAGAGTAGAAAGGCGACTGATTGCCCTCTTCAGAGTAGTTGATACGACTTCCTCCGTAACATCTTCATGCTCTTCCATCTTGATAGCTCGAAGGTCCAGCTCAAGAGGATTTGCTTTAGCGAACTACAGTATGTGCAAGAGAAAAAATGTTTTAATTGATACCATGGGCTTGGGCAGCAACAGTAAATATAAGTCCGAGAAAGCTAAACTATAATAGCACAACAAATAAACATTAGGTCATAAAACCCATTATCCCTACTACTATAAAGATGGAATTTGGCCTCCCGTCTTGCGACCTCTCCACACACCCCTGCGACCCTGCTCTCCTCACTGGCGCCACCGCCTCATCTACATGCGTCGCCGCCACCTCTCATAAGAAATAGGTCAACTGGAGGAGATCAAGTGTGAGGGCCTTACCTCATCCCCTTTTCCTTTTTTATTTCACTTTTTGGCTGTTCTTATCGTTTGAATTGCTGCAGCATTGTCCAAATTGTTACTACTTAATGTGTTTCTGTGATCATCCGGTGAGAGACATCATTAAATCAACCTTCTGGCTATTCTCACATGTATCAAACTCGAGCTATGCAGACTGCGATGTTGGCCAGCCGCACACACCGAGTTTTTCGGGCGATACGCGACGACAACTATGATGCACACTGACCCGATCTGCTCCTGACAAGATCCTGCACGAAGCTGCCAGAAGCAACACAGAACACACGCACGTACACAAAAACCAGATTGCTGGCCGCTGCCTTGCTTTGAGCGATTCCGACTGAATGCTCATGTAGTAGCCCACGCACGCACGCGGAACACTTAGAGGTATGTGCATATATACATTTCAGCTATTAGCACCTAACAAAAGTAGGATTCAGTAATTACTTCTATTCCTATTTGGACAGGAACACAAGCCGTGCTTAATTCCAACAGGCGATGGTGTGCTGGATCACGACCTCAAACGATGGAGATGGTGATAGTAGGCTGTGACACCTCCTCTTGGTGTGTTAGGTGCTCAGAGCCTCCTCGCCGCCGGTCCGAGGCCACTCCTTAGGTAGCATGCATCTCCATCGTGGCCTCACCCTCTCTCTGCTCTCTTCCACTCTAAAGCTTTCCACAATTTCATATCAGTAGGAATGTTATGTATAGCTCACACTAAAATGACATAGATGCCTGCTGGATTTTTTCCTGACTTATCATGTTCGAATTTGGCACATGAAACAGTTGGATTGATTGACATATCGTTTGCTTCCTCATCTGACAACCCATTGTACAATTGTACTGTATGTTCTAGCATCATTTTGCAAATGCACTCCTTCCATCTTATCTTCTTTTTTCTGTTAGAATGTACATGCCCCCAGTTTATTTTATGGTTCAAATTCATCTCTTACTAAAACTGGGCTGCAGTAAACAATTCAGCAAAACAATGACGTCTGCCAAACAAGGTATCCTTTTTTGCTAAGTTGTTTCCTGTTTTCCAGTGTGTTCGCCATTTTTGACTGGGCTGGAATGTACAATACGAGCTCAGCTGGGTGTGGCATCTTTTCCGTTGTATCCTAAGTTCCTAACCTTATATTGTCAGCAAAACGATGTGCAAAGCTTAGGGGCGAAAAAAGATGGCATAACATTTTAATTTTGCCTACTTATTTTTGGTGGACGTTTTGGTGCATTGACTTCCTTCAACCGTTCATAAGATCTTTCAAACTTCCGATTGCTTATTCATGTGAAGCACTTCTCTTTTCAGGCTGATCAGCTATTCTTCCACATGCTTATTTATTTAGCATAATATGCTTATTGATTGATCAATATATCTCATTTCTTAAATAAATGTGACATATAATATATATATAACTAAGAATAAGCTTATCCCCAATAAGGCATTTCATACTATATGGCCCTGAACATGTTTTTTAAGAATCAAAGGTCACACTTGTGAGAGATGAAAGAGAACATATGCAAAGCAAAGTGAAGAGGCAATGAATTTATGCATGCACGGCAGGGCTTAAGGGAAAGTAAGGAGGAGAAAGAAGAAGCGAGAAGACAGTAGCATGTTATTTAACCTTCACTGTAAATTATCCAATATAACTTTTTGGTTCATAGCAGTACATGGCTCTTTACTAGGCGGGGCATCAATTCCTGTGAAGACCTAACCTAATAGGGATATTATATGGGCACGATTGACTATTAACCTCTTCATTTTTTATTTGTGTAACACATCCATGTATGGACAAGAGTTCTATTTTTGTGCTCCTCATTATATTCGCCATCATTCTTCAATATTTGGTTATTCTAGATCTTCATCATTTTTACCCTTTCAAACACCACAGCAATATGTATTCTGTCACAACACACAGACAAATTACTAGTACAGTGTTAAAACATACTCAGTAAAACATACATATACTACCCTCCAGTTCCCATGACAGAATAAGTGTAACTACTGCAAACAGCATCTAGACCAACAGCAGAAAACAAGGCAACGGATATATGGATGCAAGCATTGAAGACTGACAACCATTGCCACTGCTATTGCTTTCTCTCTCCTTGATCCCTTGTCTAGAGAAAAGTTTCAAAGGAACTAACTGATCACGCCTCATACTCCACAAGTTTACAGAGAAGGAATTTTCGTGAACAGTTTTTTCAGCCAACACTCAAACAGGAACCAACGACAGTGAGATAACTGTAGTTGATACCAAGGGCCTATCTGGATTGCGCCTGCACAAGCCCTACCAAAATGTGGGCGCGCCGATTTATTGGAGAAGGATTTCGCTGCCAGGGGGGCACAAAATCAGAAGGGGGCAAAAAAAAAAAAGAGAGGCTCAGATCCGAAAATTTGGGCATCATCCAAACGCACGCCCAGCCCATCGGTCAACACCAATTATTTGGTAGGGCAGCTCAAGGCTGCCATCGAAACAGGCCCTTAACTAACGTTGCCTTCAAGCCAGAGCCCGACGGGTGAACTGAACTTGTGATCTTGCGACTGGTGGCTTTTTCCCCTTCTTATTCTACTCCCTCTGTCCCAAAATATAAAGTTAATACAAAGTTGAGTCACTTCATTTGGGACGGAGGGAGTACATTTGTATGTTGAAATATGTTTCAGCGGTTCAACTCCAAGTTTTCTCCATACGTAAATGTACCATCACAGTGCAAATTTGTTACGTGTGCAATATGAGCTGCCATACCAAATCATTGGCGTTGATCGATGGTCTGGTGTGTGTTTGGATGATGCCCAAATTCTTCGGATCCGAGACTCTCTTTTTTTTGGTCCCCTCCAAATTTTGCGCCATGCCCATTTACTGGTGGCGAAATCCTTGGCCAATAAATTGGCACTCACAGGTTTTGGCAACTGGCGCAATCCAAACAGGCCTGAGGTTTGGTTCATCAGGCAGGCACCCAACAATCTGCGAGTGATCTACTACTGTTTGCTCTAGCCGAACGCAGACGCCGCCAATCGATGGATTGATCCAGGAGGCGACACCTCACGCAGAAGGAAACGCGTTGGAGGGAACATCGGAGAAGAACCAACACAGCCGGGCACCATTACCTGATTACGCATGAGGAGGTCGGCGCTGTGCTTCAGCTGGTGCCTTCGCACGGCAAACCCCTGGCGCGCGGCCTCGACGGCGGGGTCGGGCTCCGCGGCGGCGTCGAACTCCCACACCTGGCGGCCCACGTGGCCGTTCTTCGTGCGTAGCCACGGGTCGCCTCCGCCATCCGCGATCCTTAGCCGCCACATCTGCTCCTCCGGTGCTTCTGCTCTCCCTCAGGATCTCACCACCGCCGCAGAATCCGGAGGCAATGCAGCGACGGCGGCGAGATCCGGCTCGCGACCCCGGCCTCGTGCTGTCCGGAGGCTACAGATCCGGAAATTTGGGAGTCCTGCAGCTTAAATCAACTCCAGTAGCTCCATAAAAATCTTCTGGTACTTTTACAAAACGTCCCCATGCTTTCATGTATTCAACCCGCAGTCCCTTTTAAGTGGCTACCGTAAAAAAAAGTTTCGTTTTTGCAAATAACACCCTGTACTTTAGTATATTCAGCCCGATTCCTTTTTAAAGTGACGGATGGCTTCCTTCGATGTGTGCTCTCCTCGCCGCCTCCCGCCGGTCTTCTTCTCCGGCGGTCCGCCGCCCGTCCTCCTTCCCCTCCACATCCGCCCCAAATCTTCTCAGGCGCCACCCACAACCCCCTCAATCTCCAGCCTCCTGTTTCCGTGCTTCTCTGTTTGGATCGAGTTGGGAGTCCTACATTGAGGTAGAGTCCGTGTTCTTCTCCAACACAAAACCATGGAGTGCCCGGCCCGGATTGGACTTGGCTGCCATAAGAAGGAAGGGTCCTCGACCGGAATCTGCTCCAGGTAGGACCTCAACAGAGACCTGCAGGTCCAGCCTCTCTCTCTCTCTTTCGGCTCCCTTCTTTTTGCGACCTCAAGAAGCTACGGCGGCTCATCCTCAAGGCCAAAGCTCGTGCAATTCCGACGACTCCAGGCCCAGTTTGTTTCCCGGTCAATCCCCAATCCCCTGAGTTTTTTCTGGTTCCTCTAATGGACCCATCGATAAATGCAGAATTCTGACTAGCGCTTCCCCATGTGTCTTATTGCAGCTCTATCCGAGACTCAACTGGTCCAAGTGATGCGCCAAGGGGATTTGCACCAGTAAGTTAGTTAGTTCCCTTGAGAATTTCACATGGATTCCGCTATCGATTCGCATGGTGTTCGACTTGCTTGTTTCATCCAGATTTCACACTATCTTGCATAAATTCAGTTCTAATTTTGTACGTAATTATTCACGTTTCAGGCTTTCAGGATTGTTCAGTTTCATGCTAAGAAACAAAAATAGGTTTGAGGGGAACCACTTCTTTGCCGTGTTGTTCCAGTAGTTCATGATAATGAGGTCTGACTCCATAATATACTAGCATTTTATTTAAATGCCAATGGGCGCAACAAAGTTTAAGCAAGCATTTTTTATGCATTTTCGTTTTTAGCACATAGTTTTTGAGCAAATTGTTCTGACTGTGCAATTTGATAGAGTCCATGCCAGCGCAACTCTTGCAATTCTCTGAACTCTTTCTGAATTATACAGCAAGACTCGGTTATAGTGTGGCTTTCGAATCAGAGCTACAATATTGCCTTTGTAGCTGCATGGTGGGTATCAATTTTTGTTGTCACTGATCCTTCCAAACTGAAGCCTAGAGAGATCAAAATGTTACACGCTGAAGGGCCAGGAGTGAACTACTCAACCTATAAGCATCATTCTGAAAAATCTCCTCGCGATATCAGGTATTACACAACTTTTACATTTGCATCAAGTAGCTAAATTGAAAAATGAATAATCACACCATAGTTAATAAACTGATTTAGACTTGTAAAGGGCATTTTATAACTGAGGATATTGGCACTTGGATGATGGTCTCAAAAGCAAATGATTTTTTTACTCAGGTTAGAAAGTGGCAACTCTTATGCTTATTGGTTTTATAGCAGGCTTATACTAATTTCACAAGGTTTTAACTTTTAGTATCCCATAATTATGGGAGTGGAGAAACTATCGCTTTACAGATTTCAGTGACCAAATCATTTAGTAATTTTCTTTTTAGTTTGACAAGGAATATACCTATGGTATCAGACATGATTATGGAAAAGAAGGAAACAAATGGAAGTCTCTTGTTTAATGGAAGGGTCCAGCAGTTGGTAATAAATTTCACCTTCTATTTACAGGGTAATAGCTCTTTCAGATGGTTGAAAGATCATCTATGTGGCACGTGGTTTTGGTGATCTGGTTGCCCTTATCGACATTTTAGGTATAATATTATTCTTAGTGCCCTTTTGGATATAACTCTTAATAGAGTTAATAAAAACGAATTTTCTGTGGCTACTCCGGACATTCTGTTAGCATTAGTTGCCTCGGAGTGCATGTCGATGCAGATTATGCATGTCTGCATGTTAAAACTCTTGGGATGGCCTAAATGGCAAATTATTAAATCCAACAAAATCCAAGGAATTTACTGGGTGCACGTCGATGGAGATTCTCCCACTCTTTCACTTATCTTATTTGCCATTTAAACATGTCTTGATGTTTTGGAATCAATTATTGGACAATATGACCGATCTTGGTTATTTGTCCATGGAGCAAAAAAGTATATGTAGTATTCTGAAACACTTACCGAAAAAGGCTTTCGCCCTACTTTATATGTAAAGCAAACCACCAGAGCCACAAGATCCAACAAAGGTTCACACCGCACACAAACACAGGTAACATACGTACATAGTTCTAGAGGGTTTTGCCGAGGGCACGGCTCAACAAGCCCTAAATAAAAAACGAAACAAGGGGAAGCTCATGCCACCACGTGGCTAATCCGGCTCGGGAGGAGGTGGAGGAAGCGGCGGGGCCAAGTGGAGAGCCATGGCGCGAAGATCTGCAATGAGGATGTCGATGGCGTCTCGGTCCTATGGGCAGCTAAGCGGCCGGCAAAGCTGCAAATAGCCACACATTTTGAAAACCGCGTCAGTAGCCCGTCGAGGAGGTGCACGCTGGATCACAAGTTTATTGAGGACCGTCCAAAGCGTCCAAGCGAGGACCCCAATACCGAGCCACCTAATGTGGCGGGCATGCTGCGGAGAGGCCTGGATTTCCGCGAATAGGTCGGGGAAGTTGTTGCACCAACGTCCACCGACCACCTCCCGGAAGCAACTCCAAAGGAATTGCGCGGAAACGCAGGTGAAGAAGATGTGATTCGAGTTCTCCGTTGTCACAAACAAGGGGCACATCCCATCACCGGGGCCATTCCTCTTGAGTACCTCTACCCCTGAAGGTACCCGGCCCCAGATCCATTGCCATAGGAAGATCAGAATCTTCAGTGGAAGTCTTGTTGGAAATATGCCCTAGAGGCAATAATAAATTGGTTATTATTATATTTCCTTGTTCATGATAATCGTTTATTATCCATGCTATAATTGTATTGATTGGAAACTCAAATACATGTGTGGGTACATAGACAACACTGTGTCCCTAGTAAGCCTCTAGTTGACTAGCTCGTTGATCAAAAGATGGTGAAGGTTTCCTAGCCATGGACATGAGATGTCATTTGATAACGGGATCACATCATTAGGAGAATGATGTGATGGACAAGACCCAAACTGTAAACGTAGCATATGATCGTGTCAGTTTATTGCTATTGTTTTCTGCATGTCAAGTATCTGTTCCTTTGACCATGAGATCATGCAACTCACTGACACCGGAGGAATACCTTGTGTGTATCAAACGTCGCAACGTAACTGGGTGACTATAAAGATGCTCTACAGGTATCTCCGAGGGTGTCTGTTGAATTGGCATGGATCAAGACTGGGATTTGTTACTCCGTGTGACGGAGAGGTATCTCAGGGCCCACTTGGTAATACAACATCACTATAAGCCTTGCAAGCAATGTGACTAAAGTGTTAGCCACGGGATCTTGTATTACGGAACGAGTAAAGAGACTTGCCGGTAACGAGATTGAACTAGGTATAGAGATACCGACGATCGAATCTCGGGCAAGTAACATACCGATAAACAAAGGGAACATCATACGGGATTAACTGAATCCTTGACATAGAGGTTCAACCGATAAAGATCTTCGTAGAATATGTAGGAGCCAATATGGGCATCCAGGTCCCGCTATTGGTTATTGACCGTAGAGGTGTCTCGGTCATGTCTACATAGTTCTCGAACCCGCAGGGTCTACACACTTAACGTTTGGTGACGATATAAGTATAGTTGAGTTGTTATGTTGGTGACCGAAAGTTGTTCGGAGTCCCGGATGAGATCCCGGACATGACGAGGAGCTCTGGAATAGTCCGGAGGTAAAGATTGATATATGGGATAATAGTGTTTGGTCTCCGGAAGGGTTCCGGAATTCACCGGAAGGAGTTTCGGATGTTTCCCGAAATGTTCGGGTACGAGAACACTTTATTTGGGCCAAGGGGTAAAGCCCACGAGGCTTTAGGAAGGTGCAAAAGGAAGTTTTGCGGAGGCCAGGGGCCAGACGCCAGGGACCCTGGCGTCTGGGGCCAGACGCCGGGGACCCTGGCGTCTGGTACTGGAGTCCGAGCAGGACTCTTGCCTTGCGGGCCAAACCGACTTTGAGGAGGCTCTTTCTCCAAGTTTCGACCCCAGGGCTCAACATATAAATAGAGGGGCAGGGCTAGCACCCGGAACACATCAAGATTTCTCCAAGCCGTGTGCGGCAACCCTAACCCTCTAGTTCCTCCGTCATAATCTCCGTAGCGCTTGGCGAAGCCCTGCAGAGATTGTTCCTCACCACCATCACCACGCCGTCGTGCTGCCGGAACTCATCTACTACTTCACGATCGCTCGCTGGATCGAGGAGGTGAAGGCGTCATCAAGCCGTACGTGTGTTGAACGCGGAGGTGCCGTCCGTTCGGCACTAGTTCGTGATCGGTTCGAGGGACGACTTGCGATTTGGATCGCGGAGACGTTCGACTACATCAACCGCGTTTCTTAACGCTTCCGCTTAGCGATCTACAAGGGTATGTAGATTCACTCTCCCTCTCGTATATGCTCATCACCATGGATAGATCTTGTGTGTGCGTAGGAAAATTTTTGTTTTCCATGCAACGTTCCCAACAGTGGTATCAGAGCTAGGTGTATGCGTAGATGAGATCTCGAGTAAAACACAAACGAGTTGTGGGCATGGGTGTATACATATTGCTTGCCGTTACTAGTTGATACTTGATTCGGCGGTATTGTGAGATGAAGCGGCCCGGACCAACATTACTCGTACGCTTACGAGAGACCGGTTCGTTCAACTGACATGTAACTTTGTTGCATAAAGATGGCTAGCGGGTGTCTGTCTCTCTCACTTTAGTTGAATCGATTTCAATGAAGAGGGTTCTTTTAGAAGATCAAAAAGCAATCACTACACCACGTTGTGGTTTTGCGTAGGTAAGAACGGTTCTTGCAAACCCGTAGCAGCCACGTAAAATTTGCAACAACAATTAGAGAATGTCTAACTTGTTTTTGCAGGGTATGTTGTGATGTGATATGGCCAATTACATGATGAGATATATGTGATGTATGAGATGATCATGTGTTGTATAGAATATCACGACTTGCATGTCGATGAGTACGGCAACTGGCAGGAGCCATAGAGTTGTCTTTAATTATTTTCGCCGTTTTGCTTTACTTTATCGCTATGAGTTAGCAATAGTCGTGGAAGCAACAGTCGGCACGACAACCTCATGGCGACACGTTGATGGAGATCAAGATGATGGAGATCATGGTGTCATGCCGGTGACGATGGAGATCATGCCGGTGCTTTGGAGATGGAGATCAAAAGCACGAGTTCATGGCCATATCATGTCACTTATGATTTGCATGTGATGTTAATCCTTTTATGCATCTTATTTTGCTTAGGACGACGGTAGCATTATAAGGTGATCCCTCACTTAAATTTCAAGATAAATTGTGTTCTCCCCGAGTGTGCACCGTTGCGAAAGTTCGTCGTTTCGAGACACACCGTGATGATCGGGTGTGATAGACTCTACGTTCACATACAACGGGTGTAAGCCATGTTGCACGTGCGGAACACTCGGGTTAAACTTGACGAGCCTAGCATGTACAGACATGGCCTCGGAACACAAGAGACCGAAAGGTCGAACATGAGTCATATAGTAGATATGATCAACATGAAGATGTTCACCATTGAAACCACCTCAACTCACGTGATGATCGGACTTGAGTTGGTGGATTTGGATCATGTTACGCTCGAATGACCGGAGGGATGTCAATTTGAGTGGGAGTTTTTTAAGTAATATGATTAACTAAACTCATTATCTAGAACAATAGTCTAAGTTGTCTTTGCTATATTTATGTTGTAGATCATGGCTCGCGCAGTAGCACCCCTGAATTTTAATGCGTTCCTAGAGAAAGCTAAGTTGAAAGATGATGGAAGTAACTTTGTGGACTGGGCCCGTAATCTAAGGATTATCCTTACGGCTTCCCAGAAGGCTTATGTCCTTGATGCACCGCTTGGTGATCCACCCGCTCCAGTTGAGTCTCTAGACGTTGTGAACGCCAGGCAGGCTCGTTCTGAAGATTACTCAATAGTTCAATGTGCAATATTGTATGGCTTAGAACCGGGACTTCAAAGACGTTTTGAACGTCATGGAGCATATGAGATGTTCCAGGAGTTGAAGTTTATCTTTCAGAAGAATGCCCGGATCGAGAGATATGAGATCTCCGATAAGTTCTATGCTTGCAAGATGGAGGAGAACGAGTCTATCAGTGATCACGTACTCAGAATGTCTGGGTACTCCACCCGTCTGGCTGAATTGGGGATGCCCCTTCCGCCAGAGGCTATCACTGACAGAGTTCTTCAATCATTGCCACCTAGCTACAAGAGCTTCGTGTTGAACTATAACATGCACGGGATGAACAAGTCAGTCGCCGAGCTGTTTGCGATGCTGAAAGTCGCTGAGTCTGAAATTCAGAAGGAGCATCAAGTGTTGATGGTCAATAAAACCACTAGTTTCAAGAAAAATGGCAAGGGTAAGAAGGGTAACTCCAAGAAGAGTGGCAAAGCAGTTGCTCCTCCCGTGAAGAAACCCAAGGCTGGACCCAAACCAGAAACTGAGTGTTTTCATTGCAAGGGAACTGGACACTGGAAGCGGAACTGCCCCAAGTATTTGGCTGACAAGAAGGCGGCCAACAACAAACAAGGTATATATGATATACATGTTATTGATGTGTACCTTACCAACTCTCGTTGTAGTGCCTGGGTATTTGATACCGGTGCGGTTGCTCATATTTGCAACTCAAAACAGGAACTGCGGAATAGACAGAGGCTGGCAAAGGACGAAGTGACGATGCGCGTGGGAAATGGTTCCAAGGTTGATGTGATCGCCGTTGGCACGCTCGCTCTTCGATTACCATCGGGATTAGTGATGAACCTGAATAATTGTTATTTAGTGCCTGCGTTAAGCATGCACATTATATCTGGATCTTGTTTATTGCGAGACGGTTACTCATTTAAATCAGAGAATAATGGTTGTTCTATTTATATGAGTAATATCTTTTATGGTCATGCACCCAATGTAAGGGGTTTATTCTTATTGAATCTCGATAGTAATGATACACATGTTCATAACATTGATGCCAAAAGATGTAGGATTGATAATGATAATACCACTTTCTTGTGGCACTGCCGTTTAGGTCATATTGGCGTAAAACGCATGAGGAAGCTCCATGCTGATGGACTTTTGGAGTCACTTGATTTTGAATCACTTGACACATGTGAGCCATGCCTCATGGGCAAGATGACTAAAACACCTTTCTCTGGAACAATGGAATGGGCAAGTGACTTATTGGAAATCATACATACTGATGTGTGCGGTCCGATGAGCATTGAGGCGCGCGGTGGTTATCGTTACTTTCTCACCTTCACTGATGACTTAAGTAGATATGGGTATATTTACTTAATGAAACACAAGTCTGAAACATTTGAAAAGTTCAAACAATTTCAGAGTGAAGTTGAGAATCATCGTAGCAAGAAGATTAAATTCCTACGATCTGATCGAGGAGGAGAATATCTGAGTTATGAGTTTGGCAGTCACTTAAGATAATGTGGAATTGTTTCACAACTAACACCGCCTGGAACACCACAGCGTAATGGTGTGTCCGAACGTCGTAATCGAACCTTATTGGATATGGTGCGATCTATGATGTCTCTTGCCGATTTGCCACTATCGTTTTGGGGTTATGCATTAGAGACAGCTGCATTCACTTTAAATAGGGCACCATCGAAATCCGTTGAGACGACGCCATATGAACTTTGGTTTGGCAAGAAGCCAAAGCTGTCGTTTCTTAAAGTTTGGGGATGTGATGCTTATGTCAAAAAGCTTCAGCCTGAAAAGCTGAAACCCAAAGCGGAGAAATGCGTCTTCATAGGATACCCAAAAGAGACAGTTGGGTATACCTTCTACCTCATATCCGAAGGCAAAGTGTTTGTCGCTAAAAACGGAACGTTTCTTGAGAAAGAGTTTCTCTCGAAAGAATTGAGTGGGAGGAAGATAGAACTTGATGAGGTTGTTGAACCTTTACTTCAACCTGAGAGTAGCGCAGCACAGAAAGATGTTTCTGTAGAGCCTACATCAGCTGCAGAGGAAGTTAATGATGATGATCATGAAGCTTTGGATCAAGTTGCTATCGAACCTCGTAGGTCGACAAGGACGCGTACTGCTCCTGAGTGGTACGGCAACCCTGTCTTAGAAGTCATGTTGTTGGACAACGATGAACCTACGAGCTATGGAGAAGCGATGATGGGCCCGGATTCCGAGAAGTGGTTAGAGGCCATGAAATCCGAGATGGGATCCATGTATGAAAACAAAGTGTGGACTTTGGAAGTATTACCTGAAGGGCGTAAGGCCATTCAGAACAAATGGATCTTTAAGAGGAAGACGGACGCGGACGGTAATGTCACCGTCTATAAAGCTCGACTTGTGGCAAAGGGTTTTTCACAAGTTCAAGGAGTTGACTACGATGAGACCTTCTCACCCGTAGCGATGCTTAAGTCCGTCAGAATCATGTTAGCAATAGCTGCCTTTTTCGATTATGAAATTTGGCAGATGGATGTCAAAACAGCGTTCCTTAACGGTTTCCTTAAGGAAGAGTTGTATATGATGCAACCAGAAGGTTTTGTCGATCCAGAGAATGCTGACAAAGTTTGCAAACTCCAGCGATCCATTTATGGACTGGTGCAAGCATCTCGGAGTTGGAATCTTCGCTTTGATGAGGTGATCAAAGCGTTCGAGTTTATACAAGTTTACGGAGAAGCTTGTATTTACAAGAAAGTGAGTGGGAGCTCTATAGCGTTTCTAATATTATATGTGGATGACATATTACTGATTGGAAACAATATAGAAATGTTGGAAAGCGTGAAGGAATATTTGAACAAGAGTTTTTCAATGAAGGACCTAGGAGAAGCTGCTTTCATATTAGGCATCAAGATCTATAGAGATAGATCACGACGCTTGATAGGACTTTCACAAAGCAGATACCTTGACAAAGTTTTGAAGAAGTTCAAAATGGATCAGTCCAAGAAGGGGTTCTTGCCTGTATTGCAAGGTGTGAAGTTGAGTAAGACTCAATGCCCAGTGACTGCAAAAGATAGAGAAAAGATGAGTGTCATCCCCTATGCTTCAGCCATAGGCTCTATCATGTATGCAATGCTGTGCACAAGACCCGATGTCAGCCTTGCCATAAGTATGGTCGGAAGGTTTCAAAGTGATCCAGGAATGGAACACTGGACGGCGGTCAAGAATATCCTGAAGTACCTGAAAAGGACTAAGGACATGTTTCTCGTTTATGGAGGTGATCAAGAGCTCGTCGTAAAGGGTTACGTCGATGCAAGCTTTGACACTGATCCGGATGACTCTAAGTCACAAACCGGATACGTATTTATTCTTAATGGGGGTGCGGTTAGCTGGTGCAGTTCCAAGCAGAGCGTGGTAGCTGATTCTACATGCGAAGCGGAGTACATCGCTGCCTCGGAGGCGACGAAGGAAGGTGTCTGGATGAAGGAGTTCATGACAGATCTTGGAGTAGTGCCTAGTGCGCTTAACCCAATGACTCTGTTTTGTGATAACACTGGTGCCATTGCTCTAGCCAAGGAACCAAGATTTCACAAGAGGACCAGACACATAAAGCGACGCTTCAATTCCATCCGCGATTACATCAAGGAGGACGACATAAATATTTGCAAAGTACACACGGATCTGAATGTTGCAAATCCGATGACTAAACCTCTACCAAGGGCTAAACATGAACAACACCAGAACTGTATGGGTGTTCGATTCATTACAATGTAAATCACATAGTGATGTGAACTAGATTATTGACTCTAGTGCAAGTGGGAGACTGTTGGAAATATGCCCTAGAGGCAATAATAAATTGGTTATTATTATATTTCCTTGTTCATGATAATCGTTTATTATCCATGCTATAATTGTATTGATTGGAAACTCAAATACATGTGACAACACTGTGTCCCTAGTAAGCCTCTAGTTGACTAGCTCGTTGATCAAAAGATGGTGAAGGTTTCCTAGCCATGGACATGAGATGTCATTTGATAACGGGATCACATCATTAGGAGAATGATGTGATGGACAAGACCCAAACTGTAAACGTAGCATATGATCGTGTCAGTTTATTGCTATTGTTTTCTGCATGTCAAGTATCTGTTCCTTTGACCATGAGATCATGCAACTCACTGACACCGGAGGAATACCTTGTGTGTATCAAACGTCGCAACGTAACTGGGTGACTATAAAGATGCTCTACAGGTATCTCCGAGGGTGTCTGTTGAATTGGCATGGATCAAGACTGGGATTTATTACTCCGTGTGACGGAGAGGTATCTCAGGGCCCACTCGGTAATACAACATCGCTATAAGCCTTGCAAGCAATGTGACTAAAGTGTTAGCCACGGGATCTTGTATTACGGAACGAGTAAAGAGACTTGCCGGTAACGAGATTGAACTAGGTATAGAGATACCGACGATCGAATCTCGGGCAAGTAACATACCGATAAACAAAGGGAACATCATACGGGATTAACTGAATCCTTGACATAGAGGTTCAACCGATAAAGATCTTCGTAGAATATGTAGGAGCCAATATGGGCATCCAGGTCCCGCTATTGGTTATTGACCGTAGAGGTGTCTCGGTCATGTCTACATAGTTCTCGAACCCGCAGGGTCTACACACTTAACGTTTGGTGACGATATAAGTATAGTTGAGTTGTTATGTTGGTGACCGAAAGTTGTTCGGAGTCCCGGATGAGATCCCGGACATGACGAGGAGCTCTGGAATAGTCCGGAGGTAAAGATTGATATATGGGATAATAGTGTTTGGTCTCCGGAAGGGTTCTGGAATTCACCGGAAGGAGTTTCGGATGTTTCCCGAAATGTTCGGGTACGAGAACACTTTATTTGGGCCAAGGGGTAAAGCCCACGAGGCTTTAGGAAGGTGCAAAAGGAAGTTTTGCGGAGGCCAGGGGCCAGACGCCAGGGACCCTGGCGTCTGGGGCCAGACGCCGGGGACCCTGGCGTCTGGTACTGGAGTCCGAGCAGGACTCTTGCCTTGCGGGCCAAACCGACTTTGAGGAGGCTCTTTCTCCAAGTTTCGACCCCAGGGCTCAACATATAAATAGAGGGGCAGGGCTAGCACCCGGAACACATCAAGATTTCCCCAAGCCGTGTGCGGCAACCCTAACCCTCTAGTTCCTCCGTCATAATCTCCGTAGTGCTTGGCGAAGCCCTGCAGAGATTGTTCCTCACCACCATCACCACGCCGTCGTGCTGCCGGAACTCATCTACTACTTCACCATCGCTCGCTGGATCGAGGAGGTGAAGGCGTCATCAAGCCGTACGTGTGTTGAACGCGGAGGTGCCGTCCGTTCGGCACTAGTTCGTGATCGGTTCGAGGGACGACTTGCGATTTGGATCGCGGAGACGTTCGACTACATCAACCGCGTTTCTTAACGCTTCCGCTTAGCGATCTAAAAGGGTATGTAGATTCACTCTCCCTCTCGTAGATGCTCATCACCATGGATAGATCTTGTGTGTGCGTAGGAAAATTTTTGTTTTCCATGCAACGTTCCCTAACAAGTCTAATAGCCTAGATATCAACAAGGGACTCTGGGCCGGGCTCAGCCGCAATAGCCCGATATAGCGATTTGGTGGAGAATCGGCCCAAAGACTCTAGACGCCAGGAGATGCAATCACTCGCGTGATCCACGTCTGGCGACTAGAGAGCGATGCACTCAAGGAGCTCCTACCAGGCGGCAAGTTCCGGAGGCCCAAATAGCCGACGGAACGCGAGGCACCCTAAGTCAATAAGGGCCACCTCAACGGAGATCCTAGGCTCCACCGCGATGGAGAACAACTCCTGGAATCGGGCGGCGAAGGGACGATCCCCAGCCCACATGTCGAACCAGAACAGGGTCGAGGCGCTGGAACCAACTGAGATGGAGGTCCCGACCACTGGCAGAAGGAGAGCGGTTGTCCTCGGAGATATTTGTTACGGATGTTGTCTAGCCAAAGACCGCCCTCCCCATTTGCATTCCGGCACAACCAGCGAGTCAGCAGGGCAATGTTCATGCGATTGGACGACATGATCCCAAGCCCGCCCTGGTCACGGGGTTTGCAAATATCTAGCCAACGGACCATGTGGTATTCCTGCTTATCGCCCTCCCCAGCCCAGAAGAATCTCGCCTGATACTTGGCGAATCTCATGATGGAGGGTCTCATGGAGACTATAGAAGCTCGTGATGAACAGGAGCAGGCTGGAAAGTAAGGAGTTGATGAGCACTATCTGAGCCGCCTTGGACAGCCATCGGCCTTGCCACAGTTCGACGCGGTGTTGGATCTTAGTCACAGCCGGATGTAAATCCGCCACGAAAAGTAGAGAGTCACTAATGGGTACCCCTAGGTAGGACGTAGGGAAGGAACCCAGCTGACAATTAAGCCGGTCAGCAATGCTCTGGCACTCGACAGGCGAGTAGCCCAGAACCATCACTTCACTCTTGTCGAAGTTGATCGTGAGACCCGACATCTGTTGAAAGCAGATGAGGAGGAATTTCAAATTTGCGATGTCAGCCGCAGAGCCTTCCACCATGATAATGGTGTCGTTGGCGTATTGCAGGAGGGAGACTCCACCCCCTCCCACAAGGTGCGGGACCACACCGCAGATATGACCAGCGGCCTTGGCCTTGTCTAGTATGGTAGTGAGGGCATCGACCACCATATTGAACAAAAAGGGGGGGAAGGGGTCGCCTTGTCTAACCCCACATAAGGTGGGGAAGAAGGGGCCGATCTCCTCGTTAATGTTCACTGCAGTACACCCGTAGGAGACCATCTGCATGACGCGGGTGACCCAGCGATCATCGAAGCCCTTACGGAGCAAGACTTCCCGAAGGAAGGGCCAGTGCACTGTGTCATCTGAAACACTTACCGGTCTATATTTGTAAACTGACCACTTGGTTATTTGTTATTATGCTCTCTTGTGTTCGATGCTCTAGAATCAAACAACTTTATTGTTTCCTTTCCCTGTTTATATACATAGTATTTATCTGAAGTGTTTTTTTCGCGTTGAATATGCAAGTTTACACATTGTTCTTATGCTACTATGCACGAGGATACACTCAGCAAGGCCAACTTGATTCATTCCTACAATTTTTTGCTGTAAGTATGTGCTATGAAATAGTGGGTCGATGGAATGATGCAAATTTAGCACAAATGAACTTATCCTAACAGTCAATCAGCAAGTTCAAAAAGAAAACAGTCAATCAGCTGCATAGTCATCTTTCCTTGCATAGGACTGTTCTGTTGCATTACTCTCCCTTCGTTGTCAGTGGCCCTGTCACAAGAGATTCCTGTAAGTACTCGATCCGTGTTTGGTGTCAAACAATATCCAATCTATTAAATGGTGTCTCAGTCTCAAGTTCATAATTTCGGCATCGTTTTTAATTGTATACAACAAGATACAGAAGCAGTAGGGCTCCAGCCGGCACAAAAAGGCACACTTGATCTATTTCAATTCGTTAATACATCTAACACAGATGTACTTCTGACATTATTAAATATTAAGATCAAATTAGAAGAACATTGATGGAACATATTCTTTTACTCTCCTTGCTTGAGTTAATGGAGTACAATATTGCATTTGGTCAAGATGGTCTGCTCGATGCAGGTTTGGAGTCGACCAATGAAGTCGCAGTTATACAGGAGGTTCAGACTTTTAAGAGCTTGAGGACCGGTCTCCATCGCCTACTCCGGCCAGATCCAGCCGAGACCTATCTTATCGGTTCTCCATCGCTTCACTCTGCTTCTTTTTCATGTGCATCTGGGCGGAGGAGACGACGACCCAACCTGCGTGGTAGCTCAACACTACCTCCCTGCCCATGTTCTTTTGCCAGCCACACTCTCCCTTACGCGGTAATAAATCTCAAGTCCCTTTTCCTTTACATGAACATCAAACCTACTTTTGTGTTAGAGGTTGGTGCATGTCCATTCCTATATGTGTGTTGGGCAGATAATGTGCGATTGCTGGCTGTGCTGCTACTTGTAGCAAGCATTATTTTGTTAAAGTATGTGGGACGACAACGCTTCTATCTTTTGGTGAATCATTTTCCTATTACTTTAATTACCTGAGATTTTTTTTAATTTTCTTGATTTCCTTTCTCTGTTCTTTTCATGGATGACCATTTGAAGTTTTCTATTCATTGAAGCAGTTCTTGCCTGAGGGAAGAAATTTTCTATTGTCAAATGGCATCATTTACTTACAATGATTGTTGTACAATTTTCAGTTGTTATATGGAATTGTTTACCTACAATTATTTTATGAGTCCTTGGGAGTTGTTTCGTTGCATTCTATATAAATGACACTCCGACAATTTTTTATGTTCATCTAATAATGGAAAAGATTTAGACCTTCGATTATGTAGGAACAATTTTATTACTCGAGTACAATATGTGTTTACCAAAGAACATGAAAAGGGCAAGTTTTTCTACATTGGAACTTTCATTAGCCCCAGTATTTTAGTCCCTTTCCTTGCATCTTGCTCCCTGGAATCCTTTGAGTGAATAGGTTCTCTCCATTGGAACAGTTTAGGTAGAATACTTATGGTGGTAATAGTTGTTTTACCAGTATTATGAATCAGAATGATCGTATGTATGGTTCTTACTGGCAACTTAGCAATCGCCATTTCTTGGTAGGCAAGAAATAAGAAAGGGTAATTTATATCTATACCCAATACAAAAATCATGAGTTAGGATGTGATATTTTTCCTATTAGCCGTCCGAAATCAATAATATATTTCTCTGGTTCTCAATATTATATGGTTGTGAACAAAGTAGATCTCCTTCAAATTATACTTATTTCCTCGTAGATACTCCTGTGTTTTAGATTGTTTTATGAGCTTATTTATGTATTTGAAAAAAACTGTTCATGTCCTTACTCTGAAGTTGTACATGCATGTGTGAATCTTTCAGGAAAAGTTTATAGTTTTAGGTGAAATTGTACGGTGATTATCAAATTCTTGTCCTTGTAATATTTCTTATTTATTGTTTTTAATTTTTTAAAGCGTTCAAGACCAATCTCTAAAATAGGTAAGCAAATTTTCTAACTTTGACTTACGAAATAAAATTATTATAAGACTCAACAAAAGATTGTTAGATTGTGGCAATGTTAAATATTTCAATAATAACATACGTTTAACATTTCTTAAGATATGTGTATGAATGGCGGTCATGGCACCTTCGTCGCATTCCTTGCCGAGGTCGTCATCAGTGATTGCTCGCCATACTCGAATTGTTTGCACAATAATCTTCATCTTCACTTCCCACACATCGTAGTTGGCGTCGGGTACTTAATATGGATGTTACGATGCGACGTTATGTTCGCGCCGCCCGTTCTTCCATCACCGGTCGCTGATTTGCCTTGGAGCCGCCATTGCCCGACTCGTAGTTGACCGACTCCTTGTCGTTATTCACCATCCAGATCATCAAGACTCTGAATATCTATTGTTGATTTTGAGATGCTAGATCGATTTACCCAGAAGCTGCACGTACGTACATGCAAAGCTATCACGCAAGCACACATGCTAGTAGCTTAATTGATGAACAGTAGCCACAGCCGTAGGTGATTTTTATTTTTTCTGCATTCAGCCGTGGGTGCTTAAGTTTCCGTGAGGATAACCCGCGTCAAACTGATCGATGACTCACCTACGTACCTAGGTAGCAAGCGACTTTTTTTTCTTTTTTGATAGAAGTTCACCACCTACAACGCCCACGACATGGCATATAGATCGTGCACTTGGAGCTGCTTTTGGTTATTTTTTTCAACGGCAAGCTGCTCTTTTTTTTCCGATAATAACTACTGGAGGCGGCTCTTTTGTGGTCACGTAAGCCGAATTAAAAGATCACATTTTATCTGCTGGACATTCCTTTTTCTAGGGATATGTGCTGAACAATCAAAGAGTCCAAGTCACAACGGAAGAAATATTGGAAATAGATTCGAATAGAACCGAGTAAGACGATCGAAGCCATGCATCCATGATATTTCTCATGATGAACGCATGTATCTGTATATCAGTGGCAATGCATGCATGTATATCATGTTGCAATACATACGTATTTTTCTCTATGAAGGCATGCATGTATGCGTACATCAATTCATCACTTGACAATTTACGTTTTACTTTTCTTTTGAATGCATACATGCACGCATGCATGCAGTCATCACTCGTCACTGCACGTTGCAGAATCCTAGGTTAGCTCCAAGTGTTCAGTTGCCGCGCAGGTGAAGATGGCATGATGAGCGATGGCCACTTGGTGGAGAAAAAAAAGAACCGATACAGACATATGAGCGAAACGTTTTCTAATCGGTGGACAAAAAAAAGACAGCGTCAACGGAACGAAACGTTTTTCATTATATTATATGATATAATGGCAAAGGTGGGTAATTATTTCAACTTTATAAAGTAAATCCAACGGTTATAGTTCTTTTATGCATAAAATGGATTTTCTAGCTAATTCCTCTATTTTTCATCCGTATTTTGCTTTTAGTAGATAATAGATAGATAGATTTCAGCTGTGCAAAATTTACTTGTGGCTCTAAGGATTCAGGTTTGTCTCAATATCAGTGACAACTGGTAAAAGTTGAAAATTGCATCCATTTATATTATATTCTGCTGAATAATATAACAAATTATCCATCTCTTTTAGGGCGGTTTGCTAACTTATTTGGCAAAACATTTCTAACCACATCATGTGTGCTCTTTGACAAATCTTAAACAGCCAGATATAGATGTACATCTTGATTAGGCCGCCTAATCAAGAGAGCAAATTTTCGTAATATGCTTCCAATTCTCTCAAGTATGAGCTAATAAGTGTTATATGTCTCTGGGGAAGCTTTATATATTTATTTCGGTTTCTGCATATATGACATGTCTAGACTGTACGGATGATTGATGTTGTCGTGCATGTTAAGTTGTGCTTAACAAATGTTATTCTGCTTGGGAACATAGAACGGGGCTATTAAGACTAGCTTCTAATGGTTATGCCTTAAATCACGAAAAGGGAGAGTGCCACACGGCTACAACAGAAAATTGATGGAGGTCAGTTTTTTTCTAAATGTTGCAAATCATCAATTTGTATGTGAACTTATAGTCTTCCTTGAACATCATACTGTAAAGAAGATTGGGATGATTTTCAAAATATACAATGATATAGCAGGCGTGTAGGATTAGAAATAGACTGTGAATTGGTGGTACGTCATTGTCCCTTGGATATTTTGACTCCCTTCCTAAGTTAAGGCAACAAATGCATGCATTCTTTCTCTTTTTTCTATTGTCTATTTTTTTAATTGAAGATTGGTAGAAAAAACAATATTGTTGAAGATTCGGTACAAGAAGTATCAGGTCATGAAACATCATTTGAGTATAATTGCCTTGGTTAAAGATTAAGATGATGTGCGATGCTTGCAAAAACATTCCTTGTGTCCTTTAGGTGTTGGTGGACGAAAAACAATATTTGTGTTCTCTCGAAGAAATGGTGAGTAGAGCAAGGGGGCGATGATCAGGGAGGATGAAGATTTATATTCTGAAGCGAAGCTTGGTCGAAAACAGACCGTGTAGATGAACAAAACAAGATGGAAAATTATGCCTTATTATGTGCGGAAATTGTATGTTTTAGTTGAGTTGAGTATCATTTGTTTTCCACGAAAGGAGTGGGAGTGTTTGTTTCTCCCGTTACAATGCACGGGCATATTTACTAGTTTATAGTAAGTTTTCTAATAACAAGTTTTCTCAGTTTCCATGAACATCTTCCCCTATTTATTTTATTTTATTATTTTTTATTAAACTAGCCTAGCTAATGGCCTAGGGCCCGCAAGTCAGTGACACATGCAGCAGTAACAGGCAAGGTGCGGCGGCAGCACGACATGGCGGTTGCGGCACGACATGCATGAGTGGTGGCGCTCGACTGCGGCATGCATGGCAACGACGGCGTGGTGGTTGCGGCCCGGCGTGGTGTGCGTGCGAGTGTGGCAACGGTCGTGGCAGCATGGCGCGGTGGCGGCAGCCTGGTGTGGTGGCACCCAACTGCGGCCTGGTGTGGCGGCGTGCCAGCGGTGCAGTGGCGGTGGCCTGGCGCGACGCATTGTGAAAGGTCAGGCGTTTTTTCTACCCACCAAATTTTATGGGGAGGCTATCTTTTCCTAAACTCGAGGGATGATGGAGATGATTATATGGGATCACCTAAAAAAATTCGGGTTTACGGGGCATGTTGGAGCCTTTTTTGCCTCAACTTCCCGTAAATGGTAAAAAAATGGATACGGGAGCTATTGGAGTTGCTTCCAGGATGGCAATAGGTAGGGTATGGTACGGGTACAATAATCCCATACCCATCTCAGGTTCTCATGGGCATAAATCCTATCCATACCCTACCCATCACGTATAAATTCATGCTTGTGCCCATATCTAATGGGTATCCATGCCCGATGGGGTCTCATTGAGCATATCAACACATCATTGAAAAGTGTTGGTGTAATGGCTAGATCCATTGGCACCATCGAGAGATTTGTAGGGTTGGAAAAATGATGATTGTGAGGAGGATGTGTGGTGTTTGAAGAACACTTGTGTTGAATTGACCCAAGTTGTATGTTATACTATGAGATGATTTCGTCACAAGCCTATAGTTCCTAACACAGAAAGTTAATATATGCAAAATTCGTTAGACAATGAGAGTTTTGAGTCATTTCATACTGGACGGAGCACTTTGGGGTTGTTCTAACATCAATCGTAACAAGGTGGTCATAACAGTAACTTATAGGTTCATTGGAAACGTATGACAAAGGACTAGATAGCTCGAGACTGGGATTTCCTCCGACGATGAAGACATATTCTTAGGGCCCTCTCAGTGTGACGCAATCCATCATCTTCTGGCCAGACACAGCGTAACTTGCTCATGGGGAAGCCAAAATGCGAGAAAGAGAAAAGAGAACAAAACCGGTAATGAGGAGACTGGCATAGTGATCATGTTTTGACTCACAGGGATGCCGATATATCTCACCTCAGGTTTTGTAAAATATCGTGAAGCAAAGGGAATATCATATGGTAGCTACAGGTTCACTCGATAATCATTCGTATGCGTATAGGGGTCAATATGGATGCCCACGGTTCTACTATTGATCATTGAACGAAGGTGTTTTGATCATGTCTATATTCCACCCAACCTGCAGGGTAACATGCTTAAGGGTTTATGATATGTTGAGTGCATGAGACACAAAACAGAAATTTTCTGAATTTTCTAAGAGAGATGACCCTTTCACCTACATAAGACTAAATCTGTTCTTTTGTATATCTTCAGAAAACTATGAATGTGACATCAGAGTCCCAACAAACAAAGCAACGACCGGCACAGAGCCAAGCGCCTTATTCAAATGCAAATTAAAGGGCTCCTACTTGGTATCCATCTGAATCTAATTACTGGTTAGGACGTCGAACACAATTGCAAAGGAGACATGCTTCCTTGAAGCACTAACCTAAAATAAAAGCAACCTTTGCCCGGAAAATATATGTTCGACAAAAAAAAGAATAAAGTGCAACTCTAGGATTCATAAAAAGACAACAAATGAGAAAAGGGAAACTGGAAGCTAGGAGCTGACGGGATAACCAAACGAAACAATTGACGGTAAAATACCAATTCCTCATATATAATTACAAACTGGAAGCTAGGAGCTGACAGGATAATGAAATTAATCTAGCACCCAAGAATAACATCTTGATCCACAAGACTGTAACCACAACAAGCATAGACCTTCTGTGCTCTTTTCTAATCAACCATGTGACCTATCCATTCCTGTGATTACATGGCTAAGCAAGGACCAAATTAATCTAGCACTTGAGGACAACACTCTAATACAAACAACTGCAACCACAACAGGCATAGACCCCCATGTTCTTCTTAACAAACCATGCAACCTCCCTGACCGCCAAGGCAAACGACTAAGAAAGGACTAATGAAAACAAATCAACAATGACACCACCTAATAATCCAACAGAAGCCCACGAATAACCTGTTCCACCACCTCTCTTTCGCAAGCCCCAATCCAATACAAACAAATCCAGCCCTTGAAGATAGTACTTTGATTCACAGAACGTCAGAATCAACTTGTGAGATGTCCAACCCCGAAGATAACGAACCAGGCAGAGCTTGGGTTAACCAATCCATTCAGGCAGCCAATTTCCAATAACAGGCACAATCCATCTCATCACCTTCACCTAACAAGCTCCAATCAAGCACCTAATAATCGCTCCTAAACCCACTGAACCACAAGCATGAAAGGCACAATCCCTACAATTAACCAGGCATGCGATTCATGCAACTAATCCTTAAGACAAAGAACTAAAGCAGGGACTAACACGAATGTCAACAAATCTGTGTCATATTCTAACCTAATGTAATCCAACAATTAATCCTCAAGAGAAACACCTAAATCTGGGACTAACCCAAAGTCCCAAACCAATAATCAGAACAGAGAAATATCTTAAACCAACAGAATCCAACTACAGCAGCCCACGCCAAACCCATAAGCACCAGACAAATACAGAAAGGCAACAAAAAACTGACACGAATCTACGCATGCAGCCGAGCCTCCGGCAAAGCAACAAAAAAAAAAAACAGGGACCCAAGCAGATCCCCTAATTTTTCCAAAGGAAACCGACCACATCTAGGCTCGAGCAGCTAATGCATCCAAAATAGAATTTGCCGGATCCGAGCAGCCAACACGTCCAAAAAACTACTGGAGCCGCACATACACAGGAAGGAGAAGAGCTCACCAACCAGAAACCTTGCAACCCCTCGACGCAACAACAACCCGACAAGCAGAACAAACGACAACTACAATAGACCTGCAATTGGATCAAGCCAGCAAGAAAGAAAACAATGCACCATACAAAATTGACACAAATGCATCACATAATTTCATATCAAAAATATCTACTACTGGAAACTAAATCAAGCTAGGCAATAGAAGAGCAAGAGGAGCTTACCCATCTACTTCTTCCCAGCAGCTCTGGAGGACTACAAATCCAGCACCCTGCAAATGAACATGTCACATATCAAATTGAATCTCAAGCGAATGAGTGCGAGATACGGATGGTGGACGGAAGGAAATTAGGGAAAGGGGGAGGGGAAGGAGAAGAGGGACCTTGCATTCTCATTCTGTGGTGTTGGAGCTCCATGTCCATTTCCATGGAGAAGAAGCACATGGCTGCAGGTACCAGCGCCGTGGTTGTGGCCGAGGTGGATCCGGCCGGCTCCCTCCTGCGTGCGTCCTACCTCTCTCGCTAGGGCCGGCGACGAACCGCTCTCCTCGTGTTGAGCACCCAGGGGGCATGGAGGAGGAGACGAGGCGACCGTGCGAGGGCGGGCGGAGGCGGCGGGGCAGCAGAGAGTGGAAGAGGAGCACGTCGCGGAGGTCGGCCACCCACGCGCCGTCCGCCGGGGAGCACGGCGGCGAGCGTCCCGAGCGCCAGCGCGGCCTGGTCGGCGGGGATCTGCAGCGCCTCCCGAGCGTAGCGGCGCCCACGCGCCCGAGCCCCAGCGCCACGAGCCGCGTCCAGGGGATGAGGAGGCGGGGAAGGCGGCGCGAGGGCGACGGGGAGAGGAGCGGTGGCTGCGAACATGGCGGCGGCGGCGGCTGCGCGAGGACGACGGAGAGAGCATTGGTGGGCTAGGGTTTGGACAGTGGTGGGCTAGGGGCTCTGCCACACACGGCGGCAGCGAATGGGAGCACGAACAGCCAAGCCGACCCGCCCCCCTCACCCGGCAATTTTGACAAATTTAATCTAAAGTCGAAAGGAATTCAAGAACCGCTCGCCGAAAAAATTCACCGGCCTAACCCTTTCGTGTGGCGCCCGACAAAGAGGCGCCGCACTGCACTATGTGGCGCCTTAGCGTTAGGCGCTACACAATCGGCCACGCTGGCGCCCCGTGGCACGGGCCCGACCCCACCCACCTGTGTGGCGCGTAAAGCTAAGGCGCCACACTTGTAATGTGTGGTGCCTAGCTCTTAGGCGCCACACAGTGACTTATCCAGCGGCGGCCAGACCCCCTCCCCCACCCCCTCCCCATTCACCCCCCACATTGCAAAAACAAAGGAGTCGGCCCCCATGAGTTCCCCTCTCCTCCCTTCTCAAATCCCTCCTCAAATCAAGCAGATCTGAAGGTTTGGTCCGTGGATTTCGACCCCAATCCCTCCCTGAAGGTAACCTCCCCCGAACCCCTCCCTTTAATTCACGGAAAATGCTCCCATTTGGTCACATTTTTGTAAGTTTGAGCAAACCCTAGTTCTTCATGAATTTTGGGATGTGTATGATTTTGTTACACTTTGTTAGGGTTAGGCTTGTTTGTATGCTAGGGTTAGGCTTAGGGTTCTTTGTTAGGGTTAGGGTTAGGGTTAGGCTTGTTTGTATGTTAGGATTGTTTGTATGGGGTTAGGGTTGTCCATTTGATTATGCAATTTTTTGTATGTTGTAATCTTTGGATGAGTTCTTATAGAATTTATTGTATGGTGTGTTGTTTAAATTTTTTAGGGATGGGAAGAACATGTGTTTATGTTCATCACGTGGACAAGGATGCCTTTTTGAAAGGCAATATTGACCCGGACCCGGATGAGCTTGACATGGTGTTTGAGTGTAGTCCTAGCTATGCGGAGTTGTTGGAACAAGTCCGAAAAGATTTGAATTGGATGGATCCAAGTGATGTTGTTGAGTTTGATGGTAGGTATACACTAGTAAAAAACATACCTTTTGTGCCGGTTCGTAAGGGCCTTTAGTGCCGGTTCTCCAACCGGCACTAAAGGGTGGGGACTAAAGGCTACCGGCGCCGTGGGCTGGGGGGCCTTTAGTCCCGGTTGGTAACACCAACCGGGACTAAAAGTATTTAATTCTTTTAATTTTGGTTTATTTTTCCTTTTAATCCTTTAGGGGTTTATGAATTAATTATGGTTTATTTTTCCTTTTAATTTTGTGTTTTCCATTTAATTATTTTTCATTTCAAACATATATTACGCTACTACATATTGTACACGTTGTGCATATATATATATATATATATATATATATATATATATATATATATATATATATATATATATATATATATATATATATATATATATATATATATATATATATATAAATAGAATTTCTCGTAGAACCGATCATATATATATAGCATCGAATTTCTCGTACGACGACCATTCACATACATATATATATATATATATATACAATTTCTCCTACAATTTGCGGATCATTACATATGCAGGCATTACTGCTTGATCTTGTAATGGTATTCTCCTTTGGGATCTATGACCTGGTCGAGCAGAAATCCAGCTATTTTCTCTTGAATTGCTCATACGCGAGCCGTTGGTAGGAGCTGGCCCCGCATCTCCGTCAGCTATAAGAAGGAGATCAAGATGAATATATTAGTTGTGTGTATATATATTAGCTAGATCATGATAAAAAAATTATGGATAGTGTTCTGGCAAACGTACCCAAAGATTTCTTTCGTTTCTGCTCCTTTCAGACGTGATCATGCGAATGTTCTCGCAAACGTAGTATGCGCATAAACTATTCCTCTGCTCCTGCCTCATGCACTTTACTGTTGGAAATATGCCCTAGAGGCAATAATAAATTGGTTATTATTATATTTCCTTGTTCATGATAATCGTTTATTATCCATGCTATAATTGTATTGATTAGAAACTCAAATACATGTGTGGGTACATAAACAATACTGTGTCCCTAGTAAGCCTCTAGTTGACTAGCTCGTTGATCAAAGATGGTTAAGGTTTCCTAGCCATTGACATGAGATGTCATTTGATAACAGGATCACATCATTAGGAGAATGATGTGATGGACAAGACCCAAACTAAGAACGTAGCATTTGATCGTGTCAGTTTATTGCTATTGTTTTCTGCATGTCAAGTATCTGTTCCTATGACCATGAGATCATGCAACTCCCTGACATCAGAGGAGTACCTTGTGTGTATCAAACGTCGCAACGTAACTGGGTGACTATAAAGGTGCTCTACAGGTATCTCCGAGGGTGTCTGTTGGGTTGGCATGGATCAAGACTGGGATTTGTTACTCTGTGTGACGGAGAGGTATCTCAGGGCCCACTCGGTAATACAACATCACAATGAGCCTTGCAAGCAATGTGACTAAAGTGTTAGCCACGAGATCTTGTATTACGGAACGAGTAAAGAGACTTGCCGGTAACGAGATTGAACTAGGTATAGAGATACCGACGATCAAATCTCGGGCAAGTAACATACCGATAAACAAAGGGAACAGCATACGGGATTAACTGAATCCTTGACATAGAGGTTCGACCGATAAAGATCTTCGTAGAATATGTAGGAGCCAATATGGGCATCCAGGTCCCGCTATTGGTTATTGACCGTAGAGGTGTCTCGGTCATGTCTACATAGTTCTCGAACCCGCAGGGTCTACACACTTAACGTTTGGTGACGATATAAGTATAGTTGAGTTGTTATGTTGGTGACCGAAAGTTGTTCGGAGTCCCGGATGAGATCACGGACATGACGAGGAGTCTCGGAATGTCCGAGAGGTAAAGATCGATATATTGGACGATATGTTTGGGCCAAGAGGTGAGACCCACGGGGCGTTAGCAAAAGGCAGTTTTGCAGAGGGCAGGGTCCAGACGCCAGGAACCTTGGCGTCTGGCCCTGGGCCAGACGCCGAGGCCCATGGCGTCTGGGCCAGACGCCGGGAACCGTGGCGTTTGGTACTGGAATCCGAGAAGGACTCTTCCTTTTGTTCCAAACCGACTTTGAGGAGGCTCTTTCTCCAAGTTTCGACCCCAGGGCTCAACATATAAATAGAGGGGCAGGGCTAGCACCCGGAACACATCAAGATTTCCCCAAGCCGTGTGCGGCAACCCTAACCCTCTAGTTCCTCCGTCATAATCTCCGTAGCGCTTGGCGAAGCCCTGCAGAGATTGTTCCTCACCACCATCACCACGCCGTCGTGCTGCTGGAACTCAACCACTACTTCACCATCGCTCGCTGGATCGAGGAGGTGAAGGCGTCATGAAGCCGTACGTGTGTTGAACGCGGAGGTGCCGTCCGTTCGGCGCTAGTTCATGAAGCCGTACATTTGAAAAGTTCAAACAATTTCAGAGTGAAGTTGAGAATCATCGTAACAAGAAGATTAAATTCCTACGATCTGATCGAGGAGGAGAATATCTGAGTTATGAGTTTGGCAGTCACTTAAGACAATGTGGAATTGTTTCACAACTGACACCGCCTGGAACACCACAGCGTAATGGTGTGTCCGAACGTCGTAATCGAACTTTATTGGATATGGTGCGATCTATGATGTCTCTTGCCGATTTGCCACTATCGTTTTGGGGTTATGCATTAGAGACAGCTGCATTCACTTTAAATAGGGCACCATCGAAATCCGTTGAGACGACGCCATATGAACTTTGGTTTGGCAAGAAGCCAAAACTGTCGTTTCTTAAAGTTTGGGGATGTGATGCTTATGTCAAAAAGCTTCAGCCTGAAAAGCTGGAACCCAAAGCGGAGAAATGTGTCTTCATAGGATACCCAAAAGAGACAGTTGGGTATACCTTCTACCTCAGATCCAAAGGCAAAGTGTTTGTCGCTAAAAACGGAACATTTCTTGAGAAAGAGTTTCTCTCGAAAGAATTGAGTGGGAGGAAGATAGAACTTGATGAGGTTGTTGAACCTTTACTTCAACCTGAGAGTAGCGCAGTGCAGAAAGTTGTTTCTGTGGAGCCTACATTAGCTGAAGAGGAAGTTAATGATGATGATCATGAAGCTTTGGATCAAGTTACTATCGAACCTCGTAGGTCGACAAGGACGCGTACTACTCCTGAGTGGTACGGCAACCCTGTCTTAGAGGTCATGTTGTTAGACAACGATGAACCTACGAGCTATGGAGAAGCGATGATGGGCCCGGATTCCGAGAAGTGGTTAGAGGCCATGAAATCCGAGATGGGATCCATGTATGAAAACAAAGTATGGACTTTGGAAGTATTACCTGAAGGGCGTAAGGCCATTCAGAACAAATGGATCTTTAAGAGGAAGACGGACGCGGACGGTAATATCACCGTCTATAAAGCTCGACTTGTGGCAAAGGGTTTTTCACAAGTTCAAGGAGTTGACTACGATGAGACCTTCTCACCCGTAGCGATGCTTAAGTCCGTCAGAATCATGTTAGCAATAGCTGCCTTTTTCGATTATGAAATTTGGCAGATGGATGTCAAAACAGCGTTCCTTAACGGTTTCCTTAAGGAAGAGTTGTATATGATGCAACCAGAAGGTTTTGTTGATCCAGAGAATGCTGACAAAGTTTGCAAACTCCAGCGATCCATTTATGGACTGGTGCAAGCATCTCGGAGTTGGAATCTTCGTTTTGATGAGGTGATCAAAGCGTTCGAGTTTATACAAGTTTACGGAGAAGCTTGTATTTACAAGAAAGTGAGTGGGAGCTCTATAGCGTTTCTAATATTATATGTGGATGACATATTACTGATTGGAAACAATATAGAAATGCTGGAAAGCGTAAAGGAATATTTGAACAAGAGTTTTTCAATGAAGGACCTAGGAGAAGCTGCTTTCATATTAGGCATCAAGATCTATAGAGATAGATCGAGACGCTTGATAGGACTTTCACAAAGCACATACCTTGACAAAGTTTTGAAGAAGTTCAAAATGGATCAGTCCAAGAAGGGGTTCTTGCCTGTATTGCAAGGTGTGAAGTTGAGTAAGACTCAATGCCCAGTGACTGCAGAAGATAGAGAAAAGATGAGTGTCATCCCCTATGCTTCGGCCATAGGCTCTATCATGTATGCAATGCTGTGCACAAGACCCGATGTCAGCCTTGCCATAAGTATGGTCGGAAGGTTTCAAAGTGATCCAGGAATGGAACACTGGACGGCGGTCAAGAATATCCTGAAGTACCTGAAAAGGACTAAGGATATGTTTCTCGTTTATGGAGGTGATCAAGAGCTCGTCGTAAAGGGTTACGTCGATGCAAGCTTTGACACTGATCCGGATGACTCTAAGTCTCAAACCGGATACGTGTTTATTCTTAATGGGGGTGCGGTTAGCTGGTGCAGTTCCAAGCAAAGCGTGGTAGCTGATTCTACATGCGAAGCGGAGTACATCGCAGCCTCGGAGGCGGCGAAGGAAGGTGTCTGGATGAAGGAGTTCATGACAGATCTTGGAGTAGTGCCTAGTGCGCTTAACCCAATGACTCTGTTTTGTGATAATACTGGTGCCATTGCTCTAGCCAAGGAACCAAGATTTCACAAGAGGACCAGACACATAAAGCGACGTTTCAATTCCATCCGCGATTACATCAAGGAGGATGACATAAATATTTGCAAAGTACACACGGATCTAAATGTTGCAGATCCGATGACTAAACCTCTTCCAAGGGCTAAACATGAACAACACCAGAACTGCATGGGTGTTCGATTCATTACAATGTAAATCACATAGTGATGTGAACTAGATTATTGACTCTAGTGCAAGTGGGAGACTGTTGGAAATATGCCCTAGAGGCAATAATAAATTGGTTATTATTATATTTCCTTGTTCATGATAATCGTTTATTATCCATGCTATAATTGTATTGATTGGAAACTCAAATACATGTGTGGGTACATAAACAACACTGTGTCCCTAGTAAGCCTCTAGTTGACTAGCTCGTTGATCAAAGATGGTTAAGGTTTCCTAGCCATTGACATGAGATGTCATTTGATAACGGGATCACATCATTAGGAGAATGATGTGATGGACAAGACCCAAACTAAGAACGTAGCATTTGATCGTGTCAGTTTATTGCTATTGTTTTCTGCATGTCAAGTATCTGTTCCTATGACCATGAGATCATGCAACTCCCTGACATCGGAGGAGTACCTTGTGTGTATCAAACGTCGCAACGTAACTGGGTGACTATAAAGGTGCTCTACAGGTATCTCCGAGGGTGTCTGTTGGGTTGGCATGGATCAAGACTGGGATTTGTTACTCTGTGTGACGGAGAGGTATCTCAGGGCCCACTCGGTAATACAACATCACAATGAGCCTTGCAAGCAATGTGACTAAAGTGTTAGCCACGAGATCTTGTATTACGGAACGAGTAAAGAGACTTGCCGGTAACGAGATTGAACTAGGTATAGAGATACCGACGATCAAATCTCGGGCAAGTAACATACCGATAAACAAAGGGAACAGCATACGGGATTAACTGAATCCTTGACATAGAGGTTCGACCGATAAAGATCTTCGTAGAATATGTAGGAGCCAATATGGGCATCCAGGTCCCGCTATTGGTTATTGACCGTAGAGGTGTCTCGGTCATGTCTACATAGTTCTCGAACCCGCAGGGTCTACACACTTAACGTTTGGTGACGATATAAGTATAGTTGAGTTGTTATGTTGGTGACCGAAAGTTGTTCGGAGTCCCGGATGAGATCACGGACATGACGAGGAGTCTCGGAATGTCCGAGAGGTAAAGATCGATATATTGGACGATATGTTTGGGCCAAGAGGTGAGACCCACGGGGCGTTAGCAAAAGGCAGTTTTGCAGAGGGCAGGGTCCAGACGCCAGGAACCCTGGCGTCTGGCCCTGGGCCAGACGCCGAGGCCCATGGCGTCTGGGCCAGACGCCGGGAACCGTGGCGTTTGGTACTGGAATCCGAGAAGGACTCTTCCTTTTGTTCCAAACCGACTTTGAGGAGGCTCTTTCTCCAAGTTTCGACCCCAGGGCTCAACATATAAATAGAGGGGCAGGGCTAGCACCCGGAACACATCAAGATTTCCCCAAGCCGTGTGCGGCAACCCTAACCCTCTAGTTCCTCCGTCATAATCTCCGTAGCGCTTGGCGAAGCCCTGCAGAGATTGTTCCTCACCACCATCACCACGCCGTCGTGCTGCTGGAACTCAACCACTACTTCACCATCGCTCGCTGGATCGAGGAGGTGAAGGCGTCATCAAGCCGTACGTGTGTTGAATGCGGAGGTGCCGTCCGTTCGGCGCTAGTTCGTGATCGGATCGAGGGACGACTTGCGATTTGGATCGCGGAGACGTTCGACTACATCAACCGCGTTTCTTAAACGCTTCCGCTTAGCGATCTACAAGGGTATGTAGATTTACTCTCCCTCTCGTAGATGCTCATCACCATGGATAGATCTTGTGTGTGCGTAGGAAAATTTTTGTTTCCCATGCTCATCACCATGTAATTCTTAGGTTATTTAAAAAATGAAATGCCTTTGTAACAGACGAGTTTTCGTCTGAAACCCTTATACTTCGAAAGAGATTGTCCATTTTGTACACGAAGTGCATCCAGTTTTTGCCGTAACCCTCTCAACTTTTTAGCACATGTTATGTGGGTGAAATGATGATACCATGCCAAATTGCAACCTTTTCAGAGTTCATTTGTAGTGATTTTCAATTTCAGGGTCATTTAGCTCAAAAAAATTAGTAAATGCATGAAAAATAGCAAATGAAGTCAGAAAGGGTTGAAAATTGATGGCGTGGCTTCGAATGGTGCATACTGAACACACAAAAAGTCTGGAGTTGAAATAAGTTAAAAAAAAATGAAATGCCTTAGTAACACACGAGTTTTCGTCTGAAACCCTGATACTTCGAAAGAGATTGTCCATTTTGTACACGAAGTGCATCCAGTTTTTGCCGTAACCCTCTCAACTTTTTAGCACATGCTATGTGGGTGAAATGATGATACCATGCCAACTTTCAACCTTTTCATAGTTCATTTGTAGTGCTTTTCAATTCCAGGGTCATTTAGCTCAAAAAAATCAGTAAATGCATGAAAAATAGCAAATGAAGTCAGAAAGGGTTGAAAATTGATGACGTGGCTCTGGACTTAATATTTCGACGCGTTTCAAATGCCAAAACGCATAAGTACACTACTATTACAAAGATTCCCTCCGGTTTGTCCGAAGTGGGACTTTCCAGATATATAAGTCCGGAAACTAACTAGAGAAGCCGGTCACATCCCAGAGTGGGATCTTTGGGTATAAAACTTTTTTTTCGCGTGTGTCCCTTTGCGTCGTAACCATGGACAATCTTCATCGTTTAACTTGATGCTCGGGTCAACATTCACTCTGAAGGGAGCAATTTCATGAAACTTTTCATAATCTTCTGACATGTCTGTCTTGTCCTCCACTCCCACGATGTTTCTTTTCCCTGAAAGAACTATGTGGCGCTTTGGCTCATCGTATGATGTATTCACTTCCTTATCTTTTCTTTTTCTCGGCTTGGTAGACATGTCCTTCACATAGAAAACCTGCGCCACATCATTGGCTAGGACGAATGGTTCGTCTGCGTACCCAAGATTGTTGAGATCCACTGTTGTCATTCCGTACTGCGGGTCTTCCTTTACCCCGCCTCCTGTCAGATTGACCCATTTGCACCGAAACAAAGCGACCTTCAAACCAAGTCCATAGTCAAGTTACCATATCTCCTCTATGTAACCATAATATGTGTCCTTTGACCTATTGGTGTTTGCTGCATCAAAGCGGACACCACTGTTTTGGTTGGCCCTCTTTTTATCTTGGGCGATCGTGTAAAATGTATTCCCATTTATCTCGTACCCTTTGAAAGTCAATATAGTCGAAGATGGTAACTTGGATAGCAAGTACAGGTCATCTGCAACAGTGTCGTCATGCATGAGACGTGTCTGCAACCAACCGGCGAAAGTCAACGTTTGTTCATGTGTAATCCAGTCGTCAGACTGCTCCGGGTGTTTGGAGCGTAGAATATTCTTGTGTTGCTCGATATACGGAGCCACCAAGGCGGAACTTTGTAGAACTGTGTAGTGTGCTTGCGCCAAAGAATGCCTGTCCTGGCATATTACTGAATTCTTTCCTAGCGTGCATTTTCCACCCAATCTGCCCTCATGCCGCGATTCAGGAACACCAATCGGCTTAATGTCAGGAATAAAGTCAGCACAAAACTCAATGACCTCCTCTGTTTCATGGCCCTTGGAGATGCTTCCTTCTGGCCTAGCACGATTATGAACATATTTCTTTAAGACTCCCATGAACCTCTCAAAGGGGAACATATTGTGTAGAAATACAGGACCCAGAATGGCAATCTCCTCGACTAGGTGAACTAGGATGTGCGTCATGATATTGAAGAAGGATGGTGGGAACACCAACTCGAAACAGATAAGACATTGCACCAAATCATTCTCTAACCTTGGTAGGATTTCTGGATCGATTACCTTCTAAGAGATTGCATTGAGGAATGCACATAGCTTCACAATGGCTAATCGAACGTTTTCCGGTAGAAGCCCCCTCAATGCAACCGGAAGCAGTTGCATCATAATCATGTGGCAGTCATGAGACTTTAGGTTCTGAAACTTTTTCTCTGCCATATTTATTATTCCCTTTATATTCGACAAGAAGCCAGACGGGACCTTCATACTGAGCAGGCATTCGAAGAAGATTTCCTTCTCTTATTTGGTAAGAGCGTAGCTGGCATGACCCTGAAACTGCTTTGGATCCATGCCGTCTTCTCCGTGCATACGTTGCTGGTCCTCCCGTGCCTCCGGTGTATCTTTTGTCTTCCCATACACGCCCAAGAAGCCTAGCAGGTTCACGCAAAGATTCTTCGTCACGTGCATCACGTCGATTGCAGAGCGGACCTCTAGGTCTTTCCAATAGGGTAGGTCCCAAAATATAGATTTCTTCTTCCACATGGGTGCGCGTCCGTCAGCGTCATTCGGAACAGATTGTCCGCCAAGACCCTTTCCAAAGATTACTTTTAAATCCTTGACCATATCAAGTATATCATCACCAGTACGGTGGCGAGGCTTCTTCCGGTGATCTGCCTCACCTTTGAAATGCTTGCCTTTCTTTCTTACGGGATGCCTGCTCTGAAGAAATCGATGATGCCCCAGGTACACATTCTTCTTACATTTATCCAAATATATACTGTCGGTATCATCTAAACAGTGCGTGCATGCGTGGTATCCCTTGTTTGTCTGTCCTGAAAGGTTACTGAGAGCAGGCCAATCATTGATGGTTACAAACAACAACGCATGTAGGTCAAATTCCTCCTGTTCTTTCTCATCCCACGCACGTACACCTTTTCCATTCCACAGCTGTAAAAGTTCTTCAACTAATGGCCTTAGGTACACATCAATGTCGTTGCCGGGTTGCTTGGGGCCTTGGATGAGCACTAGCATCATAATGAACTTCCGCTTCATGCACAACCAAGGAGGAAGGTTATAGATACATAGAGTCACAGGCCATGTGCTATGATTGCTGTTCTGCTCCCCAAAAGGATTAATTCCATCTGCACTTAAACCAAACCATACGTTCCTTGCGTCCTTTGCAAAGTCCTTCCACTTTCTCTAGATTTTTCTCCACTGCGATCCGTCAGCGGGTACTCTCAACTTCCCGTCTTTCTTATGGTCTTCGTTGTGCCATCGCATCAACTTGGCATGCTATTTGTTTTGGAACAAACGTTTCAACCATGGTATTATAGGAGCATACCACATCACCTTGGCAGGAATCTTCTTCCTGGGGCGCTCGCCCTCAACATCACCAGGGTCATCGTGGCCGATCTTATAGCGCAATGCACAACATACCGGGCATGCATTCAAATCCTCATACTCACCGCGGTAGAGGATGCAGTCATTAGGGCATGCATGTATCTTCTGCACCTCTAATCCTAGAGGGCAGACAGCCTTCTTTGCTTCGTACGTACTGTCGGGCAATTCATTGTCCTTTGGTAGCTTCTTCTTTAACATTATCAGCAACTTTTCAAATGCCTTGTCAGATACACCATTCTCTGCCTTCCATTGCAGCAATTCCAGTGTGGTACCCAGTTTTTTCTTGTCATCTTCGCAATTTGGGTACAACAATTTCTTGTGATCCTCTAACATGCGCTGCAACTTCAGCTTCTCCTTTTCACTTGCGCAGTTTCTCTTTGCATCGGCAATGGCCCGACCAAGATCATCAGCGGGCTCATCTGATGCCTCTTCCTCAGCTCCTTCCCGCATTGCTGGCTCAGCTTCTTCCCCCATTGTTGTACCATCGTATTCATGGAACCCATGGCCAGGATAGTTGTTGTCATCCTCTTCTTTTTCATTCTCTTCCATTAGGACCCCTCTTTCTCCGTGCTTGGTCCAACAGTTATAGCCGGACATGAAACCGGACTCAAACAGGTGGACGTGAATGGTTGTTGAGTTAGAGTAATTTCGATCATTCTTACAGCCAGCACATGGACAATACATAAAATCATCCGCCCGCTTGTTTGCCTCAGCCGCAACCAGAAAAGTATGCACGCCATTAATGAACTGGGGAGAGCATCGGTCATCGTACATCCATTGCCGACTCATCTTCATTACACAACACCGAAAAGACCAAATTAATACAAGTTCATACATAAAGTTCATACACACTTGTTCTCATAAAACAACATACAAACTCTCTAGCTAAAGCATTTAAATGCAACAACAAATGCGATCAAGATTGCAACTAAGGTAACAATTGATCCAACAGCATAGTGATACCAAGCCTCACTATCAATGGCATATTTTTTAAATTTTCTAATCTTCAAGCGCATTGCATCCATCTTGATCTTGTGATCATCGACGATATCGGCAACATACAACTCCAGTTTCATCTTCTCTTCTTCAACTCTTTTCAATTTTTCTTTCAAATGCTCATTTTCTTTTTCAACTAAATTGAACTTCTTGACAAGAATATCTATGTCGGTTGCAATTTCCGGTTCACATACCTCCTAGATAAAAATATCTATGTCAACTTGATGGGCATAATTGTCATAAACACGAAATGCAACAAATAGTTATAAAATAGAGTATATACCACATCCGAATCATAAACCGGACGAGGGCCGACGGGGACGGATATCAAAACCATGCCACTATGTATAACAAACAACCATATAGGTAAGAAAACTATACAGGTAACTATCTAAATCTTACAAACATGATTTTTTTTATAAAAAGGATAAGAACAAGAGGCTCACCAAGGTGGTGCCGGCGACGGGACGGTGTGGGCGATCGACGATGGTTAGGACGGGGACGGGAAGGCACTAAGTAAACCACACCTACACATGCAAAGTAAGAAGTTAATTTGAGCTCAAATTGCATATAAATCAAATAAACTACCACATATAAATACTCCCAAACTAAAACCCACAAATCACTATACTTATAGAGCATTGCAAGAGCTAATCTAGCAATGAGAGATGAAAGGACAATGTTGCTAACCTTTGTGAACACTTGGATGGATGGGGTGCCTCCAAATCTTGACAAATTTTGGCAAAAATGGAGGTGAGCTCGAGCAAGGGGAAGAACAAAGGAGAGGAAGAAGGGGAAAAACAGGGAGGAGTGTGCTCGGGCTGGCCGAAGGGTTCATATAGGGGATCTTTAGTCCCGGTTCGTGACACAAACCGGGACTAAAGGTGAGCCTATAGTCCCAGTTCGTGCCACGAACCGGGACTAAAGGTGTTCGCGGGGCCCCAGGCTGACACCAGCCTGCCACCACCCCTTTAGTCCCGGTTCGTGTTACGAACCGGGACTAAAGGTCCGGAACAAACCGGGACTAATGATGCCCATCCCGAACCGGGACTAATGGTCACGTTAGTGCCGGTTCAAAACCAGACCGGGACTAATGCTTTGGACAAAAGGTCTATTTTCTACTAGTGATAATGTGGGATTTGGAATGCACATTCGCTGGAAGACCATGCGTGTGAACTCCCAGCAACGTTGGCTTGCATACAAGGAGACGGTGGCCGAATCACTAGACAAGGCTCTAGAGTTATTTGCCATAAAAAAGGTTGATGCTAACTTGCACTTGGATTTGAACCGGGTTGCCTCTCCGATTGTTGATAGTAGTCCTCCACGAATGAACCAAGATGAGATGATTGAACCTCTTTTGACCCAACAAGTGAGGCCAACATTGACGCTGATTTCGAAGATCCAAGATGAAGCATTGCAAGAGGAGAATAATGAGCATGAGGATGATGAGAATGATGATGTTGTTCTCCATGACAACAACCTTGGTGATTTGGACAAATATTATTTGCAAGAGACCATGGACCATTCCATTCCGTACTCTCGTGGCTATGCCTCCGAGTCGGACGATGACGGTCCCGATGAAGAAGTTGATGAGGAAGGGTTCATGACCAAAGAGGCCGAAGCTTTCAAGAAGGTACTACCTCCGTCCTAAAATTCTTGTCTATGATTTATATAGATACAGATGTATCTAACACTAAAACATGACTAGATACATCCATATTTAGACAAATGTAAGACAAGAATTTGGGACGGAGGGAGTATTAGGGCGGGATCACCGGACATCATTGTTCGAGGATCTTAGTCTTGCAGATGAAGCCGTTGTTGACGGCGGCGAAGGCATATTGCTTGGAGTTAGGCCAACTTCTCACCGGGACAAACATGGGAAGAACTGTATTGTGCCCGGTTCAAAGTTCGAAGCATTCTTGGAATTGAAGATGTGGTTGGATGACTATTCGGTTACGCATTATCGTCCACACAAAGTTGTTCATTCGGACATCAGGGTGCGTTACACGGTTTCGTGTGAGGATCCACAATGTCCATGGATTGTGCGTGCAAGACCATGGAAAGGAGGCCCCGGATGGCACATTGTGAGTTGTCTACCTCACCTGTGTCGAGGCAAGAGGGTTGATGGCGAGCTTGTGTCCCAAAACCATAGACAACTCACCTCCGAGTTCATCGCTTACAGGCTTTCCAACTCCATCTCATCACTTCCAACAATGAGTATAAAAAGCATACAAGACCTTGTAAAAGCCCTCTTTCACTACGAGGTGAAATACGGGAAGGCATGGAAGGTGAAGCAAGCCGCATTCAAGATGTTGTATGGTGATTGGGAGCAAGCATACAACCGACTCCCTAGGTTGTTGGGAGCTATGGCCGCCACTAAACCGGGCATGGTTCATGTGGTCGAGCCGTATGGGCAAAAAACAATGATTCACAACGAAAGGAGGGTCCGAGTCTTTGGCCGTGCATTTTGGGCATTTGAGCAATGCGTGAGGGCTTTTCAACACTGTCGGCCGGTCATCTCCATCGATGGAACCTTCTTGACCGGACAATTCAAGGGCACTCTCTTGGTTGCAATAGGAAATGATGCCAATAACCGGTTGTTGCCTTTGGCTTTTGCTTTGGTTGAGGCGGAGACGAATGATAACTGGGAGTGGTTCTTACGTCTTTTGAGAACCAAGGTATTACCGCCCGAAAGGGAAATTTGTGTCATATCGGATCGCCATCAAGGAATTCTTAACGCAGTTGACATTGTCATTCCCAGGCATGCTCCTTTGCACCATAGATGGTGCATGAGGCATTTCTGTTCAAACTTCTATCGGGCATGTGGTAGCAAGGAGTTGACGGATGACCTTCAAGATTGTTGTCAAGCTTTTTCCGACAAACGTTTTGCAAGATTGTACAACGCTTTGGTCGCAAACAAAAAACTTGATGCAGGGGGTCTTGATTTCTCAATAGGCACATTGAACTTAGGACAAAGTGGGCACGAGCTTATGATGAAGACGGCCGAAGATACGGTCAAATGACAAGCAACATGGCAGAATGCTTCAACCGGGTGCTTAAGGGTGTCCGTGCGTTGCCCGTGACGGCAATAGTTCAATACACATTTGACAAGTTGAGAGCATACTTTTTTAAGTACTCAATTGAAACATGTAAGCAGATTGCTGGAGAGAACAAGCAAAAGTACAAGTACAAGTTCCCACCAAAGGTTGATAAATGGATGACCTTTCAATCACGAAAGCCTGACTCCCAAACTGCTACATTATACAATAACGAGGATTGGACGTACCAAGTGAACGAGCCCGGAGGAACCACAAACGATGGCGAACAACACGGAAACCGGTCGTTCAAGGTATCTTTATCGGAGTGTCATTGCTCTTGCGGGAGGCCAAGGTTGGTTCATCTCGCATGCTCGCACTTGTACACGGCAGCTCGCACTAGGAATGTGGACGTCAACCATCAGCTCACCGTGAGGGAGTCCGAGTTCTCTATCGTGACCACCAAGCATACATGGGCTCCTAGATTTCAACCATACTTTGACCAATCTCAATGGCCGGAGTATCGTGGAGTTCAACTATGGCCCGACCCGGAATGGAAGGTGGTCAAACGGGGAAGACGAAAGACAAGCGTTTTAGAGGAGACATGGATGGATGGGGCCGTCGTGGTGGCCGAGAAATGGGGAACAACCAATTCCAAGAGCCTAGTGAGAGAGCCCATTGCGGAGAGTGCGGTGGTAGAGGCCACAACACAAGAAAGTGTAACAAACGGAAGAAGAAGTCCAAAAATAATGATTCAAGGACAAGCCAACCAAGTAGTAGCCAACAAGTTCCTAGCCAAGCAAGTACTAGCCAACAAGTTCCTAACCAACAAGTTCCTAGCCAAGCAAGTACTAGCGAACAATTTCCTAGCCAACAAGGTCCTAGCCAAGCAAGTACTAGCCAACAATTTCCTAGCCAACAAAGTCCTAGCCAAACAAGGAGCCGACTTGGACTTACAAGAGGACGTGCTCGTGGGATAGGTCGTGGTGGTGCTAGACGTGGGGCTGTTAGAGCTCGTGGTGGCGGTAGAAACGGTGTTGGTGAGACTAGGATTGGTATGCGTGGATACCTACGAGGACCATTTCCGTATGTCACTACTATTCACTTATCTTTTCATGTTGTTTTTATGCTCCCATCTGTGTTTACCATGTATCATTGTTGTTTATGATCATATTGTTTATTGTCTTTACTAACTAGTATCTTGCTTTTTGTTCGTAGGTATGGCAGCGTCTCAACCCAACAAGGCAACAACGGAGTGGGTGGAGGAGAAGGAAGCGGCCGGTGAGGAGGAGGGGTTGTGGGAGAGGGCTGCAAAGAAGTTAAGAGAGGAGGATGCAGCCAAAGCGGAGAGGAAGAAGCAAGAGGCAGCTGAAGCGAAGATTAAGGCGAACATACAAATGCGAATTGAGTATAGCAACTACCAAGCTAGGTTGAAGAGGGAGGAAAAGATGAGGAATGAGAAGCGTCAAAAGGATTTTGAAGCAGGTTGCAGGAAGTTGTGGGCAGAGGAGGCCGCAAAGAAAGAGTGGGCGCGCCAACGCTTCCAAGAAAGGGTGATGGAGGAGGCTTCAAGGATGCGCAAAAGGGAGGAGGAGGAGGAAGAGGAGAGGAAAAAGAAGAAGGGAAAGGGGCCTTGCTCGCCACAGTAGAGCATTGTTTTCCTTCGGGTCGGGTGCGCTTTAATCTTTGAACCTCTTGTGCTTTCGAACCTTGTCATCCTGCGCGCTTTGCTATTTGAACCTATGTTATGTACTCCTTTATGTCATGGACAAATTTAAATTATGATGTGCTACAAGTATGGCTGTTAAATTCTGATATGTATTGTAATGTGCTGTTAAATTCTGATATGTATGGCTCTCCAGAGAGCTACAGCCGTTTACCACTGCCCAGAAATTGCAAAGTCATTGTGTGGCGCCTTAGTGTCAGGCGCCACACTATAGAGTGTGGCGCCTGAGCCTCAGGCTCCACATACCATTCTAGAGCCTCTCCAGAGCCTCTCCAGAGAGCTACAACCGTTTACCACTGCCCAGAAGTTGCAAAGTCATTGTGTGGCGCCTTAGGGTCAGGCGCCACACTATACAGTGTGGCGCCTGAGCCTCAGGCGCCACACAGGCGTCACATACCATTCCAGAGCCTCTCCAGAGAGCTACAACCGTTTACCACTGCCCAGAAGTTGTAAAGTCATTGTGTGGCGCCTTAGGGTCAGGCGCCACACAGGTGTCACATACCATTCCAGAGCCTCTCCAGAGAGCTACAGCCATTTACCACTGCCCATAACAAAGTTCAACAAAGGGCAACAACATAACAAAGTTCAACAAAGGGCAACAACTTCGACATTGCTAATACTCTTGCCTCACTAGGCTCAACAAAGTTCAACAGAGAGGTATGTAATTGCAAGGTTCAACAAGTTTAACACGGATAACATCACTAGGCTCAACACCACTAGTCTTTCCTTCCTCGCGTACTCTTGCCTCGTCCCCTCTTAGTAGGTAGCTTCTCCCTCGCAACCGGCTGGGGTTCCTCCAACTCTATTTCCTCCTCATCGTCATCGTCCATACCTCTCATCCTCGTCATCCCTCTTGTCATACGCGAGCCCTGAGCGACCGACTTCTTTCCTTTGTTGAGAAAGTCTTCCGGTGTATACCGCTTGATTCCCTTCCTTGGCTTCAACATGTAAGCAGAGCGTTGGAAAGCCTCCAATGTCATGTTGTCCTCAACCTTCAATAAAAGTGGTATCATCATCTGCAGGCGAGGTATGAAAAGTTTGAAGTACGGTACTGGCATACCTCTGGTGGGACCACATCATCATCCTCTGAATGAGCCCTCGAGGTAATGTCATCGTCGTCCATACGAGCTCCCAAGGTAGTAGAATCGTCCAGATTGGCATCCGGGGTCACGGATATGGATGGCTCCGCATATTCGGGGTCACGGTAACCTAAAATGTTGGACAATTGCCGCAACCTTTGGCCCTGACGCTGTAACATTGACAGATGAATGAGATATAGAACTTAGCAAAGAGTAAGGAAGTACGAGATGTTGAAATATGGAAAAGCACCTTGATGAAAAGTCAGAGTGCAGTTTCTCCCTTTTTCCCTCTATGGGTTGTGTCTAGAATAGCCTCGGTTTCGTCAGTCTGTTTCTTGACCTCCTTGCGCTATTGATGAAATGAAAACGACATGTCCATAGGTAACAAAGGAGTAAAGATGTGTACTACTATCCATAGATAACAAAGGAGTGCACACTTACCACAAAGTTGAGAACTGGAGCAAAAGGGGTTTGGTACCCTTCCCGGATAAGCTTGTTGTAATCATCCTGGGCAAGTTCATCAAATGGAGTGGGATCTTCCAAGATGTCCTCCTCAAAAGCCGGCGGACAAATCTCCACACGAGTATTCTCCTGAAGCCATCGAACGTAGTTGTTGAACACAAGTGGACAATACTCGCGAAGCTGGGCTCGTGCCGTATTCTTAGCTTGCTCCACACATTGCTTAAACATGTTGACGTACTTCTTATGGTGCTTAGCCCAATCCTTGATCTTTCGCTGCCTCCTCCTATCCAACCTACATGTTAAAGACCTCATTGTTAGCATCATTTAAAGTTGGACGATGGTAGTTATTTATGCTTTGTTACCTATGAAGTTGTGTGTCCGTGTCCACCCACTCCGGTGGGTGATCCTGAAACAACCCAAATTGATGGAACACACGATGCGGGAGATGCAACTCTACCGCCCAATTGCATATCAGTGGGCACCGCATAAGCCAAAGATGTTTTTCCTGCAAGCACATTGGATTGAGCTCAAACTCGAATGCATTACCAAAGCTGTCCCCGACACCATATGGCTGCCATTCCACCTGCAACACAGCAGAGAAAGACAACATTCATGTTTTCCTTTCATGTAGAGGAGTCAAGTTAGTGATGTAATGTCAATGTTTACCTGCTCGGCGGTAAGCGAATCCATCTCGTTGGTGTATTGCCTGTACATCATATTGACATCGCTTGTCATCTCCGTTACCACATCCCACTTGTAAGCCCAAGTGGGAAGCCGTAAAATGTTGTCGTGGTCATCCCATGCCTTGAACGATACCCCTTTAGGACGTCCAACTGGAAGGCATTCCCAACTCCACACAGATAGTAGGAGCATACAACCACCAATGTAGCCGTCTTTCGAGGACCTACGACAAGCATCGTCCAACTGAACGGCAAGCCAAACATGGATCAGTTAAGGACAACAATGAAAGCCAAACATAAACTAGGTATGAACAATTTTTTACCTGCCGGTACAAGTAGGCCAATGCCGCCGACCCCCAGCTAAACTTGTGGTCGAGGACCGTCAACGCCTTCAGCCACATCCATTGAGCGTTCTTGCCGCCAGCGTCAGCGAAGATAGTCCTAGAGATAACATACCACATGTACACGCGAGCATAAGTCTCGATCACATCTTCAGCGGCGCCCTCAGGACAATGCGCAAAGTTGGCTACGATCCAAGTGAAAGGAGCGCCGGCGGGGACTCGGTCTTTCTTCTCTCCCTCTGCTGGTTCCGGCTCTGCAGGAGACATACCATAAGGGCCTCCATTTGTTGGCGCCATCCCTCCGAATCAGTGCTCATACAAAGAGGATTCCCCTCGATTGGAAGTCCGGTGATCATGGAAACATCCTGAAGAGTCACGGTCATCTCTCCGGTCCGGAGGTGGAAACTTGGGTCTCCGGCCTCCACCGATCCGTAAGTGCTGTGATTGCCGCCGCGTTCAGGTTGGGTGTCGACCGGCTCACAAGTTGAATGAAAGGAAGGAGTCATGTCTTCTCGATGTACGGTGTGTACCGCTCATCGTACGGCATGGCAGTCGACGCCCCGTGAGACCGAATCTTGAGGGGCGCAAGATTCTGCAAACATAAAGTGAGATGATTACGGTTTGATCTTTTCAAATAAACACAAGATTCTGCAAACATAAAGTAATGTGCTATCATTACCATTCCCTTCGCCGACATCAAATATGCCCGGTGTTCAATTTCATAGACATCATCCAAAAGCCACACCATCCTTCATATTACAAGAAAATTATCTGAGTTATACAATACAATTCATCTCAAAAAATAATTATCTAATATATATTCATCTAAACAATCATACATATGTTCCACAAAATGTAACCACAAATGAACAAATCATATAGGAATACTCATTTCAATAATCATCTACTCATATAGGAATCCCCATTTCGAATCCAAGCAAATTTGACCACTACTAGGGAAAACCCTAGCAGTAGCGCGGGTATTTGGTGTATCAGTAGCGCGGGTACCCGTGCTACTGATACGGCGCTACAGCTAACGTTTAGCAGTAGCGTGTTTGACACGCGCTACTGCTATACCTGCTTAGCAGTAGCGCTTTCCATACCAGCGCTGCTGCTAAGTCCTTTAGCAGTGGCGCTTTCCATACCAGCGCTACTGCTAAGTCCTTTAGCAGCAGCGTTTTTCCTGTACAGCGCTAAAGAGCGCTACTACTATATTTTCTCATATCTTTTTTTTGCTACGTATTTGCGATGTTTCTGTATAGGTTTCATACAGTATTCTAATCATATCTTTAACATGCAATATGCTCATCATATCATACACATAATAGTCTCATCATATCATCTAACACAAATCATGTCGTCACATCATAATCACGATATAGCTATACAAGTTACATGCCATGTCTCATCGTACATAATGTAGTACTTCTTGAGGCGTCGGTTCGTATCCCTCTCTCGCACTAGCGTGAACCTAAACTAACTACTGGCTGTCGCTCGGAAACCGGAAACCGGTACACCTGGGCCTGACACTCCGGCCACTCGTCGTATACTCCTGCCGTAGCACTTCTTCGCCATCGATGATCTATGCACCTGCATCGTCACATGAGTTGATGATATGCAACATATATAGTTGAGCAACCGAAAGAGACAGACTTGGCAAAAATAGAAGCAACATATCATAAGCATACAAAGTTCATCGTACCCAAAATGCCCTAACTAGAGTGATCTTCGCTAGTTGAGGAGGACGGTTTAATTACATCACAAATAAAGTTTCGTCGTGCATAACTCAAAGTTTCGTCATAGAGAAAGTATGGACTAAACAGACACATTGTCATATATCGTCAATCACTCCAACATGTCGTGCCATCCATACAAGTCAGGGAGATAGTCCCCGAGCGCAGTGAAAGGCTTCAGGTCGAGACGCTGAGCGGCCCATCTGACACGGAACATCGTCGCGTTGTGCAGTCCAGAGTAGTCAAGCTCCCAGATCTCCTCGACCCTTCCGTAAAATCTCTCAGTTGCGCCGTTGTCGCTGTCGGTCATGCATTCCATCGTCACCCCTGAGTTCTGATCATCACTGCCCATATCTTCAATTATCCACTGAGTATAGCCATCCATGAAACCAGTCATGAGCAGGTGCGCCATCACACGACCATCGTCATAGGGGTCGAGCCAAGCTCGTCCTTTGCATCTTCGACACGGACATAAAACACGACATCACACGACCATCGTCATAGGGATCGAGCTATGTGATGATGATGTCGATAGGTGTCGCCACACACACCTATGGAATGATCAAAAGTGGACACAGCTCTTCTTGATAAGGCTATAGATCTAGTTAGGGAGGTACATAGGTCACTTCACTAAATGCTAGCTAGATCTACCTAGCTAGCTAGTTTGGGAGGAAACAAGTTCAACTAGTGGAGGGAGAAGAGAAAAGAGAAAGGAGATGCATTAATGGAGGTTGGTGTAGTTAGCTAGGAGTAATAAAGAGAGAGAAAGATATGTAGAAGAAGGAGAGTAATGGGGGGAGAAGTAGTGAGGAAGAAGCAAAGTGAGGGAGAGAGGAGGTGGGAGCTAGGGGAAAGTGAGGAAGAGAGGAGAGGAGGGGGGAGGAAAAAGGTGGTATGGCTGAGGCTTAGCAGTAGCGCTGGGAGAAAAACGTGCTGCTGCTAATAAGATAGCAGTAGCGCTCCCCTGTACCACACGCTACTACTAAGAGGGGCCCGCCATGTGGCCAGTTTCAAAATTAGCAGTAGCGAGTTGAAATAAAAGAGCGCTGCTACTATCACATTAGCAGTAGCGCGGTTATCGTGGACGCGCTACTGCTAAACCTATTGTGGCGGGAACGGTCGGTCAATTTTAGTAGCAGCGCGGTTCTACCGAGCCGCGCTACTGCTAAGTTTGTACCAGTAGCGCCTGTATTCATACCGCGCTACTGCTAATTAGCAGTAGCGCCCCATCCTGTCCCACGCTGCTGCTAAGATTCTGTGTATAAGGTTTTCCCTAGTAGTGGACCTATCATCCTAACTTACACAAATCTGAAAAAAATGCAATATTTTTCGGATAGAAAGATGGGGAGCGGAGGAGATTACCTTGTAGAATGATTTGGGGAAGAAATCCATGGAAGAAAACCTCAGATCTGAAGGATTTTGAAGAGGGGGTTGCGAGGAAGAGAGAAGGGAGCCGCCGCCGCCCCCCTCTGTAACTGGAACTGGAAGAACTAGGGTGGGGGAGGGGGTCGTGCTGCCGCTGGATAAGTCACTGTGTGGCGCCTAAGAGCTAGGCACCACACATTACAAGTGTGGCGCCTTAGCTTTAGGCGCCACACAGGTGGGTGGGGTCGGGTCCGTGCCACGGGGCGCCAGCGTGGCCGATTGTGTAGCGCCTAACGCTAAGGCGCCACATAGTGCAGTGCGGCGCCTCTCTGTCGGGCGCCACACGAAAGGGTAAGGCCGGTGAATTTTTTTGGCAAGCGGTTCACTTTGTGAATTCCTTTCGACTTTAGGTCAAATTTGTCAAAATTGCCCCCTCACCCCATCGACCCACGGACCAACGAGTGCACACCACGCAAAGGGGCCAAACGTGAAAGGTCGAAAACGCCCTCGGCGGGGCAACGAAACCAAAGGCGGTGGCAAGGCGCTGGGAGCGCGCCGACGGGTTGCACGGACCAACATGCAAGCCGCGGTCGCCGACAGTCACGGCCCACACGCAGGTTACCCCACACGGCAGCGAGACGCGCGCGCTCTCAAAGAAGTGAACGAAACGAGGCGTGGGCATGGTAACTGCTCACGGGGTGCCGATCCGATGGCCCAAATTGTTTCCGAGATCGAACGGTCAAGAACGTCTCAAAAACCCCAAATCGCTGAGAGAGCTCGGTACTCACCGCGGTTCTTATTTCTGGATAAGATATATTTTGAGGCCACCTATGAGTTTGTCAAGACGACAATCCTTTTCGGAAAACCTGGCCACAACCCTAACATTCTCATAGTTAACGACGAGTTTAATTTCTTTTCCGTCACTTCCTTTGGGACCAACCTCGGCAAGGACCCCGGTCTCCAAAAGACGGTCGTGTGTCTTGGTCATTGCCAAAGATTCTCCAGCACCTTGTTAGTATAGGCCGACACCCTCCACATATGTATCCAACATCTTGCTCCCTTTAGGCGTTGTGCAAGCTCGGCCGCGTCCTCCTGCAAGGCCTCGTCCAACCATAAAGCACGAAATACTCTTTTCATGGCTTTTCTCGAAAGCTGATGCAGCTTATTGACTCTCGCCATGTTTTCTTTCAAAGACGCATAGCCGGGTTCACCAAATTGGCCAGGAGGCCAGCTTCACAAAATACAGTAAGGCCTTGTTCGTTTGACATGGATTTAGGAGGGGTTTGGCAGGGATTGAAGTGGATATAATCCCCTACGAGTCAAAATCCACTTCAATCCCAATCCTCCTGAGAAGAGGTGTAACTGAACAAGGCCTAAATGTTTCAAAGCATAGAGGTTGATAAATAACAAACACTAAAACAGATAAGTTACTTACCCGCGAAAAATACACAGTCCTGCCGAACCTCCTCCTCGGAGGCAGCCAGCTGAGACTTAAGCATTTCAATCTCAAGTGCCTGTTGATCCTTCTCCTCCTTAAGCTGATTAAATTCATTGATCTCCCGAGCATGAGTCCGACGACCCGCAACCTCCGGTGCTTCAGCATAACGGGCGGCTTCAAGAGCCTGATTCAGATCCTTTTCAAGTTGATCTATGGTATCTGCTGCTAGTAAGAAGCATACAGCTTAGACGAGTACTTGTAAAAATTATTAACATCGGTCAAGTATTAGACTTACCATGTGCCTTGTGGGCAAATTTTTCGATTTCGACCACTTCTTTTTGTGACTCAACAAGCTTGGCTTTCGTTAGCTCTAGCACCTTTAAGAGATCTTTATTCTCTTCCCAAGGAGTTTGTGTCAAACGTAAAAAAATCTTGTGTCAAACACATGTCGATCCTTAATTCGATTACCCGTTCCCAAATTAAGGCTCGGGGCTACTGGGCTTCGCACTTCTCAATTGAAAGCCATTAAAGGGGTACATCGATCCCCTGATCAGGTGTTGCCACCCGATCAGTGGCTCGAGGGCTACTGCATTGACGATTCAATGCAGAAAATTCAAAGTGCAAAACGGTTTCTGAGGAGATTATGATCCTCAGGTTGGTCGGCCGCACCCAATCTGACTCTCGGGAGCTATTGCGCACCTCATTTTCTGTTCCTAAGTATGCTGCCGAGCAAGGACTCTTGATCCTCAGGCCGATTTTACGAATTGGCCTGGGTCTCAGAGAGCTACCCAGATTAGCGGTTTTATGTTGTCCTTCCGGTGCATCTTGGATTTTAGGGCGGCCCGCACCTTGAGGGCTACTTGTTATACATATCGACAAAGAATAAATTGCACCAATTTAAAAAAATCCACAAAAAATCAGCCCTCGGAAGAAGTCCAGCATAAAGCTCGGATGCGAGTGGATGGCTCCATAGAGGAGGTTTCCGACGTTAAGCTCAGCTGAACCCCTTCAACTTTTTCAAACTAGGTAATCTATGACACCTCGTATGCAGACCCGCATTGGGGCTCGGCTTCAAGACAACGACGCATGGGAAAGACTTCGAACCCGAGGTGTGGCATAAAAATAACAAGGCATTGATAAAGGTCGAGAACTTAAGGGGCTCCTTAGATACTCGACGTGTGAACTCTTTGGGTACACGTCGACGATCCTCAAGATATAGGAGATGGCAAGATTTGTTGAACCGGCTTTCAAGACCAACGACTGAAGACGAAAAATAATTCGGAAGAACCGAGGAGCGTCCCCAACTTGAAGACTGGTTCAAGGGGTTACTGTTGGAGTCCTGAACTAGGGGGTACTCACCATGTCGTCTCCCGGCCAGGTGAGGCGGGCCGAGGACCCCCATGGCGGTTCACTAATGGGCCACCTCGGGCAACCCATGATGTATACAAGGAGGTTTCTACAAGAATTGACGCACAAGACGAGGACTCCTATTATCCTAGGGCTCCTGTACATTATATAAACTGAGGCCAGGCTAGTCAATAGATCATTACATTACGACTTAGATCATACAATCTCATGATAGATACCTGTACTCCGTACTACCCCATATCAATACAATCAAAAGCAAGATGTAGGGTATTATCTCTTCAAGAGAGCCTGACCCTGGGTAAAATCTTTGTGTCCCTTGTTCATCCTATTACTATCGTACCAAGACACCTAGCTATTATCTCTTCGAGAGAGCCTGTGCCTAGGTAAAATCTCTGTGTCCCTTGTTCATCTTGTTACCATCGTACCAAGACACCTAGCTTAGGACCCCTACCTTGAGATATGTCGGATTTAGCACCGACAGTAACAATCAGATCTAACCTTGTATGCATCTTCATAGTGATCCTGGGATCATGATTGTAGGGCGATTCTTTTATTTTCTATTATGTTTCCCAACAATACATAGCAATATCTAGCCGAATCATATATCAATGTTATGAAGTATTTCTTTGCACGTTTAGTTAACACAGATCATACTGTATGAGCTCCAATGGTGCCAAGTGTCTCTCCTCCGTAGTCTTGTGAGGCTTGCGAGGTTGCTTTGCTTGCACACACACACATTGCACTTAGAACCTTTGGCTAAAGTGAAACTTGGGATTAAATTTAACTTAGCTAGCCATGTCATACAACCAAAATTAATGTGACAAAGACGTGAATGCCATACCTCAGATTCATCAATATTCGAATGAATATGGTTCATGACTTTATTACACAAATCCACAAGAGAAAGGTGGAACAAACCTCCACATTCCTAACCTTTTCCATCAAATAGTCCATATTTTGCAGTAAAAACTTTATTAGAATCGAAGACCAACTTAAACCCTTCTTTACAGAGAAGAGAGCCACTAATGAGATTCTTCTTGATGGTGGGGAGATGCTGCACGTTCTTTAGCTGCACGATCCTTCCGAAGTAAACTTCAAATCGACTGTGCCAACACCATGAACAGAAGCACTCGCACCATTCCCCATCAATACAGAGCTGTCTCTTGTGACCAGGTAAGAGGAGAACAATGAAATACCAGCACACACATGGATAATTGCACCTGTGTCAATCTACCAATCGGTAGACTGATAAACTGGAAATACAGTAAATAGATTATTGTACCCAGGTGTCGGTGTCAAAACTGGCAGATCTTGGGTAGGGGGTCCCGAGCTATGGACCTTGGATCGATGGGTAACAGGGGACGAAGGAGACAGTGTTTACCCAGGCTCGGGCCCTCGTGAGGAGGTAAAACCCTACATCCTGCTTGATTATATTGATGTAGATGAGAATTACAGAGTTGATCTACCTTGAGATCGTATGAGCTAAAACCCTAGATGAGTCGACATGTCCTCTACGAATGGAACCCTCTGGTTTATATAGACACCAGGGGTACCTAGGGTTACACATAACCAACCTTCAACTGGGGATAGATACGCAGATCCCATCTTCAAAGCTTGGAGGCCACGCCATTCTTTGGAGCTTTCCTTCCTGAACACGGGGTCGCCTCATAGTTCGGCCCTCCACAGAGCGGCCCAACAAGTCGACCCATGAGGGATGAGCCGATGGCCCGAGGACCCCTTAGTCCCGGACTCCCTCAGTAGCCCCCGAACTAGCCTCCAACACCGAGGTATGCAATCTTCGGCAGCTTCGCGTATCCACGTTATTCGGCTTGCGAGGCGAGTTCCCTTTATGTTTGGCTGATTCCAACTTGGTCCTTGACGACGCCCTGTCTTCCAAAACACTCATTGTTTAACCCTGAAGGCCAAACGCCCGAGTGTGAATAGTACCCTCATCTGACAACCTTTCTAACGAAAGGCCACAACAACCAGTTATGAAAATTCGATTCGCGGTTCGAGGCGGCTTTTCTACCAGCACGCCTTATCAATATGAAGATCGTGCCCCGTATTTCATGGGATACGAGTAATGATCTGGGTAACCCCGCGCGCGTATAACGACACGATCATTTCGGGAAGTGCCAAAGCCTGTGGCAGTAAAAGAGGACCCTTGATATTACGGCCTCTCATAAAAAGGAGAAAACCCCCAAGGTCTTTCTACGCATCCCAGACTCGATTCCTTCTCCCGTCCAAGCCTCAAGCGCCTAGATCCATTTATTCTTCCTCCCCTTCCGAGCCACCCTCCCCGAGCTCATCCACGGCCGGCTCGGGCTCTCAAGGCAAGTGGGAAGCCTCCTACGTCACCAACGATGACATCCGGGAGCTGAAGCTCGTCGGATACCTCTCGCCCACCGCGCTCCAGAAGAAGGCCAAGTGGTGCCCACTCCGAGACCAGGCGAGAGGGTGGTATTCATCCCTCATTTCCTTCGGGGGTTGGGTTTCCCGCTCCACCCCTTTGTTAGGGGTTTAATGTTCTTCTATGGGTTAGATTTCCATGATCTTCCCCCGAACTCCTTCATGCATATCTCGGCCTTCATCAGCGTCTGCGAGGCCTTTTTGCGGGTCCAGCCGCACTTCGGCCTATGGCTCAAGATCTTCAATATGAAGCCGAAGACAGTCAGCAGCCAACACGCCGACTGCAGAGGGGCTGTGATCAGCAAACTTCCGCGGGTCGAGTGGCCGGACGTCACCTTCATCGACACCGTCAAGGTTTGGCAGAAGGAGTGGTTCTATATCACCGAGCCACGAGACGCAGACTGGTCGGCGCCGGCCGAGTTCAGATCCGCCCCCCCCGCGAGGTTAACCTCGTGGGTCAAGAAAGGCCTCGACTGGGGATCCGCCATGGAGGTGAAGGCGCTGCAAAAGCACATCACGCAAATGGTGGAGGCAAAAATTGAGCTGACCAACGTGGTCCAGGTCATGCTCCGCCGCCGCCTCCTGCCATGCCAGTGCCGGGACACTCCGATTTGGGCCTACTAGCTCGGCGACGCCGCCACTGTGCACAGGTTCTATCGCACAACTCACGAGAAGTTGTGGAAAGTGATGTTCAAGCCCCAAAAGGAATGGTCGGTCGAAGAAGAAGACATCGGCTTAGACACTGATACCCAACCTTTGAAGGTATGACAAGGTTCTTATTTTGTTCCGAGTTTTAGCCTTCAACAAGGATCTAATCCTCTTCCCCATTGTCTTCGCAGGGCTGGCTGGACAAGGCCGTGAGGATCAATGGTCCAGCCCCCCTGCCGAGGACCCCAGGTCGCCCCAGCTGACGGCGATGCTGGTCGTGGTGCCGTACGCGGTGCCGGAGAAGAAAGAGAAGAAGAAGAAGAAGAAGGAGGCCCGCGAAGGCCTCCACCTAAGGGGTCCTCCAGATACTAAGTTCGGAGAGACCCAAGCCTCTTATTCCCACGAGGAAGAGCATGCAAAGGACGGGGGGGGGGGTGGATCGATTCCCCCCAAACAAGAAAAAGGGCCGCGCCGGAGGACGCCGAGGAGGATCTGCCTCCCTTTGCCCCAAAGAAGCCCTGCAGGGCCAAGGTGGTCCTGCCGGATGATAGCCCGGATTCCGATGAGGATTCCGGGGCTTTCGAGAGGGTTCCCCAAAGGAACCCCAGGGTCATGCCCCCGGCTCAAAGGTACCGAATTCGAATGTCATCTAGTATATTTTGCATGGAGTTTTCGTTACTAACCGGACGAGTGTCCCCCGTATCGCAGCCCGGCCCGAGATCTCCTGACCGAACAGGTCTCAAAGGGGGATTCTCCGCCGGCCGAGCTAGCAGAGAGTGGGACCTTAGTGCCTCCGATGTTATCGACTTTGCCTCCCCAAGAAGGGGGAGAGGAAGTGCCACCGCCGGTGCCGCCCATGACAGAGCGGACCGCGACCGGGTGGCCGGCCATGATGGATGAGGCTTTGTCTAACTCCTCCATTGCCGAAGATCACCGCACCCTTATGGGTGCGGTTTTACAAGGCATTCAGTCCGTTGACAGCGGACTGAAGGAAGCCTTTAGTGGTCTACTGGCGGGCTTCAAGATAAGCCATGTAATATTCTTTTCTCAAGAACAAATTTATTTATAAGGTTATGTATTCCTTATAGGTATAGTAGCCCCCGTGGCATGGGTGAGTTTGAAAAACTTGCCTAGGGGTAAAAGAACCTAGAAACATGAGTAAATTCAAGGGTGGTTTGTGGCCCTGAGACTATAACAGTTTTTAGAAGATTGTTTTAGCAAAGAGTTTAGAACCAAATAGCTCGGATGTTTGCTTATATACGAGTTGTTTTTTAGGCCTCGTCCTCAGCTGGGGCCTCCAACGCCCTTGAACTGGCCGAGCTGAACCGGAAGCTCAAGAGCTCCGATGAGGAGCTTGATCGTCTGAACAAACGGTTCGACGTGATGCAGGGTAGGTTTGAACCGTACTGCTAGGTTTATTGTTTTTCACATTAGTAGGGGTGTTCCGGCTTTGGTTCTTGAGTTTGATTCCATTTTTACCCGCAGCCGTAAGTGTAGAGGTTGAAAACCTCAAGGCCGAGCTGGGGAAGGCCAAGCAGGAGGCCGCCGATCAGAAGGTAGCGGCCGATCGAGCGGCCGCCGAGCTAAGCTCGTTAAAGGTTGAGAGCGGCAAGCATGAGGCTCGAGTTGTTGGAAATATGCCCTAGAGGCAATAATAAATGGTTATTATTATATTTCCTTGTTCATGATAATCGTTTATTATCCATGCTATACTTGTATTAATTGGAAACACAAATACATGTCTGGGTATATAGACAACACTATGTCCCTAGTATGCCTCTAGTAGACTAGCTCGTTGATCGAAGATGGTCAAGGTTTCCTGACCATGGACATGAGATGTCATTTGATGACGGGATCACATCATTAGGGGAATGATGTGATGGACAAGACCCAAACTATGAACGTAGCATATGATCGTGTCAGTTTATTGCTATTGTTTTCTGCATGTCAAAGTATCTGTTCCTATGACCATGAGATCATGCAACTCACTGACACCGGAGGAGTACCTTGTGTGTATCAAACGTCACAACATAACTGGGTGGCTATAAAGGTGCTCTACAGGTATCTTCGAGGGTGTCTGTTGGGTTGGCATGGATCAAGACTGGGATTTGTTACTCCGTGTGACGGAGAGGTATCTTAGGGCCCACTCGGTAATACAACATCACAATGAGCCTTGCAAGCTAAGTGACTAAAGTGTTAGCCATGGGATCTTGTGTTACAGAATGAGTAAAGAGACTTGCCGGTAACGAGATTGAACTAGGTATGGAGATACCGACGGTCGAATCTCGGGCAAGTAACATACCGAAGAACAAAGGGAACAACATACGGGATTAACTGAATCCTTGACATAGAGGTTCAACCGATAAAGATCTTCGTAGAATATGTAGGAACCAATATGGGCATCCAGGTCCTGCTATTGGTTAATGACCGTAGATGTGTCTCGGTCATGTCTACATAGTTCTTGAACCCGCAGGGTCTGCACACTTAACATTCGGTGACATTTCGGTATTATTGAGTTATGTATGTTGGTGACCAAAGGTTGTTCGGAGTCCTGGATGAGATCCCGGACGTCACGAGGAGCTCCGGAATGGTCCGGAGGTAAAGATTTATATATAGGAAAGTGGTATTTGGGTTCCGAAAAAGTTTCGGGTATTTCCGGTAGTGTACCGGGAGTGACGAATGGCTTCCGGGGGTCCACCGAGTGGGGCCCACCCACTGACGGTGTCCTAGACTAGGGGCTACTCACCACGTCGTCTCCTGACCAGTGGGTCGGGCCGAGGACCCCCATGATGGAGAATCACGCATGGGCCACTTCGGGCAGCCCATGCCGAATACAAGGAGGATTCCACAAGACTTGGCGCACAAGACAAGGACTCCTCTAAACCCTAGGCCTACGGTGCATATATAAACCGAGACCAGGCTAGTCAATAGATCATTACATTACATCTCATAATCTCGTGGTAGAGACATGTACTCTGTACTATCCCCCATATGAATACAATAAAAAGCAGGACGTAGGGTATTATCTCCTTGAGAGAGCCCGAACCTGGGTAAAATCCCGTGTCCCTGTTACCATCGCACCAAGACGCCGAGCTTAGGACCCCTACTACGAGATATGCCGGATTTGACACCGACATTGGTGCTTTCATTGAGAGCCTGCCGGCAGTCGTCGCGGTGCGATGGGAATTCAGATCGGCTCCATCACGATCTACGCGTCGGAACCGAGCTACATCGTCAAACGTCGGCATCTTCGTCGCCGGCTTGACTGGTCACCTCGGCTAGGCCGAGGACTGCGCGCCACGTCGGATCATCTAGATCGGACAGGTGTCTTCATCAACATCAACTCCAATCTCAACCAAGACCATGGAAGAATCCTCCATGGTGCTCGGGGGCTCAACGTCAACATTGCCCCCGCGCGATCATGCAGTTTTCTGGACATCAAATTCGTATTCGTCGTCCCCGCCTCCTCGAGTGTCGCTTTGACGATTGCTTCGGTGGAATTGTGCATAATTGACTCTAGAACAACCCTGCAAAATTTCGTCGCGTTCCGGTGGAGGAATCTCCGGCGATCTACAATATACCGGAGCCCTGTCAAATCTGGACGTGAATCTAGACGAGTTTAGGGCGAGGTGTCAAGCTTCCAGCTCGGACATTGTTTGGAAGATCCCACCGTTCATCGGCTGCGGAATTCACATACCGATCACCCCTCGAAATTTCAGCTCAATCCAACCGTTCAAACTCCGGGAAACGTCCGATGAGTGCATCAATTTTTCCGATCTGTTTTCTGCGCGAAAACGAATCCAACCCGAGTTCATCTTTTTCATGAACGGGTTGTCGGACGTCCTTTTTGAAGGAAATTTTCTCATCATCTCAGTCATCCGACCAAGTGTTCGGCATCGCGAGGGCCAAATAATCATCAAGCGAACCTCGTCATCCGCGGGTTGTACGGGTCGGGTGCTCCGTTGCTTCATCAAGCCAGCATTGACCTCGTCACAAATTCTGACCTACGTCGGCATCGCCGCGCCGTTACTTTTTCAAGCTGACGTCCACCACGCCGACCTGCTTTGACACGTCGGCTGGTATGGGGCTCTAGCGTCACCTTACCGATCTGCCCCGTTACCTCGGCTAGACTGGGGGCTTCGTCATCTCCTCATCAACCCGCTCCGGAGACTTCGGTGTCACCAGCCGACCAGCTTCGACACCTCGGCTGGCATGAGACTTCGGCGTCACCAGCCGACCAGCTTCGACACCTCGGCTGGCATGAGACTTCGGCGTCACCAGCCGACCTGCATGAGACTTCGGCGTCCGCCGATCACAGCTTCGCCATGTTAACTGGACCGATGACTTCACCTCGCCACATCGACCGTGCAGCGTCGCCACTTCGTCAAGCCGAACTCTTCGTTCAGGCATCTCGCCGCCCAGGCCATATTCCTTTGCTTATTTGCTTCACTTACATTAACTAAGTAGAAGAATTTTTTTTAAAATTATATTATTATCTTTCTTTGTTATTACTTTTGTCTTGCACTATTTTATGAGTGCCGGAAATCGACTTCGACAGCCGTCATGCGGTCACCCCGGCGTCACCTTGCCGACCTACTTCACCACCTCGGCTGGACCAGGGGCTTCGCCTCGCCACATCGGCCGAGCCGTGACACTACTTCGGAGTGCCGAACTCCTCGTCCGGTCACCTCGGGACCGGCTTGGGGGCTGGGACCTTGACCCGCTATAAGCTCGGCCTGCGTCGTCAACACCGAGCACATTAACCAGCTAAGTCGCTTTAATGCTCAAATTTCTAAATTTTTGTTCGGTTTTACCGAGCATTATATTTATGTTAAATAAAAAAGTTTGTTTGTTAACAACACTTCCTTTTCCCATGATAACTGGGGGCTTCGTCGTCACGCTGCCGAACTACTCTGTCTCCTCGGCTGGACCGGGGGCTTTGCCTCGCCGCAGCAACCGTGCTGCGTTGCCACTTCTCGACCCGAGCTCTTCGCTCGGTTACCTCGGGCTTGGGGGCTGGGACTTCGGCCAGGCCGAGGACTACGTCTTTGTCCCGCCACAACCCTAGACCGCACCGAGCACATTAACCAGCTAAGTCGTTTTCGTGCTCAGATCTCTTTAGAATTTTACTTTTTGTTCGGTTCGACCAAGCACTATACTTTTTTGACGAAAAGTTGTTTGCGAAAAACTTTCTTTGTCAAAACTTTTTTTGTTACAAACAAGTTCAAATACCCCGTTTACTTGGGGGCTTCCTTTATGAAACCTTTTCTCTCTGCATGTGATTATTATTGTACAGCTTCTTTCCTTGCTCATGTATTATGCCAAAATATGCATCATGTTGACTTAAGTGTTCCGCAAAGCTGGGTTGCCTGGCTCCTGTGCTTACCCCTACGTTCCCGATTGTTCGGCTAGGGAGTAAAGGGAGCACCTCTGCGATTGTTACGATCGGGTCATCCGAACTCGTACCTCAGACGGGTGAAGCCGAAAGCTAGCGCTCTTATTGTTTTCAACTATGGTCGGCACACGACGGAACTCACGCGTACACAAATCTATTGCACAAGTCTCATAGTAATCATGAGCGCCAAAGAAAGGTACCGTTGGGGGCACTATTTTCTTTGAAGATGCTTTTTACGTTACATAAGTAATATAGCACAAGTTCCCTGGGCGCGCTTTGTCTGTTACAGCGTCATGGCCTGATTGCCTGGTTATCCGAAACACCGCCGATATTTTTGGTGGGCGGAGTAGATAACACTTTTCGGCCCTGGCCGAAGAGGGAGAAGCCGACGGTCGGTTAAGACGCGTTCAAAGTTCGGGCGAACACAAATATTATATAAGTACTTCGGTACCTACAATCATTATACATAAAATTCTTTTACCCAAGTCACTTGGGGGCTCTTAAATTTGTATGAGCTGTTTTATAATAAATGTGTTTTCTTCTTGGTCGTTGCAAAGCCTTTTTCTACTACTCCTTTCTTGACTCGAGTATGTGGTCAATAGCCGGGTAGCCTGGTTTCTCTCTAGAGCCGCCCGCGTTTAGTTCGCTAAACTGGCCTCGGAGAAACACTCCGCCTTCGGGTTATGGAGGTTGAAGCCGAACGGTGACCCGCTTGAAGTCTGGAGATCGGATGTATCATGTTAAAGCACGACCGAAGCACATATTAATTTTAAGACCAGTTTCGGATTGGCACAATTTTCTTTTATCTAAACATAAAGTTTTTTGCATAAATCTTGTTTTTTCCGAGCATAACTCTCGCAGTACACTTTTAAAGCATAGGTAATATCAACGGGGGGCTGCGACTAGAGCCGAACCCACCAAAAGCCAAGGCACTCCGAGGAGTCCTCGGCGAAATGTTCTCGGATATTGTTTTATATGCACCAGTTTCGAATTGTGTCTTCGGTCAATAGTTGGGTTGCTCGGCTCCTGTGCTTGCCTCCTATGCTCCGCTTTGTTCGGTTAGGTGTGCAAAGGGAGAACCACTGCGATTGTGCTTCCAGCTCGAATGGTTAAGCGCCTCAGTGGAGAAAGCCGAAAACTGACTGTCACAATGAGCGTAAACTGGTCAGCGATCCGATGACTGTGTCAAACTACAGATCGATAGAGGTCACCCCGTGTTAAACGATGGGCCTTTCATAAAATTGGCCGAAGTGTTACTGGTTTGACCTCGGCTGATGCCGAACACTATTCGGGGGCTAGTAACTGGCCCCGAACTTTAAACTCCTATGACTAAGTGACAGTTATAAAGCCTGCATATCTGATTGCCTCGTTTCCGCTAACACAACCACCTCCGGGCACCGAGACGTCGGCTAAGGGTTGTATTGTTAGTACGGAAACACCCTGTGTAGCATCTACAAAGGGGTGGAAGCCGACGATGGGCCACTTTCAGGTTATAAACAGTCTCAATGGAGAATTTGCCTTCCATAATTATCGTAATAAAGCCATCAATATGCATCAATTTGACTTAAGATTTTGGCCAAGCTGGGTTGCCTGGCTCCTGTGCTTACCCCTATGTTCCCAATTGTTCGGCTAGGCGGTAAAGGGAGCACCTCTGTGATTGTTAATACCGGGTCATCCGGGTTAGTACCTCAGACTGGGTGAAGCCGAAAGCTAGCCATCTTAAAGGATATAATTGGTCGGCAACGATGGAAGTGAAAATTTTGGTTCATTATGGACCACAGAGTTCGGGAACTTTCCCCCAACTAAATCCTCAATATTTTCCTCCCACATTGATCGGAGATGAGGTTTCATGATCATGGTCAATGTACTCCGGATATCGATCCTTAATTCGGCCACCCGTGCCCACATTAAGTCTCGGGGGCTACTGGGCTTCGCGCTTATCATTTACAAATATTAAAGGGGCACATCGATCCCCTGATCTGGTGTTGCCACCCGACACTACTGGAATCAGGGACTTTGCCATCTGCCAGCTCTTTGCCGTCTGCTGGCAGACGGCAAAGAGGTTGTTTGCCGTCTGCTGGCAGACGGCAAAGAGGTTGTTTGCCGTCTGCTTTGGGAAAGCAGACGGCAAAGATCGGGCTGATGGCAAAGACACTGTTTGCCATCAGCCAGATCTTTGCCGTCTGCTAGCGGACGGCAAAGTTTCTTTGCCGTCCGCTAGTAGACGGCAAAGAGGTGGGGTGGGGCCCAATGGAGGCCAGTTAACTGCAACGGCCCACCCCACCTCTTTGCCGTCTGCTAGCGGATGACAAAGAATCTTTGCCGTCTGCTAGCAGACGGCAAATAAAATACCTACTAACGGCCCTAACGGCCCACCCCCCCTCCACTCTCTCCACTCTCTCTGCCTCTCCCCTCCCGACCCCGACCCCACGCCGCCGCCGCACCCGGCGCCGCCCCCGACCCGCCCCGGCCCGCCGCTAGCCGCCGCCGCACCCGCGACTGCCGACGCCGCCCACTGCCCCGCCCCACTTCCCCGCCCCGTGCCTGCGCGGCCGCGCCCAGGCCTGCCCCTCGCCGCCCCGTCGCGGCCCGGACGCCGGCCAGCCCCGTCGCCGCCCCCTCGTCGGCCAACCCCTCTGCCCCCCTTTGGTGAGCTCCCCCTCCTGCCCCTTTTTTTCTGTTTTATTTTTATTTTTTCTGTTTAGGTTTTAGATATTTAGACATTTAGGAGTTTAGATACTTAGATGTTTAGGTTTTTAGATATTTAGACATTTAGGTAGAAAGAAACCTAGAAGAAAGAAAAAGAAGAAAAGAAAAAGGAAAAAAAGGAAAAAGAAAAAGGAAAAGAAGAAAAAATAAGAAGAAGAAGAAGAAGAAGAAGAAGAAGAAGAAGAAGAAGAAGAAGAAGAAGAAGAAAAAGAAAAAGAAGAAGAGGAGGAGGAGAAGAAAAAATAAGAAGAAGAAGAAGAAGAAGAAGAAGAAGAAGAAGAAGAAGAAGAAGAAGAAGAGGAGGAGGAGGAGAGGAGGAGAAGAAGAAGAGGAAAAAGGAAAGGAAGAAGAAAAGAAGAGGAGGAGGAGAAGAAAAAAGAAGAAGAAGAAGAAGAAGAAGAAGAAGAAGAAGAAGAAGAAGAAAGAGGAGAGGAGGAGAAGAAGAAGAGGAAAAAGGAAAAAGGAAGAAGAAGAAGAAGAAGAAGAAGGAAAAAAGGAAGAAAAGGAAGAAAAGGAAGAAGAGGAAGAAGAAGAAAAGGAAAAAGAGGAAAAAAAGACCCCGACACCCGGACCCCGACCCCGACATGACACCCCGACCCCGACACGACACCCCGACACCCCGACCCTGACATGACACCCCGACCCCGACATGACATCCGACACACCCCGACACCCCGACACGACACCCCGACACCACGACACCCCGACACCCCGACCCGACACCCCGACACCCCGACACCACGACAGCCCGACACTACGACACCCCCGACGCCGACACCTCTTCGGCCTCCTGTTGACCGAAAAGGTGCTCTTCGGCCTTCCAGAGGCCGGCGGGGTCATATATTTCCCTATTTTGTTATGAAAAACATCATATATATATTTGTGTTGATCGGGTGGATTTAAATGTGCAGTTCTTTCGTTGCTGCGAGGGTCTGGTGTTCGACGACCTCCCCGTGCGTACGACGAGCTCCGCCCCTACGTTCGTGGGTGAGCACAAATGACATCTCCTCCTCCCCCCTTCATTTGCTCTGTTCCGGTCTTCGTGCCGATGAAACTTGCTAGCTATAGGTGTCAATCATCAGTATGCGTGACCACTATGCGTCTCCCGTTCGAAAGGGTTACATCTATAAATATGCATGCATTTGCATATTTATAACCGTGATTCTTTCGAATTGTCCAACGTTATCCATGGACAGCCCGAGTATGTGTAGATTAGGTTCATTTTCCCATATGCTCTACTCCGGATCCGATGCAGAATTTCGTCAGTGCCTCCCTGTTGTTCTCCGGGTACACATCCTCTCTGCTTATTGCCGAGACGTGTATCAGGAGAACAGCGGGGAGGTGCTGTCGAAATTTTGCGTCGGATCCGGAGCCGAGCATGGGAAAACGAACCCAATCTACACATACTCGGGTGGGATTAGGACCTATCTTTACCTACTAGCGTCTAGGTTGCATGGACGTAATAAAACTGACAAACTCTATTAACTGATGAATATGGTTTGCTGAATTATGTATATATTTCTTGTGTGTCCAGTAGCTAGGCAAGATGAGTGATCGTGCGTGGATGTACACCGGTCACACTAGTCAGAAAGACATGACCCATGAATGGATAAGAAAAACCAAGGGGTTTGTGGGAGCCGCATTTGCAAATGGACAGGAAACAACCTGGTGCCCCTGTGTCGAGTGCGACAACTTTCATAAGAAGTCAGAGTTTGAAATGATCAAACACCTGCAGAAGTTGGGTTTTACGCCTAATTATACGGTCTGGACATTTCATGGTGAGTCTGCCCAACGTGCCAGAGCTGAGGAGGGCCGTCGTCGCACCGACGAGCATGGTACCGGGATGGAAGACATGGTGGAAGACTTTGATGATGCTCGGGATTCGGACGATGAGATGGAGGAATCTGCAAAAGCCTTCAATGATATGTTGGAGTCTTCAAAACGTCCTCTCCACGAGCACACTGAGCTTTGTCAGCTGGATGCCATCGCACAAGTAATGGCTCTGAAGGCTCAATTCAACTTGGGCAGAGGATGCTACGACACGATGATGACACTATTTGGACGTTTTCTACCCAAAGGCCATGTAATGCCTGCAAACCTGTACCAGTCGGACAAAATCCTCCGTGTACTTAAGATGCCCTATGAGAAGATAGATGCCTGTGAGAAAGGATGTGCCTTATTTAGGCTTGAGTATGCGGACTTGAAGTATTGTCCCGTTTGCCAGTCTTCCAGGTATGTTGAGGTAGACAACGGTATGGGTGAGAAGAGTCAGACAAAAATCCCAGTTAATTTTCTTCGGTATATGCCAATCATACCAAGACTTCAACATCTTTTCATGGTCGAAGAGACGGCCAGACAGATGACATGGCACAAATTGGGCAAAAGAACCGAACTAGATGCAGATGGGGAGCCGATGTTGGTACACACATCGGACGCTTTTGTGTGGAAGCGCTTCGATGCAATACATCATGCTAAAGCGGCAGATCCAAGGCATCCTCGAATCGCCATAAGCACGGATGGGTTCAATGTGTTTGGTATGATGGCAGCCCAATACAGTTGTTGGCCTGTATTTGTCATTCCACTCAATCTCCCCCCCCGGACAGATTATGCAAAGAAAGAACATTTTCCTGACGTTGATAATTCCGGGGCCCAACTATCCGGGGAAGAGTATGAATGTGTACATGCAGCCGCTTAAGGATGAACTGCAAGAAGCTTGGGATAATGGGATCAAGACATACGACGCCGCTACAAAAAAAACTTCCTAATGCGTGTGTGGTACATGTACTCGATGCATGACTTGCCGGCGTATGCGCTATTCGTTGGCTGGTGTGTGCATGGAAGGTTCCCGTGCCCCACATGCAAGGCAGGTCTTGAGTTTCGTCGGCTGCAGGCGGGTGGCAAGTTTTCTTGCTTCGACATGCATAGACAGTTCCTGGATCCTCGCCATAAGTTCAGAAAAGACAAGAAGAACTTCATCAAAGGTAGAGTTGTCAAAAACTCTGCACCACCTGCGTTGACAGGCCAACAGACCCTGGATCAGTTAAACTCTCTCGAGCCAGATCCAGAGCGTCCAGGGTATTTCAAGGGGTATAATTTGGAACACGCCTGGACTCACAAGACATGCTTGTGGGATCTGCCTTACTTCAAAGACCTCCTTTGCCCACACAACATCGACATGATGCACACTGAAAAGAATGTCGGCGAGGCCCTCTTTGGTACATTGTTCGGCATAGAGGGGAAAACAAAGGATAATCCTAAGGCTAGAGTCGATCAGCAGGCTCTATGTGATAGACCACTACAAAACATGCGACAACCGAAAGGAAAGAAGAACTGGACGAAGCCAAAGGCATGGTTCAATCTTGGAAGGCCAGTTATGAGGGAAATACTCCTGTGGGTGAAAAATGAGTTGATGTTCCCCGATGGGTATGCAGCGAATCTAAAGAGGGGAGCGAGCCTTGAAAAATTGAAAATATTTGGTCTCAAGAGTCATGATTGGCACATATGGCTTGAGCGGGTAATGCCGGTGATGTTGCGTGGCTTTATCCCTGAGGATGAATGGCTAGTACTGGCAGAGCTGAGCTATTTCTTCCGTGTTCTTTGTGCGAAAGAACTATCGCCTGGCTTGCTAGAAGAACTGGAAGAGTTGGCGCCGGAGTTGATCTGCAAGTTAGAGAAGATCTTTCCACCGGGCTTCTTTAATCCAATGCAGCATTTGATTTTGCATCTCCCGACCGAGGCACGATTGGGGGGGCCCGAGCAGAATCGTTGGTGCTACGCAACTGAGAGGATGCAGAAGACGCTTCGAGAAAAATGTAAAAATAAACGTCGAATTGAAGCATCGATGGCCGAGGCATTCATTACTGAGGAGGTGGCAAACTTCGTGACAGCACACTACGAAGCCAAAAATCGTCATTTGCATAATCCGAAGCCTCGGTACAATGCTGGCGACCCTAAAAAGGGTGGATCCAACCTCAGCCTATTCAAAGGGAAGCTCGCACCAGCCGGTGCTTATACTTCCTTACCGTTGGATGTCGACGAATGGCGGACCATTACGTTGTATATATTGAACAACCTAACAGAAGTGCGGCCGTACATCAAGTAAGTTCTCGGTACATTGTTTCGCAACCTCTAATTCCTTTGAACTGCTCTTATTCCCGGATATTTGATACAGTCGATACGTCACCGAATTCTCGTATGGAGCGGTGATCCAAAAGGATTCCGTCGAAGAGTATGAGCTTCTGGCAATGCATGGAGGCGGCTATCCCGGTTTCATCTCTTGGTTCAAACAAACGGTAATTTCCATTAGACCATTTCATTTCTTCGTCTAATTTCCGGCTAATGCAACAATCCTTTCGTATTAAACTTGTAGGCTAGTTCAGAGTCTATGGACGCCGAATTGAGACAAGTCGCAAATGGTTTTGACTATAAGGTCCGTTCATTTGACAAATACGACATCAACGGGTATCGCTTTCGTACCTATGGCAAAGAGCTATCTATGGCCGACCAAAAGTCTACAAATTGTTGTGTCTCTGCTATCGGCGAAGGAGGTACCGAGTATTATGGAAGAGTTGAAGCAATTTATGAACTTCTATTCTATGGTGCAAACCCACCGAACGTCGTAGTCTTCAAATGTTATTGGTTCCAGCCGAAGGAGACTAGAAGGACTCATGAACATCTAGGGCTAGTCGAAATCAAACAAAGCACCCATTTGGATGTTCCCGATGTCTATATTACGGCTCAACAGGCGACCCAAGTTTTCTATCTACCGTGGGCCTGCCAAACTGATGCAAATTTGAATGGTTGGGATGTCGTTTATGAAGTGCCGCCACGTGTTAGACCACCTCCCCCCAATGAAGAGGATTATGAACCTCACATTAACCCAGACACATATGAAGGAGAATTCTTCCAAGAAACACGTCTTTCCAAAAAACGTTTCAAGAACCGCTCTACTTCACACCAGAACATTGAAGTAGACAGCGGCAGTGAATCCGAGCCTGAGCCGGAACAAGAAGAGCCGAAACAAGAAGAGCCGGAACAAGAAGAGCCGGAACAAGAAGAGGTTACTGCTGCGGATGACCTGTCAATGCTTGACCGATTACGTACAGGAGGCCTTCCACATGTTGATGCATTTATTGATGATGATGATGAGCACGTCATTACTGATAGTGATGATGATGATGATGCATTTATTGACCCCGAAGCATATATAGACGATGATGATGCATTTATTAATGATGACGATGAAGATTAATATTATAGTTCATGCCATGTATTCAATTATTATTATGTAAATATATATTATTAATTAGTTCATGTTAGGTATTCAATTTTTTATTATGTTCATGATGATGATACACTTAAATTATATACATATTATTCATGTCAGGTATTCATTCTTTAACCTAGGATAGCTCTAAAATGACCTATACTTAGCATTTATTCCTCCAAAATGAATTTATATGCTTAGCTAGCTCAAAAATTACATAACAACCTTAATTAGCTCCAAAATGACCTATTTAACCTAGGATAGCTCTAAAATGACCTATACTTAGCATTTATTCCTCCAAAATGACTTAATATGCTTAGGTAGCTCAAAAATGACATAATAACCTTAATTAGCTCCAAAATGACCTATTTAACCTAGGATAGCTCTAAAATGACCTATACTTAGCATTTATTCCTCCAAAATGAATTTATATGCTTAGCTAGCTCAAAAATGACATAATAACCTTAATTAGCTCAAAAATGACCTATTTAACATAAGATAGCTCTAAAATGACCTATACTTAGCATTTATTCCTCCAAAATGAATTTATATGCTTAGCTAGCTAAAAAATGGACCTATTTAACCTTGGATAGCTCTAAAATGACCTATTTTACCTAGGATAGCTCTAAAATGACCTATACTTAGCATTTATTCCTCCAAAATGACTTAATATGCTTAGCTAGCTCAAAAATGACATAATATGCTTAAGAAATGACCTATTTAGCTCCAAAATGACTTAATATGCTTAATTAGCTCAAAAATGGCATAATTACTTATGTTAGCACAAAAATGACCTATACTTAGCTTTTTTTAGTTCATTTATGATATACTTAGCATATTTAGGTCAAAAATGGCCTATTTACCTAGGTTAGCTCTAAAATGACACAAGTAAGCAATAAGAAGAAGAACAAGAAGAGGAGAAAAATTCTAGTCTTCTTCTTCTTCTTCTTCTAACTTTCTTCTTTCTCATTTTGCAGATTTGATTCACTTCACGGAAGCTTGCGTTCATGGAGTCCTTGTCCTTCCATTTTGTTTTGATTTTGTAGGATCAACAACGTGACACTTGCATATGTATGTATAGATGAATGAAACTTGCATATGTATGGATGAGACTTGCATATGTTTTGATTTGGTATGTGTTGGATGATCATATCCATATGGCTTGCATATTATTTGCATATGTGTTGTTTATTATGTGGTGGATGAGACATATTATGTGGTGGATAAGACATAATGTTTTGCCTTATTATGTGATTTTGAATATATATATATATATATATATATGTGTGTGTGTGTGTGTGTGTGTGTGTGTGTGTGTGTGTTTGAATTTCTGTGAAAATGAATTGATATAAGAAAAAACAGAAAAAACAGTTGCTATATAGCCACTTTGCCGTCTGCTAGCACACGGCAAAGAGGTTTGCCGTCTGTTAGCAGACGACAAAGTGGGCACGTGGCAGCAGCCTGTGCAACCTGGGCTGGCCTATTTGGCCTCTTTGCCGTCTGCTGGCAGACGGCAAAGACCTTTGCTTCTTTGCCGTCTGCTGGCAGACGGCAAAGAGCCTACGTTGGCCCAGCTGACGCATGACGTCGGCTGACGTCAGCTGCAGCTCTTTGCCGTCTGCTGGCAGACGGCAAAGAGCGCCGTTAGCCCCCTAACGGGGCTGGCACCTTTTGTCTGCCGTCCAGGTGCTTTGCCGTCTGCCAGCAGACGACAAAGAGCTTTGCTTCTTTGCCGTCTGCCAGCAGACGGCAAAGAGGCCTTTGCCGGCAGCCGTTCAGCCGGAGTGTTGGCCATCTGCTGGCAGACGGCAAAGGCTTTGCCGTCTGCAAAGTATGCCTTTGCCGTCTGCTATGGCAGACGGCAAAGCAGCTGATTCCTGTAGTGCGACCAGTGGCTCGGGGGCTACTGCATTGCCTATTCAATGCAGAAAATTCAAAATGCTCAGTGTTCGGCTTGACCGAGCTATGGGAAAACGTGTCTTCGGACAACAATAGGTACCATCTGGACCTATCCGGCATCAAGCTAATATATTATGGCAACTTCTCAAGACCCTCTCTCAAGGGCCCGCTTGCCGATCACTATTTCCTCTAATATATTACACCACGTTTCTATTCCTAAGTAAGCTGCAGAGCTAGGAGTTGATCCTCAGGCCGATTTTGTGAATCGACCTGAGTCTCAGGGGCTACTGGGATCAGCGGGTTTATGTTTTCCTTCAGGTGCATGCCGGACTTTCAACGGACACACACCTTGAGGGCTACTGGCTATATATCTCGGCAGAGAATAAATTGCACCAACCGAAAATATCCACAAAAAATCAGCCCATGGTCAGGGTGGTGCACCACCTCGAAAGCAGTCCGGCATAAAGCTCGGGCGCAAGTGGCTGGCTCCATAGAGAGCGTTTCCGACATTAAGCTCGGACGAATTCCTTTAATTTTTTAAGGTCCAAGGTAGTTTATGATACCTCGGACGCTGATCATCATTGGAGCTCGGATACAGTTCGGCGTTGGAGCTCGAACACAGTTCGGCGTTGGAGCTCGAACACAGTTCGGCGTTGGAGCTCGAACACAGTCCGGCGTTGGAGTTCGGACACAGTCCGGCGTTGGGGCTCGGCTGCAAAAAGATACCTCGGATACAGTCCGGCGTTGGAGCTCGGCTGTAAAAAGACACCTCAGATGCAGTTCGGCGTTGGAGCTCGGACGCAAGAGGACACCGGTGCATGGGAAACCCTTCAAACCCGAGGTGTGGCATAAAAAATAATAAGGCATTGATAAAGGCCGATAACTTAAAGGGGCTCCTCGGATGCCCGACGTGTAAACTCTTCGGATTCAGCTCGGCGATCCTCAAGATCGGACATGGGAAGATTTGTTGAACCAGTTTTCAAGACCGACGATCGAAGACGAAGAATTATTCGGAAGAACCGAGGAGCGTCCTCAACTTGAAGACCGGTTCAGGGGGCTACTGACGGTGTCCTGGACTAGGGGGTACTCACCACGTCGTCTCCCGACCAGTGGGTCAGGCCGAGGACCCCCATGATGGCGGTTCACGCATGGGCCACTTCAGGCAGCCCATGCCGAATACAAGGAGGATTCCACAAGACTTTGCGCACAAGACAAGGACTCCTCTAAACCCTAGGCCTACGGTGCATATATAAACCGAGGCCAGGCTAGTCAATAGATCATTACATTACATCTCATAATCTTGTGGTAGAGACATGTACTCTGTACTATCCCCCATATGAATACAATAAAAAGCAGGACGTAGGGTATTATCTCCTTGAGAGATCCCGAACCTGGGTAAAATCCCGTGTCCCTGTTACCATCGCACCAAGACGCCTAGCTTAGGACCCCTACTACGAGATATGCCGGATTTGACACCGACACCCACCCCGGGGGGGCACATGGGCCCAAGAGGTGGCGCACCAGCCCCTTATGGGCTGGGGAACCGACCCCATAAGGGCCCATATGCCCAAGAGGAAAAAAAGGTGGAGATAGGAAGGAATAGGACTCCTTCCTAATATGAATCCACTTCCTAGTAGGAAGTGGATTGGACTCCTCCTCCTTGTGCTTCGGCCGACCCCTAGGGGAAACCCTAGGGAGGCTTGCCTCCTCCTCCCTCCCTCCTATATATACTAGAGGATTTTGAGGGCAGCCCCCAACCAGAAAGCCACGTGCTGCCCTCTCTCCCTCTCTAGATCATATTCTCCTCTAGATTGATTCGATCGGTACGGTTCGGCGAAGCCCTGCCGGATTAGTTCACCACCACCGTCACCACGTCGTCGTGCTGCCGGGGAACTCATCTACCTCTCCGCTCCCTCTTGCTGGATCAAGAAGGCGGAGATCGTCATCGAGCTGTACGTGTGCTGAACGCGGAGGTGCCGTCCGTTCGGCACTAGATCGTGATTGGATCGCGGGACGGCTTGCGATTTGGATCGCGAAGACGTTCGACTACATCAACCGCGTTTCTTAATGCTTCCCGCTTAGCGATCTACAAGGGTATGTGGATCTGATCTCTCCTCTCGTAGATGCTCATCACCATGGATAGATCTTGTATGTGCGTAGGAAATTTTTTGTTTCCCAGGCAACGTTCCCCAACAGTGGTATCATGAGCTAGGTATATGCGTAGATGAGATCACGAGTAGAACACAAAGGAGTTTGTGGGCGTTGATATTCAGATTGCTTCCTCCCTTGGTCTTTTCTTGATTCGGCGGTATTGTGGGATGAAGCGGCCCGGACCAACCTTACTCGTACGCTTACGAGAGACCAGTTCCATCGACTGACATGTGACTTTGTTACATAAAGATGGCTGGCGGGTGTCTGTCTCTCCTACCCTAGTTGGATCGGATTCGACAAAGGCGGTCCTTGAGAAGGTTGAATAGCAATTTGTGTATCACCATTGTGGTTTTGCGTAGGTAAGAATCGTTCTTGCTAGATACCCATAGCAGCCACGTAAAACATGCAACAACAACTAGAGGACGTCTAACTTGTTTTTGCAGGGTATGTTGTGATGTGATATGGCCAATTACATGATGAGATATATGTGATGTATGAGATGATCATGTTTTGTATAGAATATCACGACTTGCATGTCGATGAGTACGGCAACCGGCAGGAGCCATAGGGTCGTCTTTAATTTATTTTCGCCGTTTTTGCTTTACTTTATCGCTATGAGTTAGCAATAGTTGTAGAAGCAATAGTTGGCGCGACAACCTCATGGAGACACGTTGATGGAGATCAAGATGATGGAGATCATGGTGTCATGCCGGTGACGATGAATATCATGCCGGTGCTTTGGAGATGGAGATCAAAAGCACAAGTTCATGGCCATATCATGTCACTTATGATTTGCATGTGATGTTAATCCTTTTATGCATCTTATTTTGCTTAGGACGACGGTAGCATTATAAGGTGATCCCTCACTAAAATTTCAAGATAAATTGCGTTCTCCCCGAGTGTGCACCGTTGCGAAAGTTCGTCGTTTCGAGACACCACGTGATGAATGGGTGTGATAGACTCTACGTTCACATACAACGGGTGCAAGCCAGTGTTGCACATGCAGAACACTCGGGTTAAACTTGAGGAACCTAGCATGTACAGACATGGCCTCGGTACAAAAGAGACCGAAAGGTCGAACATGAGTCATATAGTAGATATGATCAACATAAAGATGTTCACCATTGAAACCACCTCATCTCACGTGATGATCGGACTTGGGTTGGTGAATTTGGATCATGTAGCACTCGGATGACCGGAGGGATGTCAATTTGAGTGGGAGTTTTTTAAGTAATATGATTAACTAAATTAATTATCTTGAACAATAGTCTAAGTAATCTTTGCAAATTTATGTTGTAGATCAATGGTTCGCGCAGTAGCTCCCCTGAATTTTAATGCGTTCCTAGAGAAAGCCAAGTTGAAAGATGATGGAAGTAACTTTGTAGTCTGGGCCCGTAATCTTAGGATTATCCTCCCGGCTTCCCAAAAGGCTTATGTCCTTGATGCACCGCTCGGTGAGGCACCCGCGCCAGTGTCGTCTGCAGACGTTGTGAACGCCTGGAAGTCACGCTCAGATGATTACTCAATAGTTCAATGTGCTATGTTGTATGGCTTAGAGCCGGGACTTCAAAGGCGTTTTGAACGTCATGGAGCATATGAGATGTTCCAGGAGTTGAAGTTTATCTTTGAAAAGAATGCCCGGATCCAGAGGTATGAGACCTCCGATAAGTTCTATGCTTGCAAGATGGAGGAGCACGAGTCTGTCAGTGAACACATACTCAGAATGTCTGGGTATTCCAACCATCTGGCTGAGCTGGGAATTACTCTCCCGCCAGAAGCGATCACTGACAGAGTTCTTCAATCATTGCCACCTAGCTACAAAGGCTTTGTGTTGAACTATAACATGCAAGGGATGAATAAGTCAGTCGCCGAGCTGTTTGCGATGTTAAAAGTCGCTGAGTCTGAAATCCAGAAGGATCATCAAGTATTGATGGTCAATAAAACCACCAGTTTCAAGAAGAAAGGCAAGGGCAAGAAGGGTAACTCCAAGAAGAGTGGCAAAGCAGTTGCCCCTCCCGTGAAGAAACCCAAGGCTGGACCCAAGCCAGAAACTGAGTGCTTTCATTGCAAGGGTACGGGTCACTGGAAGCGGAATTGCCCCAAGTATCTGGCCGACAAGAAGGCGGCCAACACCAAAGAAGGTATATATGATATACATGTTATTGATGTGTACCTTACCAACTCTCGTTGTAGTGCCTGGGTATTTGATACCGGTTCGGCTGCTCACATTTGCAACTCAAAACAGGAACTGCGGAATAGACGGAGGCTGGGAAAGGACGAAGTGACGATGCGTGTGGGAAATGGTTCCAAGGTTGATGTGATCGCCGTCGGCACACTCGCTCTTCGATTACCATCGGGATTAGTGATGAACCTGAATAATTGTTATTTAGTGCCTGCGTTAAGCATGAACATTATATCTGGATCTTGTTTATTGCGAGACGGTTACTCATTTAAATCAGAGAATAATGGTTGTTCTATTTACATGAGTGATATCTTTTATGGTCATGCACCCAATGTGAGGGGTTTATTCTTATTGAATCTCGACAGTGATGATACACATGTTCATAACATTGATGCCAAAAGATATAGAGTTGATAATGATAGTACCACTTTCTTGTGGCACTGCCGCTTAGGTCATATTGGTGTAAAACGCATGAAGAAACTCCTTGCTGATGGACTTTTGGAGTCACTTGATTTTGAATCACTTGACACATGTGAACCATGCCTCATGGGCAAGATGACTAAAACCCCGTTCTCTGGAACAATGGAACGGGCAAGTGACTTGTTGGAAATCATACATACTGATGTGTGCGGTCCGATGAGCATTGAGGCACGCGGTGGATATCGTTATTTTCTCACTTTCACAGATGACTTAAGTAGATATGGGTATATTTACTTAATGAAACATAAGTCTGAAACGTTTGAAAAGTTCAAGCAATTTCAGAGTGAAGTTGAGAATTATCGTAACAAGAAGATTAAATTCCTACGATCTGATCGACGGGGAGAATATCTGAGTTATGAGTTTGGCAATCACTTAAGACAATGTGGAATTATTTCACAGTTGACGCCACCTGGAACACCATAGCGTAAGGGTGTATCCGAACGTCGTAATCGAACCTTATTAGATATGGTGCGGTCTATGATGTCTCTTGTCGATTTGCCACTATCATTTTGGGGTTATGCGTTAGAGACATCTGCATTCACTTTAAATAGGGCACCATCTAAATCCGTTGAGACGACGCCGTATGAACTGTGGTTTGGCAAGAAACCAAAGTTGTCGTTTCTTAAAGTTTGGGGATGCGATGCTTATGTCAAAAAGCTTCAGCTTGAAAAGCTGGAACCCAAAGCGGAGAAATGCGTCTTCATAGGATACCCAAAAGAAATGGTTGGGTACACCTTCTATCTCAGATCCGAAGGCAAAGTATTTGTCGCTAAGAACGGGTCATTTCTCGAGAAAGAGTTTCTCTCGAAAGAATTGAGTGGGAGGAAGATAGAACTTGATGAGGTTGTTGAACTTTCACTTCAACCAGAGAATAGCGTAGCGCAGAAAGATGTTTCCATGGAGCCTACATCGGTTGAAGAGGAAGCTAATGATAGTGATCATGAAGCTTCGGATCAAGTTACTATCAAACCTCGTAGGTCGACAAGGACACATACTGCTCCTGAATGGTACGGTAATCCTGTCTTAGAGGTCATGTTGTTGGACGACGATGAACCTACGAGCTATGGAGAAGCGATGGTGGGCCCGGATTCCAACAAATGGTTAGAGGCCATGAAATCCGAGATAGGATCCATGTATGAAAACAAAGTATGGACTTTGGAAGTATTACCTGAAGGGCGAAAGGCCATTCAGAATAAATGGATCTTTAAGAGGAAGACGGACGCGGACGGTAATGTCACCATCTATAAAGCTCGACTTGTGGCAAAGGGTTTTTCACAAGTTCAAGGAATTGACTACGATGAGACTTTCTCACCCGTAGCGATGCTTAAGTCCGTCAGAATCATGTTAGCAATAGCTGCATTTTTCGATTATGAAATTTGGCAGATGGATGTCAAAACAGCGTTCCTTAACGGGTTTCTTAAGGAAGAGTTGTATATGATGCAACCAGAAGGTTTTGTCGATCCAAAGAATGCTGACAAAGTGTGCAAGCTCCAGCGATCCATTTATGGACTGGTGCAGGCATCTCGGAGTTGGAATAAGCGCTTTGATGAGGTGATCAAAGCGTTTGGGTTCATACAAGTTTACGGAGATGCTTGTATTTACAAGAAAGTGAGTGGGAGCTCTATAGCATTTCTAATATTATATGTGGATGACATATTGCTGATTGGAAACAATGTAGAATTTTTGGAAAGCATGAAGGAATATTTGAATAAGAGTTTTTCAATGAAGGACCTAGGAGAAGCTGCGTTTATATTAGGCATCAAGATCTATAGAGATTGATCAAGACGCTTGATAGGACTTTCACAGAGCACATACCGTGATAAAATTTTGAAGAAGTTCAAAATGGATCAGTCCAAGAAAGGGTTCTTGCCTGTGTTACAAGGTGTAAAGTTGAGTAAGACTCAATGCCCAGTGACTGCAGAGGATAGAGAAAAGATGAGTGTCATCCCCTATGCTTCCGCGATAGGCTCTATCATGTATGCAATGCTGTGCACAAGACCAGACGTCAGCCTTGCCATAAGTATGGCGGGAAGGTTTCAAAGTAATCCAGGAATGGATCACTGGACGGCGGTCAAGAATATCCTAAAGTACCTGAAAAGGACTAAGGAGATGTTTCTCGTTTATGGAGGTGATCAAGAGCTCGTCGTAAAGGGTTACGTCGATGCAAGCTTTGACACTGATCCGGATGACTCTAAGTCTCAAACCGGATACGTATATATTCTCAATGGGGGAGCGGTAAGCTGGTGCAGTTCCAAGCAAAGCGTGGTAGCTAATTCTACATGCGAAGCGGAGTATATAGCTGCCTCGGAGGCAACAAAGGAAGGTGTCTGGATGAAGGAGTTCATGACAGATCTTGGAGTAGTGCCAAGTGCACTGAACCCAATGATTCTGTACTGTGACAACACTGTTGCCATTGCTCTGGCCAAGGAACCAAGGTTTCACAAGAGGACCAGACACATAAAGCGGCGCTTCAATTCCATCTGCGATTACATCAAGGAGGAGGACATAAATATTTGCAAAGTGCACACGGACCTGAATGTCGCAGACCCGTTGACTAAACCTCTTCCACGGGCTAAACATGATCAACACCAGAACTGTATGGGTGTTAGATTCATCACAATGTAAATCACATAGCGATGTGAACTAGATTATTGACTCTAGTGCAAGTGGGAGACTGTTGGAAATATGCCCTAGAGGCAATAATAAATGGTTATTATTATATTTCCTTGTTCATGATAATCGTTTATTATCCATGCTATAATTGTATTAATTGGAAACACAAATACATGTGTGAGTATATAGACAACACTATGTCCCTAGTATGCCTCTAGTAGACTAGCTCGTTGATCGAAGATGGTCAAGGTTTCCCGACCATGGACATGAGATGTCATTTGATGACGGGATCACATCATTAGGGGAATGATGTGATGGACAAGACCCAAACTATGAACGTAGCATATGATCGTGTCAGTTTATCGCTATTGTTTTCTGCATGTCAAAGTATCTGTTCCTATGACCATGAGATCATGCAACTCACTGACACCGGAGGAGTACCTTGTGTGTATCAAACGTCACAACGTAACTGGGTGGCTATAAAGGTGCTCTACAGGTATCTCCGAGGGTGTCTGTTGGGTTGGCATGGATCAAGACTGGGATTTGTTACTCCGTGTGATGGAGAGGTATCTCAGGGCCCACTCGGTAATACAACATCACAATGAGCCTTGCAAGCAAAGTGACTAAAGTGTTAGCCACAGGATCTTGTGTTACAGAACGAGTAAAGAGACTTGCCGGTAACAAGATTGAACTAGGTATGGAGATACCGACGGTCGAATCTCGGGCAAGTAACATACCGAAGAACAAAGGGAACAACATACGGGATTAACTGAATCCTTGACATAGAGGTTCAACCGATAAAGATCTTCGTAGAATATGTAGGAACCAATATGGGCATCCAGGTCCCGCTATTGGTTATTGACCGTAGAGGTGTCTCGGTCATGTCTACATAGTTCTCGAACCCGCAGGGTCTGCACACTTAACGTTTGGTGACGTTTCGGTATTATTGAGTTATGTATGGTGGTGACCGAAGGTTGTTCGGAGTCCCAGATGAGATCCCGGACGTCACGAGGAGCTCTGGAATGGTCCGGAGGTAAAGATTTATATATAGGAAAGTGGTATTTGGGTTCCGGAAAAGTTTCGGGTATTTCCGGTAGTGTACCGGGAGTGACGAATGGGTTCCGGGGGTCCACCGGGTGGGGCCCACCCACCCCGGGGGGGCACATGGGCCCAAGAGGTGGCGCACCAGCCCCTTATGGGCTGGGGAACCGACCCCATAAGGGCCCATATGCCCAAGAGGAAAAAAAGGCGGAGATAGGAAGGAATATGACTCCTTCCTAATATGAATCCACTTCCTAGTAGGAAGTGGATTGGACTCCTCCTCCTTGTGGTTCGGCCGACCCCTAGGGGAAAACCTAGGGAGGCTTGCCTCCTCCTCCCTCCCTCCTATATATACTAGAGGATTTTGAGGGCAGCCCCCAACCAGAAAGCCACGTGCTGCCCTCTCTCTCTAGATCATATTCTCCTCTAGATTGATTCGGTACGGCTCGGCGAAGCCCTGCCGGATTAGTTCACCACCACCGTCACCACGCCGTCGTGCTGCCGGGGAACTCATCTACCTCTCCGCTCCCTCTTGCTGGATCAAGAAGGCGGAGATCGTCATCGAGCTGTACGTGTGCTGAACGCGGAGGTGCCGTCCGTTCGGCACTAGATCGTGATTGGATCGCGGGACGGCTTGCGATTTGGATCGCGAAGACGTTCGACTACATCAACCGCGTTTCTTAACGCTTCCCGCTTAGCGATCTACAAGGGTATGTGGATCCGATCTCTCCTCTCGTAGATGCTCATCACCATGGATAGATCTTGTATGTGCGTAGGAAATTTTTTGTTTCCCAGGCAACGTTCCCCAACACAAGTGGCCGAGGTGCAGCAGGTGCTCCAGGATGCGAGCACTAAGGGCAACGACCTGGAGCAAAAGGCCAAGGATCAGGCGACCGAGCTATGCACACTATCCTCCAAACTCAAATCGGAGCGCGTCGAGAGGCGGTTCTTCAAGGAAGAACTTCGCCAAGTCAGGCTGATCGCGGATGGTAAGCCATACTTACTGCAATGTGCCTTTGGTGGAAACATGTTTGCCTTTCTTACACGGCTGTGGTGTTCCCCAGGCTCCTTTACGGACCTCCTGAGGAGTGCTGCGGACGCGGCAAAGCACCTTGCGGCCCGAGACGGGGATGTGGAGCAGAGGCTTTTCTGGGCGCAATTTCAAACCCCCGAGCCTCGTCCCCTTCTCAGCTATCAGATTAAGCAGCTGATGGAGCTGCACAGGATGGCGGAGCCGGCCTTGAAGGATCTCTGCATCCGGCTATGGCCTACCGAGCCAATGCCGAGCAGCTATTTTGGCTTGCTGCAAAAACTTTGCGACGCCGCGTCGCGGATTGAAGTCCTAAAGCGCTCCGTGTGCATCGAGGGAGCTCGGATGGAATTTGCAAGGACCATGATGCATTGGCCAAAGGTGAAGCCGATTGAGATGGCCACCGCACCCCCGCCTCCTTGGAAGGAACATAGGCGCCTCGAGCTTTATTTCCGTGCTGCGTTAGAGGGTGCTCGGTCGATAGAGACCCAATGCCCCAAGGATGTAATGTATGAGTGAGGGCATTATCATGTGCCCTAAAGACAATTTCGCTTTATAATTCTTGTCCCGAATGTATCGTATTTTATATTATTTTGACTCCTGCATGGCCGTTTTAATCTGAAAGTTTCAGCCCCCATGTAGATACCACAAGGGATGTTTCGATCTCCGCAATGGACCCTTAGCCGATATATCGGCGCCCGTAGGCGGTAGTGTGTGAGGGAAACAAGGTAATCGGACTATGTGGCTTTAGTGCTTTCACTTAGCCTTAGGAGCTTGAGTGTGGGGGATGGTAACGAGCTCCCCGTACTTTGTGGTAGTCGGTTTGACCAACATTTGAGACTAGTACCACAAGGTTTGTGAACGTACAAACCCCTCGTATGACACGGAACAATCTCCATCAATTCTTAGTTTGACACTTAAGCTCGGATCGCAGACCGGTTCTCGCTTATTATGACAGTCAGTTTTCGGCTTTCTCCACTGAGGTATTTCGCCAGGCTAGCTGGGAATACAATTGCAGTGGTTCTCCCTTTACCCTTTTAGCCGAACTAGCAGAACGTAAAAGGGCAAGCACAGGAGCGGGGCAACTCAACTATTGACCCAAGACATAATTCGGAACCGATTCATATAACGCAATATCCGAGACGCCGAACACGTAAAAAATAGTGACGGGGTGATGCTTGGGGCGGGACTTATATCCAAGCCCCCGGTCTATTAGCCGATCGCACCTATCACGTACCGGACAATTTTGCCTTACGGTGCCGGTGAGCGGGAAACAAGTTATGTAATCATAAAAATGCTGAAAAATGGCCACAAGCAACAGTCTTAATTTATAATTCATAATGCCGAGATGGCTGTTACAGGTAATTATTGTTTTGAAAAACAATCTTTACAGGGTAGCGTTTTACTCAGGGCCTTCGATGGGTGGCTTGACGTCCTCCCTGTGCCCTGCTGCGCGCTTACTCCTGTGCTCTCAAGCGGGGAGGGGTAGAATCGCTTAAAGGTAGTTTCTGATGGCGAACGGACCTTGGAGAGGGGGGGGTCTTGAGAAGCCACTGTAGAGTGGGTAAGCTTGACGCTTGGGAGATCCTTGACGGTACCTGGCTTTCCTCCGAAGAAGCGTTTGGACTGTAGTTCGGTTGAGCTGGACATCTAGTCCTCGGTAGTGGGTCCCCACGGCTGCCCATGGTATTTTGAGAGCAAAGTTGTGTCTTCGAGGGACATACCTTACGGGTAGCTAGGGCCATGCCGTGGGGAGCGTATCCCTATATTTGTGTTGAGCGGGAGATGGCTCTGGGAGATCTGGTTGGGCTCGAGCTTGCTTGCCTGCCTGTCGCGTCTTCATGGCTGATTGAGACCTCGGTGCTTCACTATCGTATTGGCATTCGGCTGCTAAGGCCGCGGTGTGTTCTTCGGTCCGGAGAGAAATCTCTGTATTGCCGTTGACGGTTATGACCCCCTTGGGTCCGAGCATCTTGAGCTTTAGATAGGCGTAATGGGGAACATCGTTGAAGCGGGCGAATGTTGTGCGGCCGAGCAGTGCGTGATAGCCGCCGCGGGAAGGTACGATGTCGAAGATTAAGTCTTCGCTGCGGAAATTGTCGGGTGAGCCGAACACAACCTCCAACGTTACAGTGCCAGAGCAGCGGGCTTCGACGCCTGGAATCACTCCTTTAAAGGTAGTGTTACTGGGTTTGATCCTTAACGGATCTATGCCCATCTTTTTCACCATGTCTAAGTAAATCAGATTAAGGCTACTTCCTCCATCCATGAGGACTCTAGTGAGGTGATACCCATTGATGATGGCATCCAAGACAAGGGCTGTCGAACCTCCATGACAGATACTGGTCGGATGATCCCTTCGATTGAAGATGACTGGGCAAACCGACCATGGGTTGAATTTCGGAGCTACGGGTTCTACGACGTAGACCTCCCGAAAGGATCGTTTCCTCTTCTTCTTTGGTATGTCTGTGACGTATATCATGTTCATAGTTTTTACCTTTGGAGGGAATTGTTTCTGTCCTCCGTTGTTCGGGTCGCGGGGATCCTCGTCGTCTTCACTGCGTGGGCCTTTGCCTGCTGCAAGTTTGCCGGCCTGTCAAAACACCCAACAGTTATGGTTGGTGTGGGTGGCGGGCTTGTCTTGGGTGCCATGGATCTGGTAGGGCCTCTCCATGATTTTGTCCAACGCAGTAGGTCCGTCCCTGTTCCCTTTAGAGGGTTTTTTCCGTTGCCCAGGTTTTGAGTTGCGGAAGCCGGCATTTACGGCCATATCATCGGCATCACCGTTGCTGTGGCGGCGTTTGTTCTTGTTGCGCCGCGGCTTGCCGTTTCCATCCCGAGCTTCTGAGGTGCCCGGGTCTTTGGGATTATGGCCGCGATGAGCTAGCCAATTGTCTTCGCCCGCACAAAAGCGGGTCATGAGTGAGGTGAGGGCGGACATTGTTCTCGGACTGTCCTGACCGAGCTGTCGAGCCAGCCATTCGTCCCGGATATTATGCCTGAAAGAGGCTATTGCCTCGGCGTCCGGACAATCAACGATCTGGTTCTTTTTAGTTAGGAACCTGTTCCAAAACTGTGTGGCTGATTCGCCCGCCTTTTGGACAACGTTGCTTAGGTCGGAAGAGTCCGGAGGCTGGACATAAGTGCCCTGGAAGTTCGACCAAAAGGAATCCTCGAGCTCTTCCCAACTTCCAATGGAGTTTTCGGGGAGGCTGTTTAGCCAGTGTCGAGCTGGCCCTTTAAGCTTTAGCGGTAGGTATTTAATGGCGTGGAGGTCATCTCCCCTGGCCATATGTATGTGGAGAAGGAAATCTTCGATCCACACGGCGGGGTCTGTTGTCCCGTCGTACTGTTCAATATTTACGGGTTTAAACCCTTCGGGAAACTGGTGCTGCATAACCTTGTTTGTGAAACACAGTGGGTGGGCGGCGCCTCTGACCTAGGCTACGTTGTGCCGAAAATTGGCTGCTGGTGCCCGATATCCTTCCCGGTCTCTGTTGTTGTGGTTGAACCAAGGTTGGTCTCCATCCCGTCTAGCGGGGGAGTATCCTTTGGATCCGTAGATGGATCTAGTGTGACCTGCTCTATAGTTCAGGTCCTGCCATAAGTCATGCCGATCATTATACCGCAGTGGATCCTTTCCTCTTCTTCGGGGTAACGCGGGTATGTATTCGGCCTCCTCAGCCGTTCTGTCCCGTCCTCGAGGGGGGCGGTCCGGCTGGTCATGCTGAGTGTATCTAGGAGACATGGGCTCGAGGGCCTCGTCATCGAATTGCGGAAGCAGGCGCCGACGCGAGTAACTTTTGTTTTGATCCGGCCGCTCGGTGTCATACCCTTCTTCAGCTGCCAGGACCTCCGTCCATCTATAGTTGAGGGTATCTTGCTCAGCTCGGAGCTGCCGTTGCTTTGCCTTTAGGCTCCGGGCGGAGGCTATAAGTTGCCGCCTGAACCGTTCCTGATCCTGCGGATCCTCGGGGATGGTGAAGTCTTCATCTTCGAGGCTATCGTCCTCGTCGACTGGGAGGAGGTAGTTGTCGTCCTCGGAATTGTTGGGATCCTCGGGGTCATCGGGCTTCTCGGGGTCCTCCTGTGGTTGCTTGATGTCTACTACGCAACCTTCTTCTTGTAGACTCGTGTTGGGCCTCCAAGCACAGAGTTTTGTAGGACAGTAGCAAATTTCCCTCAAGTGGATGACCTAAGGTTTATCAATCCATGGGAGGCGTAGGATGAAGATGGTCTCTCTCAAGCAACCCTGCAACCAAATAACAAAGAGTCTCTTGTGTCCCCAACACACCCAATACAATGGTAAATTGTATAGGTGCACTAGTTCGGCGAAGAGATGGTGATACAAGTGTAATATGGATGGTAGATATAGGTTTTTGTAATCTGAAAATATAAAAACAGCAAGGTAACTAATGATAAAAGTGAGCACAAACGGTATTGCAATGCTTAGAAACAAGGCCTAGGGTTCATACTTTCACTAGTGCAAGTTCTCTCAACAATACTAACATAGTTGAATCATATGTAAATCCCTCACGCGCGACAAAGAGTTCACTCCAAAGTCACAAATAGCGGAGAACAAACGAAGAAATTATTGTAGGGTACGAAACCACCTCAAAGTTATCTCTTCCGATCAATCTTATGAGCTATCCCTATAAGTGTCACGAACAGCCCTAGAGTTCGTACTAAAATAACACCTTAAGATACACATCAACCAAAACCCTAATGTCACCTAGATACTCCAATGTCACCACAAGTACCCATGGGCTTGATTATACGATATGCATCACACAATTTCAGATTCATCATGTTCAATCCAACACAAAGAACTTCAAAGAGTGCCCCAAAGTTTCTACCGGAGAGTCAAGACAAAAACATGTGCCAACCCCTATGCATAGATTCCTGATACGTCTCCAACGTATCTATAATTTTTGATTGTTCCATGCTATTATATTATCTGTTTTGGATGTTTTATATGCATTAATATGCTATTTTATATTATTTTTGGGACTAACCTATTAATCTAGAGCCTAGTGCCAGTTTCTGTTTTTTCCATGTTTTTGAGTATTGCAGATAAGGAATATTAAATGGAGTCCAAACGGAATAAAATCTTCGGAATGATTTTTCTTGGACCAGAAGAAACCTGCCAGACTTGGAGATGAAGGCAGAAGACTTGCCATGGCGTCACAAGCCACTAGGGCGCGTCCTAGGGGGGGGGGGCGCCCTCCTAGCTCGTGGCCCCAGAGCAGCTCTCCTAACCCTATTCTTCGGCCTATAAATTCCCAAATATTCCCTGGATACTAAAAAGAGCCACGAAAATACTTTTCCGCCGCCGGAAGCCTCTGTTCCCGTGAGATCCCATCTTGGAGCCTTTTCCGGTAATCTGCCGGAGGGGGATTCGATCACGGAGGGCATCTACATCCACTCCATTGCCCCTCCGATGATGCGTGAGTAGTTTACCACAGACCTTCGGGTCCATAGCTAGTAGCTAGATGGCTTCTTCTCTCTCTTTGTTCTTCAATACCATGTTCTTCATGATCTTCATGGAGATCTATCTGATGTAATACTCTTTTGCGGTGTGTTTGTCGAGATCCGATGAATTGTGGGTTTATGTTCAGATTATCTATGAATATTATTTGAATCTTCTCTGAATTCTTATATGCATGATTTCATATCTTTGCAAGTCTCTTCGAGTTATTGGTTTGGTTTGGCCAACTAGATTGGTAATTCTTGCAATGGGAGAAGTGCTTAGTTTTGGGTTCAATCTTGCGGTGTCCTCACCCAGTGACAAAGTAGGGGTAGCGAGGCACGTATTGTATTGTTGCCATCGAGGATAAAAAGATGGGGTTTTCATCATATTGCTTGAGTTTATCCCTCTACATCATGTCATCTTACCTAATGCGTTACTCTGTTCTTCATGAACTTAATACTCTAGATGCAGGTAGGAGTCGGTCGATGTGTGGAGTAATAGTAGTAGATGCAGAATCGTTTCGGTCTACTTGACACGGACGTGATGCCTATATGCATAATCATTGCCTTGGATATCTTCATAATTATTCGCTTTTCTATCAATTGCTCGACAGTAATTTGTTCACCCACCGTATTATTTGCCATCATGAGAGAAGCCTCTAGTGAAACCTATGGCCCCCGGGTCTATTTTCCATATTATATTTTCAGATCTATAAACCAAAAATACCAAAAATATCTTGCTGCATTCTTTTTACTTTTAGTTTACTTTTCGTTTTAGCAATCCTATCTATCTATCTCTATCAGATCTCATCCTTGCAATTAACCGTGAAGGGATTGACAACCCCTTTATAGCGTTGGGTGCAAGTGTTTGATTATTTGTGTAGGTACATCTATTGGGGACTTGCTTGTATCTCCTACTGGATTGATACCTTGGTTCTCAACAACTGAGGGAAATACTTAACTACTTTGCCGCATCACCCTTTCCTCTTCAAGGGAAAACCAACGCATGCTCAAGAAGTAGCAAGAAGGATTTCTGGCGCCGTTGCCGGGGAGATCTACATCAAGCCTACCAAGTACCCATCACAAACTCATCTCTTGCATTTACTTTAGTTGCCATTTGCCTCTCGTTTTCCTCTCCCCCACTTCTAAATCGATTTTCAGAAAATACCAAAAAGATTTGCCTTTTTATTCACTTTTCTCCCGTTCGTCTTTTCGTTTGCTTTCCTTTTGCTTGCGTTTTAGATCGTTTAAACTCATGGCTAGCCTTGCTACTATCGCTAGCACTCCCGAGAACGAAGTTCTTAATTTTAAGCAAAGGGAGGGAGAAAATTTAAAAGATGCTTGGTATAGAATTTGCAATGCTCAAAATAGATCTACTCGTAAGCAATCTACTACCGTTCTCCTTCGCAATTTTTATGTGGGTGTTTCCCCTTGGAATAGATATGTTTTGGATACCATTACGGGAGGGAATATCTTGGGAAGCAATACCTTTGATTCTTATAATGCTATGATAAATTTGGTAGGTTCACCCCCTCTCATGGTCAATGAAACAATCTTAACTTTGGAACATGTTATGCGAAGGCTTGATATCATTGAAAATAAAGTTGCTACTATAGAGCTCATTGAAAACTTGGATAAAAAGATCCATAATCATATCACCCAATATGGATCTAAGGTAGGAGTTACCCTAAAAAGCCTAAGGGAAAAAGAACCCATATTTAATGAAAAATTGGATCAAGATTCCTCTAGAATTGGAAAGCTAGAGGACATTATTACCAACTTGGGTTCCGCTTTTGCTTCTGTTCAGACCACCCCAAAATCTCCTCCTCCTAAGACTGCCAAGTTTATTTATGTTCCCAAGAATAAGGGTGAATCCTCTAGTAGAGGGGAGGATCTTAAGATGATAAGTGTTCACCCTAGCTTTATTAATATTGTCCGGGAACCTATTGCTACAAGTGAGTTTCTTGATTTCTTTCCTAGGAGTATGATTATTGATAAAACCAAAGAATCTCCTAGGGTTTATAAGTGTGCAATTGAGGAGTTGCATACCAAAGATGACAATACCTAGATCTATTGCGTTATGCCTAGCTAGGGGCGTTAAACAATAGCGCTTGTTGGGAGGCAACCCAATTTTATTTTTATGCTTTTGATTTTGCTTCTGTTTTTGAGTTTTCCACACATTATTACCTCTGTAGTAATTGTGTTTTCTTGTTTAAATTAGTGTTTGAGCCAAGTAAGACCTTTGGGATGGTCTACGGTGTTTGCTATTTGATTTTGCTGAAAAACAGAAACTTTTGCTCTCAGTCCAGGAATTTTGTAAATTCACTGGAACGTGCTTTGGATCTGAAATTTTTACACAAGATTGATATACAAATTACCCTGATTGTCCTAATTTTTAAGAATTTGTGGAGTTACATAAGTATTCGAAGTCTATAGATTGCTACAGACTGTTCTGTTTTAGACAGATTCTGTTTTCTTTGTGTTGTTTGCTTATTTTGATGTATCTATGGGTTGTATCGGGGGGTATGAACCATGGAGAAGTTGGAATACAGTAGATATTACACCAATATAAATAAAGAATGAGTTCAGAACAGTACCTAAAGTGGTGATTTATTTTTCTTATACTAACGGATCTCATGAGTTTTCTGTTGAGTTTGGTGTTGTGAAGTTTTCAAGTTTTGGGTAAAGATTTGATGGACTATGGAATAAGGAGTGGCAAGAGCCTAAGCTTGGGGATGCCCAAGGCACCCCAAGCCATATTCAAGGATACCAAAAAGCCTAAGCTTGGGGATGCCCCGGAAGGCATCCCCTCTTTCGTCTTCAATCCATCGGTAAATTTACTTGAGGCTCTATTTTTATTCACCACATGATATGTGTTTTGCTTGGAGCGTCTTGTATGATATGAGTCTTTGATTTTTAGTTTGCCACAATCATCCTTGCTGCACACATTCTTTTTGAGAGGGACACGCTGAATCATGAATTTATTAGAATACTCTATGTGCTTCACTTATATCTTTTGAGCTAGGCAATGTTGCTCTAGTGCTTCACTTATATCTTTTTAGAGCACGGTGGTGTTATATTTTATAGAAATTATTGAACTCTCATACCTCACTTATATTATTTTGAGAGTCTCTAAAACAGCATGGTAATTTGTTTAGGTTATGAATTTAGTCCTAATATAATGGGCATCCAGGAGGGATATAATAAAAACTTTCATATAAAGTGCATTGAATACTATGAGAAGTTTGATTCCTTGCATATAGTTTTGAGATATGAAGATGGTAATATGAGAGTCATGCTAGTGAGTAGTTGTGAATTGGAGAAATACTTGTGTTGAAGTTTGTGATTCCCGTAGCATGCACGTATGGTGAACCGTTATGTAACGAAGTCGGAGCATGATTTGTTTAATGATTGTCAACCTTTGTGTGAGGGTCGGGAGCGCGCGATGGTTAACTCCTACCAACCTCTCCCCTAGGAGCATGCGTCTAATGCTTTGTTTGATAAGTAATAGACTTTTGCAATAAGTATGTGAGTTCTTTATGACTAATGTTGAGTCCATGGATTATACGCACTCTCACCCTTTCACCTTTGCTAGCCTCTCTAGTACCGCGCAACTTTCGCCGGTGCATCAAACCCACCTTCCTCAAAACAGCCACCATATATTTTCCTCAAAACAGCCACCATACCTACCTATTATGGCATTTCCATAGCCATTCCGAGATATATTGCCATGCAACTTCCACCGTTCTGTTTTTCATGACATGCACCATCACTTTCATATTGCATATAGAGTCATGTTTTGTTCTAGGTATCGAGTTGTAAGTAAATAAAAGTGTGATGATTTCCATTATTAGAGCATTTGTCCCGTGTGAGAAAAGGATGATGGAAGCTATGAATCCCTCACAAGTTGGGATGAGTCTCCGGACTTTACAAAAAATAAAAGAGGCCAGCGAAGCCCAAATAAAAAAAAAGAGGCCAAAGATGCCCACCAAAAAAAAAGAAGAAAAAAAATGAGAGAAAGAGAGAAGGGACAATGCTACTATCTTTTTCCACACTTGTGCTTCAAAGTAGCACCATGATCTTCATGATAGGGAGTCTCCTATTTTGTCACTTTCATATAGCTAGTGGAATTTTTCATCATTTGCACAACCACTTAGTTTCTTTTTGAGTCTTTCATACACTTATAGCTCTAGTGCACCCGTTGCATGGCAATCCCTACTCACTCACATTGATATCTATTGATGGGCATCTCCATAGCCCGTTGATACGCCTAGTTGACGTGAGACTATCTTCTCCTTTTTCCTCATCACCTCCACCATATTCTATTCCACCTACAGTGCTATATCCATGGCTCACGCTCATGTATTGCGTGAGAGTTGAAAAGGTTTGAGAACATAAAAAGTGTGAAACAATTGCTTGACTTGTCATCGGGGTTGTGCATGATTTAGATACTTTGTGTGGGGAAGATGGAACATAGCCAGACCATATGATTTTGTAGGGATAACTTTCTAAGGCCATGTTATTTCGAAAGGATACAATTGCCTTGTTGGTGTGCTCGAAGTATTACTGTTTTTATGTCAATATTAGACTTTTGTTTTGAATCTTATGGATCTGAATATTCATGCCACAATAAAGAATATTACATGGATAAATATGTTAGGTAGCATTCCACATCAAAAATTCTGTTTTTATCATTTACCTACTCGAGGACGAGCAGGAATTAAGCTTGAGGATGCTTGATACGTCTCCAACGTATCTATAATTTTTGATTGTTCCATGCTATTATATTATCTGTTTTGGATGTTTTATATGCACTAATATGCTATTTTATATTATTTTTGGGACTAACCTATTAATCTAGAGCCTAGTGCCAGTTTATGTTTTTCCATGTTTTTGAGTATTGCAGATAAGGAATATTAAACGGAGTCCAAACGGAATAAAATCTTCGGAATGATTTTTCTTGGACCAGAAGAAACCTGCCAGACTTGGAGATGAAGGCAGAAGACTTGTCGTGGCGTCACAAGCCACTAGGGCGCGCCCTAGGGGGGGGGGCGCCCTCCCAGCTTGTGGCCCCACGACAGCTCTCCTAACCCTATTCTTCGGCCTATAAATTCCCAAATATTCCCTCAATACTAAAAGGAGCCACGAAAATACTTTTCCGCCGCCGGAAGCCTCTGTTCCCGTGAGATCCCATCTTGGAGCCTTTTTCGGTAATCTGTCGGAGGGGGATTCGATCACGGAGGGCATCTACATCAACTCCATTGCCCCTCCGATGATGCGTGAGTAGTTTACCACAGACCTTCAGGTCCATAGCTAGTAGCTAGATGGCTTCTTCTCTCTCTTTGTTCTTCAATACCATGTTCTTCATGATCTTCATGGAGATCTATCCGATGTAATACTCTTTTGCGGTGTGTTTGTCGAGATCCGATGAATTGTGGGTTTATGTTCAGATTATGTATGAATATTATTTGAATCTTCTCTGAATTCTTATATGCATGATATCATATCTTTGCAAGTCTCTTCGAGTTATTGGTTTGGTTTGGCCAACTAGATTGGTAATTCTTGCAATGGGAGAAATGCTTAGTTTTGGGTTCAATCTTGCGGTGTCCTCACCCAGTGACAAAGTAGGGGTAGCGAGGCACGTATTGTATTGTTGCCATCGAGGATAAAAAGATGGGGTTTTCATCATATTGCTTGAGTTTATCCCTCTACATCATGTCATCTTACCTAATGCGTTACTCTGTTCTTCATGAACTTAATACTCTAGATGCAGGCAGGAGTCGGTCGATGTGTGGAGTAATAGTAGTAGATGCAGAATCGTTTCGGTCTACTTGACACGGACGTGATGCCTATATGCATAATCATTGCCTTGGATATCTTCATAATTATTCGCTTTTTTATCAATTGCTCGACAGTAATTTGTTCACCCATCGTATTATTTGCCATCATGAGAGAAGCCTCTAGTGAAACCTATGGCCCCCGGGTCTATTTTCCATATTATATTTTCAGATCTATAAACCAAAAATACCAAAAATATCTTGCTGCAATCTTTTTACTTTTAGTTTAATTTTCATTTTAGCAATCCTATCTATCTATCTCTATCAGATCTCATCCTTGCAATTAGCCGTGAAGGGATTGACAACCCCTTTATAGCGTTGGGTGCAAGTGTTTGATTATTTGTGTAGGTACATCTATTGGGGACTTGCTTGTATCTCCTACTGGATTGATACCTTGGTTCTCAACAACTGAGGGAAATACTTACCTACTTTGCCGCATCACCCTTTCCTCTTCAAGGGAAAACCAACGCATGCTCAAGAAGTAGCAATTCCCAAGGTCACGGAACCTACAAGTTGATCACCAAAACATACATCAAGTGGATCAATAGAACATCACATTGTCACCACGGATATCCCATCGCAAGACATACATCAAGTGTTCTCAAATCCTTTAAAGACTCAATCCGATAAGAAAACTTCAAAGGGAAAACTCAATTCATCACAAGAAGATAGAGAGGGAAAAACTCCATATGATTCATCTATATTCATAAAGCTCGCGGTACATCAAGATCGTCTCATCTCAAGAACACGAGAGAGAGAGAGAGAGAGAGATCAAACACATAGCTACTGGTACATACCCTCAGCCCCGAGGGTGAACTACTCCCTCCCGTCATGGAGACCGCCGGGATGATGAAGATGGCCTCCGGTGATGGTTTCCCTCTCCGGCAGGGTGCCGGAACGGGCTCCTGATTGGTTTTTCGTGGCTACAGAGGCTTGCGGCGGCGGAACTCCTGATCTAGGTTTCTTTCTGGATGTTTCTCGATTTATAGGAGTACTTGGCGTTGGAATCACGTCAGGGGAGTGCTCGAGGGGCCCACAAGCCAGGGGGCGCGCCCTAGGGGGGGCGCGCCCCCTAGGCTTGTGGCCTCCTCGGGACTCCTCTCCGGTATCTTTTTGCTCCGGTATTTTTTATATTTTCCAAAAATATTCTCCGTAAATTTTCAGCCCATTCCGAGAACTTTTATTTCTGCACAAAAACAACACCACGGTAACTCTGCTGAAAACAACGTCAGTCTGGGTTAGTTCTAATAAAATCATACCAAAATCATATAGAATTATTGTAAAAATGGCATGAATACTTCATAAATTATAGATACGTTGGAGACGTATCGTTGCTCTAGGGCTTCGAGGTCGTCGGGGTCTGCCGGGGTATCATTTTCTCCGGTGCCCACGATAACTCCCCTTCCCTTGTTCGCCTTGGATCGCTTGCGCTGCCTCCGGCGATTTGACGGCTCCTCGGATCTGTCGCCGTTCTGCTTGGGGGTGTTGTTGTCCTTGTCAGTGGGTGTATCCACCATATAGACGTCATAAGTGGAGGTAGCTGTCCACTGTCCCATATTGATAGGGGTCGGGGTGCCGACCTCTTCGTACATGTTCTCCACCCCGTCGGAGGCGTAATCTAGCATGTCGGTTAAGTCTTCGACAGTGGCTACCAAGTGGGTGGTGGGTGGGTTGTGAAATTCCTCATGACCTAACCTCAGACCGATCTAAACATAGGTCGGGTTTAGGTCGTCCACAATCTCCAACAACTGGATCCGGTCAAGTGCCTCGTTTAACATCGAGAGGCGGGTGTTCGGTCAAGTGTCGGTCAAGTGTCACGAGATAACCTCCGGGGCGTCCGCGAGGGACGGGTGTTCGGCAAGGGCCGAATTCTGGTGCTCGGGCACTTAGGCCGGGCCCGAACACAAGGGCGGCTCTCCAGTGGGACCGAGCAAGAGACCCAAAGTTAAGGCTTCGGGATTTCTGAACTCATCGGATGAGACCAAGAGCCCAGTGGGGGTCGGATCGCCCCGGGAGTCGGCGGAGAATTCCAGATGGCCGGTCGGATCAGCACGCAACGTGATGCTGCCGAAAGTGAAAACCCGCCCAGGAACGAAGGTGTCCCTGTTGCAGACTTGATCACTAATGATTAGGCGAGCCATCGACCTTTCTAGCGATCTCACAGCGGAACTCTCAATGAAAGCACCAATGTCGGTGTCAAAACCAGTAGATCTTAGGTAGGGGGTCCCGAGTTGTGGACCTTGGATCGATGGGTAACAAGGGACGAAGGAGACAGTGTTTACCCAGGTTCGGGCCCTCGTGAGGAGGTAAAACCCTAAGTCCTGCTTGATTATATTGATGTAGATGAGAATTACAGAGTTGATCTACCTCGAGATCGTATGAGCTAAAACCCTAGATGAGTCGACCTGTCCTCTACGAATGGAACCCTCTAGTTTATATAGACAACAGGGGTACCTAGGGTTACACATAACCAACCTTCAACTGGGGATAGATACGCAGATCCCATCTTCAAAGCTTGGAGGCCACGCCATTCTTCGGAGCTTTCCTTCCTGAACACGGGGTCGCCTCATAGTTCGGCCCTCCACAGAGCGGCCCAACAAGTCGGCCCATGAGGGATGAGCCGACGGCCCGAGGACCCCTTAGTCCCGGACTCCCTCACTGCTGTTGGGGAACGTTGCATGGGAAACAAAAAATTTCCTACGCACACACAAGATCTATCCATGGTGATGAGCATCTACGAGAGGGAGAGTGAATCTACATACCCTTGTAGATCGCTAAGCGGAAGCGTTAAGAAATGCGGTTGATGTAGTCGAACGTCTCCGCGATCCAAATCGCAAGTCGTCCCTCGATCCGATCACGAACTAGTGCCGAACGGACGGCACCTCCGCGTTCAACACACGTACGGCTTGATGACGCCTTCACCTCCTCGATCCAGCGAGCGATGATGAAGTAGTAGATGAGTTCCGGCAGCACGACGGCGTGGTGATGGTGGTGAGGAACAATCTCTGCAGGGCTTCGCCAAGCACTACGGAGATTATGACGGGAGAACTAGAGGGTTAGGGTTGCCGACACATGGCTTGGGAAATCTTGATGTATCCCGTGTGCTAGCCCTGCCCCTCTATTTATATGTTGAGCCTTGGGGTCTAAACTTGGAGTAAAAGCCTCCTCCAGGTCGGTTTTGCCCGCACAAGGTCGGTTTGGCCCGCAGGGAAAGAGTCCAACTCGGATCCCTGCAGTATCGCGTACAAGCGGTAGTACCGCTTACGATAAGCGGTAGTACCGCCCGTAGCGGTAGTACCGCTTACGATAAGCGGTAGTACCGCCCGTAGCGGTAGTACCGCTTACGATAAGCGGTAGTACCGCCCCAGACGCCAGCAAAACTTCCTTTCGCACCTTGCCTAAGCCTCGTGGGCTTTACCCCTTGGCCCAAATAAAGTGTTCTCGTATCCGAACATTTCGGGAAACATCCGGAACCTCTTCCGGTGAATTCCGGAACCCTTCCGGAAACCAAAACACTATTATCACATATATCAATCTTTACCTCCGGACTATTCCGGAGATCCTCGTCATATCCGGGATCTTATCCGGGACTCCGAACAACCTTCGGTCACCAACAAAATAACTCAACTATACTAATCGTCACCAAACGTTAAGTGTGTAGACCCTGCGGGTTCGAGAACTATGTAGACATGACCGAGACACCTCTACGATCAATAACCAATAGCGGGACCTGGACGCCCATATTGGCTCCTACATATTCTACGAAGATCTTTATCGGTCGAACCTCTATGTCAAGGATTCAGTTAATCCCGTATACTGTTCCCTTTGTTCTTCGGTATGTTACTTGCCCGAGATTCGATCGTCGGTATCTCTATACCTAGTTCAATCTCGTTACCGGCAAGTCTCTTTACTCGTTCCGTAATACAAGATCTCGTGGCTAACACTTTAGTCACATTGCTTGCAAGGCTCATTGTGATGTTGTATTACCGAGTGGGCCCTGAGATACCTCTCCGTCACACGGAGTAACAAATCCCAGTCTTGATCCATGCCAACCCAACAGACACCCTCGGAGATACCTGTAGAGCACCTTTATAGTCACCCAGTTACGTTGCGACGTTTGATACACACAAGGTATTCCTCTGATGTCAGGGAGTTGCATGATCTCATGGTCAAAGGAAAAGATACTTGACATGCAGAAAACAATAGCAATAAACTGACACGATCATATGCTACGTTCGTAGTTTGGGTCTTGTCCATCACATCATTCTCCTAATGATGTGATCCCGTTATCAAATGACATCTCATGTCAATGGCTAGGAAACCTTAACCATCTTTGATCAACGAGCTAGTCAACTAGAGGCTTACTAGGGACACAGTGTTGTCTATGTACCCACACATGTATTTGAGTTTCCAATCAATACAATTATAGCATGGATAATAAACGATTATCATGAACAAGGAAATATAATAATAACCAATTTATTATTGCCTCTAGGGCATATTTCCAACAGTCTCCCACTTGCACTAGAGTCAATAATCTAGTTCACATCACTATGTGATTTACATTGTAATGAATCGAACACCCATGCAGTTCTGGTGTTGTTCATGTTTAGCCCTTGGAAGAGGTTTAGTCATCGGATCTGCAACATTCAGATCCGTGTGTACTTTGCAAATATTTATGTCGTCCTCCTTGATGTAATCGCGGATGGAATTGAAGCGTCGCTTTATGTGTCTGGTCCTCTTGTGAAATCTTGGTTCCTTGGCTAGAGCAATGGCACCAGTATTATCACAAAACATAGTCATTGGGTTAAGTGCACTAGGCACTACTCCAAGATCTGTCATGAACTCCTTCATCCAGACACCTTCCTTCGCCGCCTCCGAGGCAGCGATGTACTCCGCTTCGCATGTAGAATCAGCTACCACGCTCTGCTTGGAACTGCACCAGCTAACCGCACCCCCATTAAGAATAAATACGTATCCGGTTTGTGACTTAGAGTCATTCGGATCAGTGTCAAAGCTTGCATCGACGTAACCCTTTACGACGAGCTCTTGATCACCTCCATAAACGAGAAACATGTCCTTAGTCCTTTTCAGGTACTTCAGGATATTCTTGACCGCCGTCCAGTGTTCCATTCCTGGATCACTTTGAAACCTTCCGACCATACTTATGGCAAGGCTGACATCGGGTCTTGTGCACAGCATTGCATACATGATAGAGCCTATGGCTGAAGCATAGGGGATGAGACTCATCTTTTCTCTATCTCCTGCAGTCACTGGGCATTGAGTCTTACTCAACTTCATACCTCGCAAAACAGGCAAGAACCCCTTCTTGGACTGATCCATTTTGAACTTCTTCAAAACTTTGTCAAGGTATGTGCTTTGTGAAAAGTCCTATTAAGCGTCTTGATCTATCTCTATAGATCTTGATGCCTAATATGAAAGCAGCTTCTCCTAGGCCCTTCATTGAAAAACTCTTGTTCAAATATTCCTTCACGCTTTCCAACATTTCTATATTGTTTCCAATTAGTAATATGTCATCCACATATAATATTAGAAACGCTATAGAGCTCCCACTCACTTTCTTGTAAATACAAGCTTCTCCGTAAACTTGTATAAACTCGAACGCTTTGATCACCTCATCAAAGCGAAGATTCCAACTCCGAGATGCTTGCACCAGCCCATAAATGGATCGCTGGAGTTTGCAAACGTTGTCAGCATTCTCTGGATCGACAAAACCTTCTGGTTGCATCATATACAACTCTTCCTTAAGGAAACCGTTAAGGAACGCTGTTTTGACATCCATCTGCCAAATTTCATAATCGAAAAAGGCAGCTATTGCTAACATGATTCTGACGGACTTAAGCATCGCTACGGGTGAGAAGGTCTCATCGTAGTCAACTCCTTGAACTTGTGAAAAACCCTTTGCCACAAGTCGAGCTTTATAGACGGTGACATTACCGTCCGCGTCCGTCTTCCTCTTAAAGATCCATTTGTTCTGAATGGCCTTACGCCCTTCAGGTAATACTTCCAAAGTCCACACTTTGTTTTCATACATGGATCCCATCTCGGATTTCATGGCCACTAACCACTTCTCGGAATCCGGGCCCATCATCGCTTCTCCATAGCTCGTAGGTTCATCGTTGTCCAACAACATGACTTCTAAGACAGGGTTGCCGTACCACTCAGGAGCAGTACGCGTCCTTGTCGACCTACGAGGTTCGATAGCAACTTGATCCAAAGCTTCATGATCATCATCATTAACTTCCTCTGCAGCTGATGTAGGCTCTACAGAAACATCTTTCTGCGCTGCGCTACTTTCAGGTTGAAGTAAAGGTTCAACAACCTCATCAAGTTCTATCTTCCTCCCACTCAATTCTTTCGAGAGAAATACTTTCTCAAGAAACGTTTCGTTTTTAGCGACAAACACTTTGCCTTCGCATCTGAGGTAGAAGGTATACCCAACTGTCGCTTTTGGGTATCCTATGAAGACGCATTTCTCCGCTTTGGATTCCAGCTTTTCAGGCTGAAGCTTTTTGACATAAGCATCACATCCCCAAACTTTAAGAAACGACAGCTTTGGCTTCTTGCCAAACCAAAGTTCATATGGCGTCGTCTCAACGGATTTCGATGGTGCCCTATTTAAAGTGAATGCAGCTGTCTCTAATGCATAGCCCCAAAACGATAGTGGCAAATCGGCAAGAGACATCATAGATCGCACCATATCCAATAAGGTTCGATTACGACGTTCGGACACACCATTACGCTGTGGTGTTCCAGGCGGTGTCAATTGTGAAACAATTCCACACTGTCTTAAGTGACTGCCAAACTCATAACTCAGACATTCTCCTCCTCGATCAGATCGTAGGAATTTAATCTTCTTGTTACGATGATTCTCAACTTCACTCTGAAATTGTTTGAACTTTTCAAATGTTTCAGACTTGTGTTTCATTAAGTAAATATACCCATATCTACTTAAGTCATCAGTGAAGGTGAGAAAGTAACGATAACCACCGCGCGCCTCAATACTCATCGGACCGCACACATCAGTATGTATGATTTCCAATAAGTCACTTGCCCGTTCCATTGTTCCAGAGAACGGCGTTTTAGTCATCTTGCCCATGAGGCATGGCTCACATGTGTCAAGTGATTCAAAATCAAGTGACTCTAAAAGTCCATCAGCATGGAGCTTCCTCATGCGTTTTACGCCAATATGACCTAAACGGCAGTGCCACAAGAAAGTGGTATTATCATTATCAATTCTACATCTTTTGGCATCAATGTTATGAACATGTGTATCATTACTATCGAGATTCAATAAGAATAAACCCCTCACATTGGGTGCATGACCATAAAAGATATTACTCATATAAATAGAACAACCATTATTCTCTGATTTAAATGAGTAACCGTCTCGCAATAAACAAGATCCAGATATAATGTTCATGCTTAACGCAGGCACTAAATAACAATTATTCAGGTTCATCACTAATCCCGATGGTAATCGAAGAGCGAGCGTGCCGACGTCGATCACATCAACCTTGGAACCATTTCCCACGCGCATCGTCACTTCGTCCTTTGCCAGCCTCCGTCTATTCCGCAGTTCCTGTTTTGAGTTGCAAATATGAGCAACCGCACCGGTATCAAATACCCAGGCACTACAACGAGAGTTGGTAAGGTACACATCAATAACATGTATATCATATATACCTTGTTTGTTGTTGGCTGCCTTCTTGTCAGCCAAATACTTGGGGCAGTTCCGCTTCTAGTGTCCAGTTCCCTTGCAATGAAAGCACACAGTTTCTGGTTTGGGTCCAGCCTTGGGTTTCTTCACGAGAGGAGCAACTGCTTTGCCACTCTTCTTGGAGTTACCCTTCTTACCCTTGCCATTTTTCTTGAAACTAGTGGTTTTATTGACCATCAACACTTGATGCTCCTTCTGAATTTCAGACTCAGCGGCTTTCAGCATCGCAAACAGCTCAGCGACTGACTTGTTCATCCCGTGCATGTTATAGTTCAACACAAAGCTCTTGTAGCTAGGTGGCAATGATTGAAGAACTCTGTCAGTGATAGCCTCTGGCGGAAGGGGCATCCCCAATTCAGCCAGACGGGTGGAGTACCCAGACATTCTGAGTACGTGATCACTGATAGACCCGTTCTCCTTCATCTTGCAAGCATAAAACTTATCGGAGATCTCATATCTCTCGATCCGGGCATTCTTCTGAAAGATAAACTTCAACTCCTGGAACATCTCATATGCTCCATGACGTTCAAAACGTCTTTGAAGTCCCGGTTCTAAGCCATACAATATTGCACATTGAACTATTGAGTAATCTTCAGAACGAGCCTGCCAGGCGTTCACAACGTCTAGAGACTCAACTGGAGCGGGTGGATCACCAAGCGGTGCATCAAGGACATAAGCCTTCTGGGAAGCCGTAAGGATAATCCTTAGATTACGGGCCCAGTCCACAAAGTTACTTCCATCATCTTTCAACTTAGCTTTCTCTAAGAACGCATTAAAATTCAGGGGTGCTACTGCGCGAGCCATGATCTACAACATAAATATAGCAAAGACAACTTAGACTATTGTTCTAGATAATGAGTTTAGTTAATCATATTACTTAAAAACTCCCACTCAAATTGACATCCCTCCGATCATTCGAGTGTAACATGATCCAAATCCACCAACTCAAGTCCGATCATCACGTGAGTTGAGGTGGTTTCAATGGTGAACATCTTCATGTTGATCATATCTACTATATGACTCATGTTCGACCTTTCGGTCTCTTGTGTTCCGAGGCCATGTCTGTACATGCTAGGCTCGTCAAGTTTAACCCTAGTGTTCCGCACGTGCAACATGGCTTACACCCGTTGTATGTGAACGTAGAGTCTATCACACCCGATCATCACGGCGTGTCTCGAAACGACGAACTTTCGCAACGGTGCACACTCGGGGAGAACACAATTTATCTTGAAATTTAAGTGAGGGATCACCTTATAATGCTACCGTCGTCCTAAGCAAAATAAGATGCATAAAAGGATTAACATCACATGCAATTCATAAGTGACATGATATGGCCATGAACTTGTGCTTTTGATCTCCATCTCCAAAGCACCGGCATGATCTCCATCATCACCGGCATGACACCATGATCTCCATCATCTTGATCTCCATCAACGTGTCGCCATGAGGTTGTCGCGCCGACTGTTGCTTCCACGACTATTGCTAACTCATAGCGATAAAGTAAAGCAAAAACGGCGAAAATAATTAAAGACAACTCTATGGCTCCTGCCAGTTGCCGTACTCATCGACATGCAAGTCGTGATATTCTATACAACACATGATCATCTCATACATCACATATATCTCATCATGTAATTGGCCATATCACATCACAACATACCCTGCAAAAACAAGTTAGACGTCCTCTAATTGTTGTTGCAAATTTTACGTGGCTGCTACGGGTTTGCAAGAACCGTTCTTACCTACGCAAAACCACAACGTGGTGTAGTGATTGCTTTTTGATCTTCTAAAAGAACCCTCTTCATTGAAATCGATTCAACTAAAGTGAGAGAGACAGACACCCGCTAGCCATCTTTATGCAACGAAGTTACATGTCAGTTGAAGGAACCTGTCTCGCGTAAGCGTACGCGTAATGTCGGTCCGGGCCGCTTCATCTCACAATGCCGCCGAATCAAGTATCAACTAGTAACGGCAAGCAATATGTATACACCCACGCCCACAACTCGTTTGTGTTCTACTCGAGATCTCATCTACGCATAGACCTGGCTCAGATGCCACTGTTGGGGAACGTTGCATGGGAAACAAAATTTTTCCTACGCACACACAAGATCTATCCATGGTGATGAGCATCTACGAGAGGGAGAGTGAATCTACATACCCTTGTAGATCGCTAAGCGGAAGCGTTAAGAAACGCGGTTGATGTAGTCGATTGTCTCCGCGATCCAAATCGCAAGTCGTCCCTCGATCCGATCACGAACTAGTGCCGAACGGACGGCACCTCCGCGTTCAAAACACGTACGGCTTGATGACGCCTTCACCTCCTCCATCGGCCTCCCCAAGAAGCCCCGCGTCATCGCCGGTTTGGTCCGCCTCGGTCGACGCCTCCACCTGCTCCCGCAGAACGGCAAGAACCGGCCGACCCATCCACCCGGCCCGGTTCGCAAGAACCGGCCCGAACCGCTGAACCGCCCGAGCCTTACCCCCAGCACCAGCTCGTCCCTGGACGGCCTGAGCCCTCCGTCCAAATGTGCTGTTTGTCAGATCCCGTTCCGCCTCTTTCAAACTCGGGGGTAATTTTCACCAAGTCCATGGTAGTGCCCATTTTAACATCGTATATGCATGTTGTGATGGTCATATCTTTGTACCTGTGCATCGGATGGAAATGAATTATATATGTAAAATGATCTGCTCTTTGTGCTCTACATGATGGTGGTCTCTGAATTCATGTTAGGATCCATTTGCCTGTTGCAATCTCTGTTGCAGAAGTGTTATATGATATAAGCTATAGAAATTGTTAACAACTTGCAATCTTTCATTGATCATTGCCATTAATCTATAGCTCATATGGAGATGTATCCTACATGTGTTTTGGTCTATGCAATGGGTACTTGCATGCCATGCCATTGGTTACCATGTAAAACATCATTAATATGTTTATTTCTTGCACTAAAGTGGCCTAATTCAGATAAGTGCATTCCTGTTAACAAAAATTGACATTTTGTAAAATTCATATATATTAATCCATGCATCCTATGAATTTCATCCACTGGAGTAAATTGAACATTGCCATGTCTACTTTCTGTACATACCATTTTTATTAATATTAAAATTGGTTTGCTTGCTGTTTTGTGCATGCCAAAACAGCATCATGAAGTTATTGATTTGCAAACTCTGTAATTTTCACCAAGTCATTAAACTTCAGCAGCATTTGGCATTTTCCAAAACTCATATTAAATTAATCATAATGCCTATGAATTTGAAACTTATGTGCAATTGTAGCATTTTAACTCTACTTTAAGTGCATATCATTTTTGTGCATATTAGCAACCTGTAGCTTCATGTTTTGTTGCTTGTAAGTAGGCTTCACAAGATGTTTGACATATTGTGTTTAATTTGCATAGCTCGTCTCTTTTAAACCGTAGCTCCAAATTAAATGATCTATATGTGTAAATCGCCTTGAACAACGCGTTGAATAACATGGTGTAACATGGTGCATTTTGTTTTCCTATTTAATAAATATATAATATGTTTTAGGTAGAACAATACCGAAACTATAATTTGCATATGGGGTCATTTCGGAAACATTATACGTTGTTTCCGGCCTCATTTAAAATGACTAGATAGGTAGTTATTTATGTTTCACCTCTTGCCATGTTAACAACATTTAAACTTGTTGGGTACATAAACGAGAGTGAACTAAATAATTCGAACGTGGAGTTTCAAGAACATGCAACTCATTGTATGTTTAACTTCACTTAAGGTGTAGTATTTGATTGTTGCATTTTGCCATGTCATGCATATTTAAATGGACATGCATCATACTTGTTTGCACATCATGTTATGAATATGTTGTGGTTGTTTACTGTGTCGTTTGTTTGTTTCCGGGTTTGCTTCTTCACGCTAGTTCCCTATAACGTTTTGGAATGTGAGGGTTTGCTCGACTACGCCCGTTCGTCTTCTTCATAGATTCATTCTTCTTCAAAGCGGGATTCCAGGTAAGATGATTATTACCTAGGATATCTCTACTATCTTTGCTTTCTAGTTGTCTCGATGCTATCGCTATGTCTTGCTACCTACCACTTATTTGCAAGCCTCCCAATTGCCATGATACAACCTCTAATCATCCACTGTCCTAGCAAACCGTTGTTTGCCTATGTTACTGCTCTGCTCAGCCCCTCTTATAGCTTTGCTAGTTGCCGGTGTAGGTTGTTCCATGTTTTGGGACATGGATATCATGGGATATCATTATATCATGCTCATTAGTTAATGCATCTATAGACTTGGTAAAGGTTGGAAGGCTTGGCCTTTTGCTTGGTGTTTTATTCCACTCTTGCCGCCCTAGTTTCCCTTATACCAGTGTTATGTCCCATGATGACCGCTCCTAACATGTGTAAGGTTTTATGGGCCCCCCCTTGCTAATTCGTTTTAGGATAAAACTCTTCCAGCAAGGCCGAACATTGGTAATAAAATTTGCCCAACATAACAATACTGATAATCTAGTTAATGCATAGGGTGTCATGAACCCATGGATTTTAATTTAACATAATACAGGGTGGCCAGTGGTGATGGTGTTGGTCCAAAACAGAGCACTGTGCAGCGCCGCTCGGGGCAACTCGAGACTTGGTCATTGTACGCGTCGCCCATCTGTCGTGTCCTGAGAACGAGATATGCAGTCCTATCGGGTTCATCGACATGTCGGGTGATCTTGCTGGTTTAGTTTTACATTTGACGAGTAGCTTGTCCATAGGGATTCCTTAGATGTGTCGTTCTTTTACGATGTTGAGGTTTTCCATCGGATGCATGTGATAATTTATCATGGACTAGTTGGAGCACCCCTGCAGGGTTAAATCTTTCGGAAAGCCATGAGCGCGGTTATGTGGTGACTTGGAAATTTGAAATATCCAATTGTAGAGAACTTAAAGTAAATCTAATTAAAACTTGCCAACCGCGTGGGTAACCGTGATAGTCTTTTCTCGTGAGGTTTGAACCGAAAAGGAAACATAACGGGGTTATGTTTGACTCGTAAGTAGGTGTCCAGAATCACTTCTTGATCATATTAATAGTTGCGTCCCGTTTATGCATAGTACTCTTCTTACTGTTGCACTCGTAATTTAGCCAGATATGAAATGCTTACTGCTTGCTGCAACCTCACCACTTAACCATTCCATACCCGGTAAGCTTTTCTAGTTTTGGTACCCTTAGTAATGAGATTGCTGAGTCCCAAAGACTCATAGATTACTACAACAACAGGTACATGTACAGGTAAAACGATGCTTTGACGTGAGAGAGATGCTTTGTTCTATTTGGAGTTTCTTCTTCTTCGTCAATCATATGATGGGTTCCAGGCTGACAGCCTGAGATTAGTGGGTGGACGTCGTCTTCTCTTCTTTTATCTGAATTTGCTTTGTCTCCGTAGTTGCACCTCGTCTTATTGTATGATGATTGCAATGTATTGGTGAATTGTATTATAACTATTGTAGCTACCTTTGTTGTGGCGACTGTAAGCCAATACACGTTTGTATTCTCATCTATTTAGTACATGTACTTGTGACGATATTCACCTTTGTATGTGACTCGAGATGCGCTACTATCCTTAGCGAGGCTCCCTAGTTTTCGTGAGGATAGGACCGCATCTTGGGCGCTACTCTTAAGAAGCTCGAACTCCTTAACGATGCACTGTATATCATGAACCTGGTCTAATATAGAGTGGTTCTCAACCATCCCATAATCATGGAACTTCTCCATGACATACATCTCGCTTCCATCGGTTGCACCGAGTTTAGTTTTGAGGGCATCCCACAAGTCCTCGGCAACCCACACATGTTGTTTTGTGTCAACTAGCTTGTCTCCATCACGCTCAGAATGGCTCAAACAAATACGATGCTAGCATCCTTGAATGCCTTCTCCTGTACAGGAGTAATCGTTCCTTCAGGAGGACTACCAGCGACCCAAAACACGTTTATCGCTGTGAGCTACAAGATAGTTTTGGTCTACCAATGCTTAAAATGCGTACCCATAACCAGGCTCGGTTTCAATGGTGCAACAAAGCCATGATAAAAAAATGCCTACAATATTAGGTTTTTGGATTGTTGAGTAAATTAGCAAATTTTCCGATTAATCTAATCCAAAAGTAAATCATGAACATGGCATTGACAATATTAAACTCATACTAACATCTAATCATGTAGGCACGTACTACACATATAGCAGAGACATCTACGTAAATAGCTAGTACAACCAACATATAAAACTAAACAAGAGAGGGATAAACAATTTATACCATCTAGTCTGCCAGGTTGTAGTCGTGGCGACGGTGTCCTCTGCGACCTTCTTGTCGGCTTCCGTGGACATGGTGTACTAGAAGCAGTGGACGAAGACGAACAGAGGTGAGCAGTCGCTTAGAAGATGCTCCCCAAAAACATAGTCGTCCTTCTCCGGGTGCAGGAGGTTCCGGAGGCCTGCTCTTTCGTATAACCATGCATGTGGTGGACGAGATGGGATCGCCGACAATAGCAGCAGCGAGGGGAACGACGGTGGGTGGCGATCATGGTAAAGAGACGTGGACTGGATCCACGCCCGAGTCGGCAACACCCATGATCTGATGTCTCAGATTCATGGCGTGTCCGTTAATGACTCATAACTAATTGTGAATTAAAGTAAGCGCACACATGCCATATGTCCGAGCAGGCGTGCGAGGTGGGTGACGTAAGAGTAGCGTGCGGGAGCCACTCCTCTTCTCAATCTCTAGTAGCATGTAGAATAGGATCCCTTATAACGGGGTCCAAAACTTCGTCCACTTCCTGGATGATACTAAACTTCTCAAGATCTAGTCATGTTACCCATGTGGGCCTTTAGAGATTTTTCAGAAATTGTATTATGGGCCTAAAGCCGATCCTATATTTTCAATAGGATCGGACAAAGTATTGACAACACTATGAGCAGATGGGCTAGAATCAAAGACGACACACCTACTGCGATGCGAAGGGGTCAGAAAGAGCAGCGGCGATGATGTAGCCGCCGAAGTGGCGGCCGTCGTGGCTGCTGGTCATGTCCACTTTTTTCTGTCGCGAGAGCTTAGGGAAAAATCTTCTCTCATTCTAGAAGTTATCACAATAATCCGAAACATACATCCATTGATCCGGTGGGCCCTCTTTTAATTGAATAAGTATAACCATTAGATCCTCAACTGTATCGAAGAGTTATCTAGCAAAGAGAAATTTCAGGAGTTGTCAGAGACGCCTTTTAGTGTACCTAAAAAAAAGACGCCCTTTTAGTGGGAGGTCCTATTGGACGCATTCTGCGTCCTAAAATTTCGAACGTGATTTTTTGAAAAGCGAACATTACTTGAGAAAATAATTATTTTTATGGAAAAAGGAAAAATATTGAATAGGAGAACATTTTTCAAAATTACGAACATTTCTTTGAAAAGGCAAACATTTTATGAAAAAAAGTTTTTTTTAAAAGGTGAACATTTTTCAAAATTACGATTTTTTTTTACATAAAACTCGAAATGTTTTTCCATATTCCCGGGAACATTTTTCGAATTTGTGAATTTTTCAACATGAATATTTCCAAAAAATTTGTGAACAAATTTCTGAAACGGTAGCATTTGTTGAATTTTTTAAAAGATTTGGACAATAGGAATATTTGTTTAAGTTATTGAAATTTTTTGAATTTGTGAACAAAATTTGGAAATGCGTACATTTTTTTGAATTTGTGAACAAAATTTAAATCATGACCATTTCTTTAATGTGCGGACAAATTTTTAAAAAGGGAGCATTTGTAATGAATTCCTTGAACATTTTGTATTTTGTTGATCAGATTTAAAACTCAAAGCATTTTTTTAAATTCTACAATTTTAAGAAATTATAAACATTTTTCCAAAAGAAGTAAACAAAATTTTAAGTTCCCAACCTTTTTGAATTTTAAAAATTTAATAGGAGAACATTTTTCGAAATTACGAACAATTTGTTGAAAAAGCAAACATTTTATGAAAAGAAAATATATATTTTTGGAAAACGTGAACATTTTTTCAAAATTACGATTAATTTTTACGAAAACTCCAACGTTTTTCCATATTCCCGGGAACATTTTTTGAATTTGAGACTTTTTAAACATGAACATGTTATAAAATATGTGAACAGATTTCTGAAACGGTAGCATTTGTTGAATTTGTGAATAAATTTGGACAATAGGAACATATTTTGAAGTTTTTGAGCAAATTTTGATTTAAAAAAAAACTAAAAAATTCGTACATTTTTTTGAATTTGTGAATTTTTTTTTAAATCATGGCCATTTATTTAATGTGCGAACAAAATTTTAAAATGCGAACATTTGTATTGAATTTCTTGAACATTTTTTATTCTTTAAATCAAATTTAAAACACAAAACGTTTTTGAAATTCTGCAATTTTAAGAAATTTTTAAACATTTTTTCAAAAGAAGTGAACAGACTTTTAAATTCTTAATTTTTTCAAATTCTCAAACATTTTTCCAAAAGAAGCGAATAAAATTTGAAATTCTAAACTTTTTTGGGATTTGTGAGCAAAACATTTTTCCGAATTTAAAATAATTTTATAAAAGTAAAAAGAAAAGGTGAAAAACATATATAGAAACAGAAAAAAAGAAAAAGAATAGAAATAGAAGAAAAAAGAAAACGAAAAAGAAACTGAAAAAGAAAAATCGGTGTTAGGAACTTACTAGAAGGTTCCAAAAATCGGAAAAACCGGTTGGAAACATCATAAAAAGTTCCCAGAACCGGTATTGCTGAAATGCTAAACATGCCGGCCCACCTCGGAACGGTCGCTCGATCTCTTCTGCGAAACCACGACTGCTTGCCACAAAGAGCTGCAAATAGGATTTTCCCTTTGAGTCTTTTTTTTTAGTCTAAACACACTTTATTAATCGATAATGTTCATAGGGATACAATGAAGATCTGGTGGGTTGAGGAGCCAAAGATGACGCCCCAAACCCAGACCAAAAGCATGCTTAGCAAGGCAATTTGCCTCTATATTAGTAGACCTTCCTTCGAAGATGAAGGAAACGTTCTCAAACTGCGGCATAGTGGCTTTGATCTCGCGCACAACACTTGAGTATGAGCCACATGTGTCCCTTTGGATATCATTCACTACAACTTGACAATCCGAAGCGATGATAACACGTGATAATGCAAGATCCATTGCCAATGCAAGAGCTTCACGGCATGCCAGAGCTTCCAAACATGTAGGATATGTCATACCTGAAATCTTTATTACTGATGGTCCCAGGAATTTGCCTGCCTCGTCGCGACAGACGGCACTGAAGGCTCCTTCCCTTTGCTCCAAAGATACTGCGCCATCCACTCGGATCTTTGCAAATCCCGGAGCCGGCGGAATCCACTTGGCTGTATAATTGGCTTGCTTGCATCGAGCTCTCTGATGTAATTCTTCACAAAATTGAAGATAGCCAACGGACTTTGGAATATTTGTTCATGCAAAGACTTCCTCTGTGCATGCCAAATCGCCCACATAGTGATCAAAATCTGGACAAACTCATCGTTAGCGAGAGAGTCTAAGAGGGAAAAGATCCATCTTTTGGTGTCAGGTTCTCTTGTGTCTTCCACAACAGCAGCAAGGGCTGGTTCATGCAGTGCCCATACACATCTGGCCATGGCGCATCGTATCAATGAGTGTTGCCATGAATCTTCCGTACGCAAAGTCCGCATGCCGACGTGGTCGCCATGTGCCGGTGGTGTTTTAGATCCGCAGTAGGGAGAGACTGCCTCGCAAGTCTCCATAGGAATATCTTAATCTTTGACGGAACATTGACATTCCACATCTTTGTCCATGTCTTTTTTTCTCTGTCTGGGTTGGAAGATTCAGAGTGTCCTTCCAGCCATGCTTCCCTTCTATGCTTTGTTTCAACGAGCATTCGATACGCACACCGAACTGAATCTCCATCCACACCGGTCTTAATTTTTGGGCACACCGAGCTTAATATTTGGGCACACCGAACTTAATTTTTGGGCAGTAATTCTCCAACAAAGAAGACAACTCATTTTCTCCATCCACACCGGTCTTGACAAACAGCAGGCTGTCATCTGCAAAAAGGAGGTGGCTCACCGGCGGGGCCGATGGGGCAACCTTGATTCCACTGAGGTGCGAGGACTCATTAGTTTTTAAGAGGCACGAAAGGCCCTCCGCTGCCAACAAGAACATGTATGGAGAAATGGGATCTCCTTGGTGGATTCCCCTTGATGGTCTAAACTCATCAAGTTTACCACCATTAAACAGAACTGAAAATTTTACAGTGCTTACCATCCTCATGATCAATGACACCCAGGATGGTGCAACCCCATCTTAGTCAATATAGCTTTCAAATAAGTCCACTCAACCCGATTGTATGCCTTCATCATGTCAAGTTTGAATGCACAAAATCTGTTTCTCTTTGCCTTATTCCTCTTCATAAAATGAAGGCATTCATACGCAGTGATAATATTGTCCGTTATTAGGCGCCCAGGGACAAAGGCCGACTGCTCTTCATAAATAATATCTGGTAAGATCTTTTTAAGCATGTTTGCAAGTACTTTGGAAGCAATTTTGTATAGTACATTGCAAAGGCTAATAGGTCTGAACTGGTAAAGATGAGAAGGATCCTTTACCTTAGGGATCAAAACGAGAATGGTTTCGTTAATAATATTCGGACTCTCTTCCCCACGTAGGATCCGAAGCACAATATTTGTTACCTCGTTGCCATAAATATTCCAATGCCTCTGAAAGAAGTGTGCAGGGTAGCCATCCGGGCCCGGTGCTTTTGTGGGAAACATCTGAAAAAGGGCTGCCTTTATTTCCTCATCTGAAAACTCAGCAGTCAACATATTATTCATCTCTTCTGTTACCTTATTAGGCACACTATCAAGCACCATGTTCATTCCTCACGTCCCTTCAACAGCAAACAGATTTTTATAGTATTCATTCGTAAGAGATGCCATCTCACTCTGGTCGTGCGTGACAGTTCCATCCTCCCGTGTCAGACTTTTAATCATGTTTTTGCACCTGCGCATACTGGCACGTCTGTGGAAGTACTTGGTGTTTTTGTCACCATCTTTGAGCCAGTCTGCCCGCGAACGCTGTCGATGCAGAGTTTCCTCCATGTGATAGAGCTCCACATGGCGATCTATCAATTTTGACTCTGCATGTAAAGGATCAATCCTCAAGGGGTCATTCTGTAAAGAGGCCTGTTCTCGTTTCATTTTTTTGATCTGGCGACTCACATTGCCTATAGTTGCACTGCTCCATTGCGTCAAAGAAGAAAACAAGTCAGCCAGCTTGTTACTCATAGCTTCCATGGACTGCACATTTTGGGTGCCGCTCCATTCTTGCTCCAGATTGCTTCTAAAATCTGCATGTTGCTCCCAGTACATTTCATATCGGAACAACTTTTGCTTGACAGAGGTTATAGGTAGTTCCGTGAGCTGCAACCGAATGGGGCAATGATCCGAGGAAGCCCCGGTCTCATGATGAAGCCTTGCCAGCGGGAACATCAAGTTCCAGTCGTTGTTCGCAAGAGCTCGGTCAAGCCGTACACGGCAATACACCCCTCCTGCAGTTTTCTTTTCAAAGGTCCATGGTCGACCTTGGTAGTCGATGTCCGCAAGTTCACAAACGTCTGTGGCTTCTCCGAAGCTTGCAATCTGAGAACTCCTTCTCTGCCCCGATCCTACATGTTCATGGGCATGCAAAACCTCATTAAAATCTCCAATGCACATCCATGGCAGTGGGCTTACCGACGCTAGGGATTTAAGGAGATCCCATGTTCTGTAACGCTCACTATCCTGGGCCTCACCATACAAACATGTAAGTCTCCAATCAGCATAATCCGAAGATGATACGGTAGCATCTATATGGTATTCGGAGTAGCCCAAAACAAGCAATATTTATTCCATTATTCCAGAACAAACCTAGCCCGCCGCTTCAGCCGGAACTACCGACTGCATAAGCATTATCAAAACCAAGGGTACCAGCTAAATTCTCGACACACTTTTGAAATTTGTGTTTCAACAATACAAAGCACGACCGGGGCAAATTGCTTCGCGAGATCGCGAAGCTCTCGAATTGTCTCGGCTTTGCCCGCACCGTGAAAATTCCAACACAAGATATTCATTGCGCCCGGCGATCCTCCACTCGGGAGGTCGCCGATATCGCATCATTGTTTTTATCAAGAGCCATGCCCTTCCTTCCATTGTTTCTTTCTGTGACTGCCGTTTTTGCCTTCTTGGGTTCCTTGATCAAAGACGGACTTGGAGGGACTTCCGAAGGCATAATAGCTAAGACAGTCTTTGCTGCGTTTGTTGAGACTCCATGGTTAACAACAGCCTGATTTTTTGCAAGATCAGCACCTCTTTTCCTATTCATGTCCGCTTCCACCATGGTTGTATCAGGACCATCATTTGGCTTCCCCTTCGGATTAGTATCCATGCTATCACCTTCTTTCCGTCCTAGTCCATAGTGGACATTGTTTGCCCACCGTGATGGATCTTCATCCTCTTCCAGATCGCGTCTTCCACCAGAAGACGTCCCATGTCCGCCTGACCGGGCTCCCCGGCGTCCCCCACGACGTCCTCGGCCTCCTCCAGGGCCACGGCCGGCTCGCATAAACCAGGAAGCCCTCAGATCTTTGAACACCAGCGCTGACGGAGGGTGGACTCCACTGCCATGTTCTTTAAAAAGATGACCGAGCATCCCGCAAACAGCGCACCAATCTGGTAATTTTTCATACTTCACTCTGTAAATCTGGCGCTTTCCATCACAGATCATGGATACGGCGTTCTTCAGCGGCTTCGTAACATTGATGCTAACCCAGACACGGTAGAAATTCCCAGGAAAGTCTTGTGATGGAGGCTCGGCAAACAGTACCTCGCCCACCTTGGAAGCGAGAGGTGAGACTAGATGGGCATACAAATCAGGCACATCATGGATTTGAATCCAAATATCAATCGTATCAAGCCTGATCGTGGATGGCTTTGTCACTCCATCATATGGTTTGAGAATCACTGCATCACCACGGAAGTGCCATGGACCATCCTGTATGACTCTCTCCCAATCCCCAAGACAAGAAAATTGAATTGTGTAGAGATTGTCCTCAAGCGGTCTGAATTTCGCTTCCTGAGCTAGGTCCCATGCTGATCTCATGTTCTTATAGAACCATGTCTGACTATATGTCTTTTCGGTGTGAACCCTAGCTAGCGCCACCCATCGAGCCGCCTCCTTTGGCGCTTTCTTTTCGTCAAAGATGACGTCGTCCAGATCCTCCTCCCGCAGCCCAAGCTCTTGCATCATCTTGTCAACCTCGTCGCCCTCCCCTGAGCCAGAGGCGCCATCCGAGGCCATGTGATATTTCTTACCCGATGAGATCTGATCGGGTCTTGGAGATTTAACCCTAACTCCACCTCTTCCACCCGGCAAAACCTGAACCCAGGCGACTACAGCGATCGCAACTGGGGCAAAGGTTGACGACGGGGGAGACGACGGCAGGGACGGCCAGCGAGACTCAACGACGGCGGAACGCCCCCGAGAGAACCAGAAACCCTAACGAGAGGGATTTTCCCTTTTAGTAGACGACCATGCCCGCATGCTAACTACCTAGGCCCATGGGCCATGGTATCTCAAGCCGTTCTATTCATGCATCCGACGCCGCATCAGAAAACACTAACCGTACGGCAGGCAAGCAGATGGGCGCAAGGAACCGGAATTCTGGTGGTTCCCTTATTTATAGCCGAACTAAACCCTGGAGCGCGGGGGCATGCGATGTGTGTGCCATCCCAACCCTTGTCTCCACTTCTCCTTAGGCTGTTCGTCTCAACTTAATTCCGCGGTCTGTGCCATCTGGATGCCCATCTCAGGATCGGGTCGTCGCAGGTCAGATGAGATGGACGCTACGGCGGAAATCCAGAAGGTCGCCAGTATGCGGCGGGACAGCGGGTCAATATGGCGGCGCGGGGACGACGTATTCTCGCGATCCTCGAGGGAGGACGACGACGAGGAGGTGCTGAGCTGGGCCGCGCTCGAGAAGCTGCCCACCTACGACCGTGTCCGCCACGCCATCCCCCCACCGTTTGATGGCGGCGAGGGCCAGGACTCGGCAGTGGCGGCAAAGGGGGTCGTGGACGTGGACGTGCACGGCCTTCGACCGCGCGAGAGGCGGGCACTCGTCGAGCGGCTCGTGCGGGTCGACGAGGACAACGAGCGGTTCCTGCTCATGCTCGTCGACAGGCTTGAACGGTGCGTCATGCTACTAGTAGTTTCCGAGGCGGAGCTAGTAATATCTCGTTGTAATGCCTGCTGGGTGTTTGATGATTTGTTTATGTCCGTTGCCCAGGGTTGGGATGGAGATGCCAACGATTGAGGTGCGGTTCGAGCACCTGGTGGCCGAGGCGGAGATCCTCGTCGGCCACAGCGGCTTCCCCACGGTGCTCAACTCCATCACTAACACTCTCGAGGTGATAATCCCAAGCCACACTGCCAGAGAGCATAAGTTATATCCGCTCTTGTTTGTGCCCGTGCGTGAGGGATTAATTTGTTTTGGGTGTTTGTGTTGCAGGGAGCGGCGAACGCGCTAGGCATACTTCCAAACAGGAAGCAAACCATGCCCATCCTCCACGACGTCAGTGGCATCATCATGCCCCGCAGGTGAAAACTGAAAAAATTCTATCACCTTTTGGCCACAGAAAAGATGCGATGCCCTGCCTGGCTGCGGAGTACACTTAGAGATGCTGTTGGAGCTTCTTTTCATCCCTTTATCAATTCCAATTCATGCTCTTTTCGTTGGCTAGGATGACTCTGCTGTTGGGCCCACCTGGGTCTGGCAAGACCACCTTGCTGCTCGCGTTGGCCGGGAGGCTCAACAAAGACCTCAAGGTCTCAGGCAATGTTAACCTACAACGGGCACGGGATGGATGAGTTTGTACCACAGAGGACGGCGGCGTACATTAGCCAGCACGATCTCCACATAGGCGAGATGACTGTGAGGGAGACACTCGCGTTCTCCGCACGCTGCCAGGGTGTTGGCAATCGCTTTGGTACGATTTTCTGGTACCAGTCACATGCATTTGGTGCTTCTTGCAGATTCTGTGGGATTGGCTTGGTTTGCTTGAGAGATATGCTTATGAAGTTTCCTTTTTGTTATGTTGTCAGATATGCTGACTGAATTGTTAAGGCGAGAGAAGGCTGCAAATATCAAGCCTGATGCTGACATTGATGCGTTTATGAAGGCAAGATTTCTGAATCCAAAATTAGTGAATATTTCCTTTTGGTAGTCTCAGTGTGGGTTCTCGATGGTATTTAATCTGAAAGGAAGACATAATATAAAAATTCTCTTTTATCTTGATTAGTCCTCTTCAATGGGTGGTGGGGAGGCCAATGTCAACACAGACTATGTATTGAAGGTACATGCAACTACGAGAAACAACAGCGACTAACTTGAGACTGAATTACCCAAATCTGTCTTTGGTCTCAGACGTTACTACTTGTTACAGATATTAGGCCTAGAGATGTGTGCAGACACGATGGTTGGGGACGAGATGCTGAGGGGGATTTCTGGTGGACAACGGAAGCGTGTTACAACCGGTAAGAAAGATAGAACTCCAGCTCCATTTCAGTTCAAGAAGGTCAGCTATTAATAAACAATTGTGTAATCTAAAAAATAAAATACCTGATTCTGTTTTTTGCTTACTTTGAAATGTCCTGTAGGTGAGATGTTGGTTGGGCCAGCCAAGGTGCTCTTCATGGACGAGATCTCCACTGGGCTCAACAGCTCAACCACATTCCAGATTGTAAACTCGCTCAGGCAATCCGTCCACATCCTCGGCGGCACCGCCGTCATCTCCCTGCTTCAGCCGGCCCCTGAAACTTACAACTTATTCGACGACATCATCCTCCTCTCCAACAGCCAAATCGTGTACCAGGGCCCTCGTGAGGACGTGCTTGAATTTTTCGAGTCTATGGGGTTCAGTTGTCCTGAGAGGAAGGGCGTCGCTGACTTCTTGCAAGAGGTACCTAATCTACATTGGCATTGCCACCACCTTTTCTGGCAACTCTAATAAAAAAAATGCTAAACTTATGGGGTGTTTTATTGCAAAGGAGCGAAGTTATCCAATCTCAATCTTAGTAACCCACCCCCCTCAACTTAACCGTAGGCCCCACCCAATGATTAAACCTCCACCTCCGCCGGTATGTGTTTTCCGTAGCACACTCTTCGTTGCATCACTCGACTCTAATTGGTGCCTTAAAAAAAAGGTCCAGCCTAAATGAAACATATTTTTTTGGGATTGTCTAACCAATACCCAACAGGTTGATAAGTTCCCAAAATACTGGGCTAGCCGGAAAATCGTTCTTCTCATCCCAATATATCGGCAACGCTGGGCTCGTCCAATCCTCCGCCCTAAAACCCTAAAACACGTGGGAGGACATTTCACCTCCTAGCTACCAATTTGGTCAACTCCACTGCCTCCTATCGACGCATGCGGTTTCCACGTACCCATTCTCACCGTTAATTTTGCCTTCCCCTGGCGAGGATGCCCCTTCACGTCCCGACCGTACCAATTCAGCTGCTATGGTGGCTGTGCCACGTGGATGTCTATGGCTCCTCCTCGCCCTCGAGGTATGCGAACTTCGCTACACCTACAAGGTCCACCAACTCTTCCGGCTCGTCCTCCGTCAAGCTCAACATCAGGAACTTGGCGATAGTGATGGAGTCCGACACCTCGTCCAAGCACCAATAAAAATGGTTGGAGGATCTCAAGCGCGAGAAATAGCGGGACGACAATGAGATGATGAAAAAGCACCAAGAAATCAAGGCTTTCATGACCACATCATGCGCCGAGCTTTCCACCCGCCAATGTGGAGCACCAAGCAATTGAAGATTCCTTGGCTGCATTTCGCGCAGCGTCTTAAAATATAGGTGTACGACTTGTGCTATAGTTGGACTTGTAACTTGCGGTGGGTTAGGTGTTTGAATTGAACACGTGTAACCCGGACCTATTATATATATGCACCGCGGGTAGACAAAATAGACCCTATATAAGCTGGTAGGCTAGATAGAGATCCTGAGAGGGATGGTCCGGCGCCCGTGGCAGGGGTGGCCGGACCGGCCATGGTGCGGTGGTCGGAGCATTGTCTAACGGCCTCGATGGGCTCGTCCTCCGTTAGGTTTACAATGGGAAACTCGGGACCATTTGACCAAGTGGTATCTTCTTTTGCTTTCCCCCCCACACCAGAAGAACCTCTTTCTGTGTTTATCAAGCTTCTCAATAAAAAAATTCGACAACAGAAACATTGACATGTAATAATATGCAATACTAGACAGAGAGGAATTAAGAAGGATCAACCTGCTTCCTGAGGAAGCAACGTTACCTAACGAGGATCCACACCTTTTAAGATATCTAGTGACAACAAATTCCCAATCTATATTTCTCAAAGTGGTACAACTGATGGGAAACCCCGAATATTTAATGGGGAAGAGACCAATTTGGTAACCAAAGTGATCAGCATATTGACTAAAGATATCATCATCACCTCCCACACAAAAGGATTTTGCTCTTTTGAAAATCGATTTTCAAACCTGACATAAGCTCAAACATATATAACAGGAGCTTCGGGTTAACTGCTTTATCAAAGTCATGATCAATACACAAGACCATCTTGGTCAGACACTCGTCTGCTAAGTTCAAAAGAAAAGGAGATACCTGTCGGACACCCTTATGGCTTTGGAAATAGTGACCTGTTGTGTTGTAGAGCTTAACACTAAATTTCCAATTGTGTATTATCACATTGATCCAGCCACACCAGGTGGGCCCAAAGCCTCGCATCTCATGATACTCCAACAAGAATTCCCAGTTGACCTTGTTATACGCTTTCTTGAAATCGAGTTTCAGCACAGTCCTAGTTTTCTTCTTAGCCTCGGTGTGATGGAGGATCTCGTGCAACGATATAATCCCATCCATAATGTTTCTGTTTTTTATAAAAGCATTTTGATGGCAGATGATCAGCTTCTCTACGAAAACAATGACCCTATTGTCTAACACCTTAGTAATCAATTTATAATGGCACCACAGAAGACAAATAGAGCGAAACTGTTGGATTTTCTTAGCTCCACTAAGCTTGGGGAAGCGTAATGATACCGTAGTTCAGCCTCTCCACCTCCAAGGAGCCATAAAAAAGGCAGAGAAAATATTAATGATCTCAGGTTTGACTATGCCCCAGAAATACTGATAAAATTCAACTGGTATGTTATCACGCCCAGGAGCCCTATTGCTATCCATTCGAAACAAGGCATCTCTAATTTATTTTTCTGAAAAAGGTATAGTTAGGAACTCATCATCTTCAGGAGTTAATTTCTCATGATCATCCCAAGTATCAGGGGACAAATGAAACAAGTTACCAGGAGCAGGACCAAAAAGCTCTTTATAGTAGCTAGTTGCATGTTGAAGAAGGTTTTCAGTCCCCTCAATAGTTACACCATCACAGGTAAAGGAGTGAATAGTATTTAGGTCTCAAGTTCTATCACTCTTAGATAATAAGAGATGGGTAAACTTGCTCTTCGGCAAATAGTGATCGCTACAACATTGATTAGTGAATCCCCAAAGCAGTAATGGGCAAATCGTACTCCAGCCATTGATTAAAACAAAATCTCACTTCGAATCTGGGATTTGTCAGTTTTTCCAGTGGAACCTTCAACTTAATATACTAGCTAGTTTCTTGGGGAGTTGGATTATTTTTTTTGTTTTCTGCCCACAAGTTCAGTGTATGCCCACAAGTTCAGTGTATGCCCACAAGTTCAGTGTTTCTCAGTCTTTTGCTGTCCACAGGTTCACTGTATACGCTGTCCAAAATTGACTGTTTTGCTCACCCAAAACGAAGTGTATATACTGAATTCATTTTATATATCCTGTCGAAATTTAGTGTGTTTTCATTTTTATTATGCAAGGAGATCAATTTGGTCTGCCGTTAATGCTTCTGTTTTTAGCGTATAATCCTACAGTTTTTTGCTTCGCAAAACCTGCTTTTACTGCAGTATTAATCTGCTAAACCTGCTATTATCGGCTCCTGTAACTTTGTCCTGGGTTGGGCTCGCGAGCCGGCTAGCCAATCAGCGAGCCAAAGCGTGTGGCTTGGCTCGTGGTTTGTTTTTGTCAGTAAGATTTTAGTTATGTTTTAGTCCAGTTTATGTAGAGTTTGCTTTTGTTGGAGTCTATATTTAACTATGAAGTTTCAATTACATATGAATCTGGCACTGTGTTTAATATGAATTGTATATTTAAATGATGTTCATTTGTTAATTATGAAGTGCAATATGTTGATATGAATGCACATACTGGGATAATTGAGTTAGAAACAATTTTTTGGGGATTAAACTTTGTGGATGGGATCGGAACCACCCTTCCCATAATAAGGATTTATTGGATTTAAGTTTTAGGATGAATTTTTTGAGATTAAGTTTGTAGAGTTGCCCTTATGTACTGCCGGGTACTTTTATTAAAGGCGCGTCTCACCTAATAATAGGTGATTTCAAAGAAAGACCAAAAGCAGTATTGGGTGCGGGGTAACGAGTCCTACCAGTTCGTGCCGGTTAAGGACTTCGTGCATGCATTCCAGTCATTCCACACTGGGAGAGCTTTAGGAGACCAACTCGCTGTGCCGTTCGACAAGAGCAACAGCCATCCAGCAGCATTGACAACAACGAGGTATGGCGTGAGTTCCGAAACCGATTCGGAGTGTGAGGATTCGTTCGACTACGTCCCGTTCGTCTACTTCATAGATTCGTTCTTCTTCCAAGCGGGATCTCAGGCAAAATGAACATTTCCTTGGATACCATTACTATCATTGCCATGCTAGTTGTCTCGTTTCTATCGCTGTCTCGTTACCTACCACTTGTTGTCAAGCCTCCCAAAATGCCATGATAAGCCTCTAACCCTCCACATCCCAGCAAACCATTGTTTGGCTATGTTACTGCTTGTTCAGCCCTTCTTATAGCGTTGCTAGTTGCAGGTGCAAGTTGTTTCCATGCGCAACATGGATATTTTGACCTATCATAATATTATTGCTATTTAATTTAATGCACATATATACTTGGTAAAAGGTGGAAGGCTTGACCTTTTGCTCGGTGTTTTGTTCCACTTTTGCCGCCCTAGTTACTTGTGTACCGGTGTTATGTTCCATATTGAGCGCTCCTAACATGCTCGGGGTTGTTATGGGACCCCCTTGATTTTCGTTTTGGGATAAAACTCTTCCGGCAAGGCCCAACATTGATACTACATTTGCCTAATAACTAATAAAATTGCATAGGGACCCGCCGGCACACGCGGATAATTTAATCAACCCCCCGGGCCAGTGCTCCTCATGAGTGTTGGTCCAAACCGAGCGATGTCCGACGCCCCTGGTCACCCGGGGTTTCAGCCAACCCGACGTCTTGCTCATCCGGTCGTGCCCTGAGAACGAGATACGTGGCTCCTATCGGGATTGTCGGTATGCCGGGCGGTCTTACTGGATTTGTTTTACCTTTCTCGAACGTCTTGTGCATGGGATTTTGAGGACACTTCGGGCTATCTCGAGGTTGAGATTTTCCAACGGAATTCCGCGAATACTACGGGTTATCCCGCGGTTGAGGATTTCCAATGCAGCTTGTGGTTAGTTTGTGATGGATGAGTTGGAGCACCCCTACAGGGTTAAATCTTTTCGAGAAGCCGTGCTCACGGTTATGTGGCAACTTGGAAATTTGTTTAACATCCGGTCATAGAAAACTTAAAGTAAACTCAAATAAAATACACCAACCGTGTGCATAACCGTGACTGTGTCTTCTCCTGAATTTCTTAACCGAGAGAGAACACAGTGGGGTTATGTTTGACTCGTAAGTAGGTGTTCAGGATCACTTAGTGATCATTACTAGTCCACGTTCGTTTATGCGACGATCACGCCCCCTTATTCTTGTACTCGTAAGTTAGCCACTCAAATAAATGCTTAGTGCTGGCTGCAGCTTCACCACTTAATCATATCTCACCCATTAAGCTTTGCTAGTCTTGATACCCTTGGAAATGAGATTGCTGAGTCCCTGTGGCTCACAGATTACTACAACAACAGTTGCAGGTACATGTAATGCGATGCTTTGACGTGAGAGCGATGCTTGTTTGATTTGGAGTTCTTCTTCTTCATCGATCATAGGATGGGTTCCAGGCCGGCAGCCTGGGATAGCAAGGATGGATGTCGTTTTTATCGTTTGATTTCATCCGTAGTCGGACCCTGCTCTTATGTATGATGATCGAATATGTTGTTGTATTGATGTGATCTTGATGTACCTTGCGGCGAGTGTGAGCCAATTCCATATACTCATCTCCTCTTTACATGTACTGTAACGATATCCATTCTTGCAAAACGACGAGATGCGCTTCTATCCCTGTCGAGGCCCTCGAGCCAAAATAAGGATAGGACCGCATCTTGGGCGTTACATATAACCACCAACTTGAGGTTCCACCACTAGAGCAAGACCACCTAGATTGTCAACCCGGGGAAGATGATCGTCTCTGCTCCAAGTGATCGGGTGTTCGGACCAATTTAAATATCTGGGGACAACAGGCTCGACCATATTGATGGCCCTATGTTTGACCTTGCGATCACACCTGCAAGTGCTAGTGGTAAACACATGATACTGCCCGCTGTTTAATTGCTTAGGATTGCTCTAAAAACCGACTTGATTGTTCTGCTGCTGATTGCTTTGCCCAGAGCGTTGTTGACCCCCATTGTTGTTTCCGTGATGCTGGAATCCAGCTCCTGAGCCGCCCCGTCCGTGGAAACCCGATCCCGCGAAACCACCAGATGAGCCAGAGTCGGACCCACCAGGGCCAGGATGACCCGGATTTCCACCACCGTTGCCTCCTTGATCACTCTGGAATGCTTGATTGCGGAACTCCTACATGATGTAACAATTTTCCCATGAGTGGGTGGCCGGCTTATCTGGGAATTTGTGCATGGGACAAGGACCTTGAAGAGCTTCCTCACAATTACGCGAATTATTCTCGTTGTAAGATCTGCCCGAGTTGTTGTTTTGTCGCTGATTCTTGAAGCTAGTATTGGTGTTTGCGACGAAATCTGACCCGCCTTAGGAATGCTCGCGCTTACCGCCATTGCCCTGATTGTTGTGATTCCCGGTGTGTCTAGGGTTGCGCTGCTGATGAACCTTGACACCGTCATGTTTCTTTCCCTTGCATGACTTGTCGTCATCTGAACTAGGATCTTTCATGCTGTCCGACTCAACATACCTAGATAGGACGTCCATGAGATCTCCCATGTCTTGAACCTTTTCTTTGAGGCACTCGAGCTTCTGGACAAGTGGCTGGAAGTGGCAATTCTTTTCCAAAATCAAAAGAGCCTGGGCATCAGTTATACTGTCCGAAGAGTGAATAATCTCTGCAACCCGGCAAGTCCAGCGGTGGGCAGACTCGTCTGTTTGTTGAATACAATGCTGTAAATCAACGGTCGTCATTGGGAGCTTGCAGGTTCCCTGAATTTTTTTGATGAAGCGCTATTTCAGCTCTATCCAAGTATTGATAGAATTGGGGGGGGGGGGGAGGTTTTTCAACCACGTACGAGCTGGTCCCTCCAACATCATGGTTAAATACTTGGCACAAACTACATCACAGACATCCAACATGTCCATGGCTATCTTGTATCTTTCTATCCATTCGTCCGACTCGAGATCAGTCGTGTTGTTAGGAACTTTGCGAGGTCCCTCAAAATCCTTTGGCAGGTGCTCGTAGCCGGTGTCAAAACCGGCGGATCTCGGGTAGGGGGACCCAAACTATGGATCTTGGATCGATGGGTTACATGAGACAAGGGAGATGATGTTTACCCAGGTTCGCGCCCTCTTGATGGAGGTAATACCCTATGTCCTACTTTGTTTGTATTGATGATTGAGTATCATGTACAAAGTTTGATCTACCTCGAGATCGTATGTGTTGTGGTCTAAACCCTATGTGTGATGATCGTAATCTACCCTACGGTCTAAAACCTCTAGCTTATATAGATACCAGGGGTGCCTAGGGCTACACAATGTCGGTTACATTAGAGAAGGAACATGCCGAATCTATCATCTTGTCCTTGGAGTACACACCACAGCTTAGGAAGCTTCCATCTTGGACACGGCATTACCATAGTCTGTGGTTCTTTAATGACGGCCACAAATCGGCCCATAGTCCGGCCCATAAGACAGGCCGGCGGCCCAAGGACCCCTTAGTCCAGGACTCCCTCAGTAGCCCCCGAACTGGCCTCCAATGCCGCGGTCTTGAGTTCCAGCAGCTCCTAGCACCCATGTCTTTGGCTTGCGGGGCGAGTTCCTCCCTCTGCTCGCAATTAGCCGTTAATAGTCCGGCTTCCGAAGATTCCTCTGCTTCCGAGCCACATATGTGACTTAACCTTGAGGACCAACCGTTCGAGCGTAAATAGTGTTTCCTCCTGACAACTTTCTAATGAAAGGTCGCGACCGGTCATAACTACTGACTGTTTACAAAAATACCTGATCCGTGGCTCGAGGCAACCCTAGCATGTCCCATCAATAGGGAGATCGTGCCTCGTTTTTTAAGGGATACAGTTTATGATTTGGGTTATCCCATGCGTGCATAACTGCACAATTTATCTGGAAGTGGCGAGGTCCGCGGCGCAACAATGGGGCTCTTAGTATTACAACGGATTATATGAAGGAAACCGCCACCATAGCCTCCATACGCATTCCAGATCTCTCCTCGCCATTGCCTTCACTGACCTTGTGAGCTCCAAGCTCCCGAGTTCCATCTTTCCCCCCTCCAAATCTCTTCAATCCCTTCCCTTTTTCGGCCATGGCCGGAGTGGGCTCTAAGGGCAAGTGGGAGGCTTCTTGTGTTACTGAAAAGGACCTCTTGGAGTTGAAGCTCGTCGGCTAATTGTCGGTGAACATCGCTCATCGCGCTCCGGAGGAGGGTCAGGTCATACCCACGCCTAGAGACGGGAGAGGGTGGTATTCATCCCTCACTTTCTCCGGGGCCTCGGTTTCCCCCTCCACCCCTTTGTGAGAGGTTTGATGTTTTACTACGGGCTGGATTTCCACGACCTCCCTCCGAATTCTCTCATGCATATTTCTTCTTTCATCATGTTTGCGAGGCCTTTCTCCGGGTTCAACATCACTTCGGCCTATGGCTGAAGGTGTTCAATGTAACACTACATGAATCGGAAGCTAAAAAGCTTCAAAGACGAGCTCGACCGTCTTAACAAGTGGTTCGACGACGCTCAAGGTAATTCCGAACTCCACGGATGTATTTATTTGCCGTATACGAGTGATGAATTTTCATGGATGTATCCTAAAAAAGGAACATGCTGACGCTTGATGCAGCTGTGGCCGCGGAGATCGATAATCTCAAGGCCGAGCTGTCGAAAGCAAGGCAGGAAGCTGCCGATCATAAAGTGGCTGCCGAACAAGCGGCTGCCGATATGTTACCGGCAAAATCCGAAAGTAACAAGCATGAGGCCAGGGTTGAGGAAGTGCAACAAGAGCTCAAGGATGCCATCTCGAAGGGCGAGGTCTTTGAGCAGAAGAACAATGAGCAAGCTACCGGGCTGTCCTTGAACTCCACCGCCCTCCAAGAGGCATGCATGGAGGTGCAGTGCCACGAGAAGGAGCTTCACCAAATAAAGCAGCTTGCGAGTGGTAAGCGATTCTTACTGCAATGCCCTGTTGGTGGAAAAAGGATTTTGTGGCTCACTCGAGTGTGGCATTCTCTAGGCGTGTTCGCGGACCTGCCCAAGAGTGTGGCAGATGCGGTACAACATTATGCCTCACAGGAAGGGGATGCTGATCAACGGTTGTTCTTGGAGCAATTTAGGGCCCTAGAGCGACCACTCCTTGTCTCCGAACAGCTGAAGCAGCTGATGGAGTTGCACCGCATAGCCAAGCCGGCCATGCAAGATCTTTGTATCTGGCTATGGCCTACAGAGCCGCTGTCGGGCAGCTACTTCGGTTTGGTGCAGAGGTTGGTCGCTGCCGCGCCCCGGGTTGATGCCTTGGTGCATTCTGCATGCATCGAGGGAGCTCGGATGGCGTTCTCGAAGACCATGGTGAACTGGCCAAGACTGAAACCGCTCGAGATGGCCACCGCGCCTCCGCCTCCCGGGAAAGGTTATAGACACCCCGAGTTGTACTTCCCCGTCGTGATGGACGGTGCTCGGGCCATAGAAGCCTTGTGTTCGAAGGATGTAATTTTCGAATGAAAGTACTGCCTTCCGGCTGGTGACTAAGACTTTATTGTATCTTAATGTTTGTGAATTTGCATGGTATATGTTATACTGTGCTTTTGTTAATTTTGACTCCTTTGTGGTTGTTGTAACTCTGAAAGTTGCCAGTCGTCGGCTTCAACCCCCCTATAGATACTAAAGGGAGTGTTTTTGATATCCGCACTGTTACCTTAGCCGACGTCTTGGTACCCGGAGGCGGTAGTTCGGAAGAAAATGAGGCAATCGGACTATGCGGCTTTATTGCTTTCACTTAACTGTAGGACCTTAAATACGGGGAGTAAGCACTAGCCCCCCTTTATTTTGTGATGTTTGGTGCTTATCATTGCTGAAAAACCAGTATCACATGGCTTGTGCGACTCCAAACCCTTCGTTTTAACATGGTGAACCTCCGATGATTTTTAGTTTAACACTTGTCATTGGATCGCTGATCTATTCACGCTTATTGTGCCAGTTGGTTTTCGGCTTTCTCCACTGAGGTACTTGACCAGACGAACTAGAAGTACAATCGCAATGGTGCTCCCTTTCCCCTTTTAGCCGAACGAGCGGAACGTAAAAGGGGAAGCACAGGAGCCGGGCAACCCAACCTTTGACCAAAGACACAATTCAGAATTGATGCATATAATGCCATATCCAAGACGCCAAACACAAGATATCAAGATAGTGTTGGGGTGATGCGTGGGGCCAGCTTATCAAGCCTCCGGTTTTATGGACCAATCGCATCTGAGGAAATACATACTGAACTAGCTTGCATTGAAGAGTGAAAAGGCACGCACAATATTAATAATTGTTCTATGATCATAATGTTTGGGCGTTATTGCAACGGATACTTGACGTTCCATACACTTTTGTTTGATCATGCAACTGGTACAAGTATGCGGGAATAAATTTACAGGAAAGAAGGTTTACACAGGACTTTAACAAAAGGAATGGCTTGATGTCCGTTACTGTGTGCTGCTGCACGTCTGCGCCCTTGTTCTCCTGGAAGGTGCTCCGTTAGAGGAGGTTGTAGTCGACGAGCGGGCTTGTGAGAGAAAGTCTTGAGAGGTCGCAGAATTATGTGAGCATGACGCTATTGGCTGGATCCTTGACAGATCCTAGTGTCGCCCGAAGACGCGTATGACCACCGTTCGGTTGAGCCGAAAACTAGGCCTTTGGATGATAGGTCCTGATAACCCACAAGTATAGGGGATCGCAACAGTTTTCGAGGGTAGAGTATTCAACCCAAATTTATAGATTGGACACAAGGGGAGCCAAAGAATATTTTAGAGTATTAGCAGCTGAGTTGTCAATTCAACCACACTTGGAGATTAAATATCTGCAGCAAAGTGATCAGTAGCACAGTAATATGATAGTTTGATAGCAGTGGTAGCAGCAGTAGTAACGGTAACAGTAGTACTAATGGTTTTGTAGCAAGTGCAACAGTAACAACAGTAATAGTAACTTAGCAAGAACAATATGTGGAAAACTCGTAGGCACTGGATGGGTGTATTCGTTGGATGATATTCATCATATATCAGTCATAACCTAGGGCGACACAGAACTAGCTCCAGTTCATCAATGTAATGTAGGCATGCATTCCGTAAATAGTCATACATGCTTATGGAAAAGAACTTGCATGACATCTTTTGTCCTACCCTCCCCTGGCAGCGGGGTCTATAAGGAAACTAAGGGATATTAAGGCTTCCTTTTAATAGAGAACCGGAACAAAGCATTAATACATAGTGAATACATGAACTCCTCAAACTACGGTCATCACCGGAAAGTATCCCGACTATTGTCACTCCGGGGTTTACGGATCATAACACATAATAGGTGCATATGACTAAGCAAGATCGGATCAATAACATAGATATAATGGTGATAACATAAACGGTTCAGATCTGAAATCATGGCACTCGGGCCCTAGTGACAAGCATTAAGCATGGCAAAGTCATAGCAACATCAATTTCAGAACATAGTGGATACTAGCACTAGTGGAAAACGGGCCATCAGTCCCGGTTCCAGAGGGCCTTTAGTCCCGGTTCTGAAACCGGGACAAAACGATCGGGACTAATGCCCTCCCCTTTTAGTCGCGGTTGGGTTACGAACCGGGACTAAAGGTGCTCCACGTGGCTGCTGCGGGGCGCCGAGGCAGGAGGACCTTTAGTCCCGGTTCGTGACACGAACTGGGACAAAAAGGTGGCCACGCGTCAGCACCTGCCAGGCGCTGGGGTTTTTGTTTTTTTTGGAAGGAGGGATTATGGGTTTTGGAGGGTTTATAGGGGTTTCATATTGTGTTTCCCCCTTTTCTTTTTGTGTTTACTCTTCAATTCTTTTACATTTAGGTTTTCATTTTTATTTTATGTTTTCCATTCAACTCGACGCTAGCTACTACAGATAGCAATGAAGGAACCATTAATTACACAACATCGTCATGAACATATATAGAGAGAAGTGTGACCTCTCTTTCTCCGTGATTGGTCTAACAACAAGTTTTCGTATATCTATTCGACGCTACTACATATAGTACCATATAGTACACGATCATGCATATATACAATATAACATCTCTTACGATCCCTAATATCTAATTACCAAAATCGGATTGCATATCCCGATGGTATTCTCCGTCTTTAGGTATGACATGCTCAACAAAGAATCCCGCCAATTCCTCTTGAATTGCTCGTATGCGATCAGTTGGTAGGAGTTCGTCCCGCTTCCGCCATATCTAATTTAAAGAAGGGGGTCAATATATATATATATATGAATGAAACTCAACACAATTGATGGTAATAAAATAAAAATGTGAATATTGTTTACGTACTTCAAATTGTTCTAAAGATAAGCCCCGCTCAGAGGTCGAGTGACGAATGAAATCGCAAGCGTAGTATCTACATAAATTACTCCCGGGTGCCTGCCACAAGCACTTTAGGAGAATAGAGTTCAATCGAAATGATAATCAAGCATGATAATGGTATTCAAAGTAGAATCAATGAGAGATGCGCGGTACTAGCTAGTAGTACTTACTTTGGGGTGTGAAAATCGCAGCTCCTTTTCCCATTCACCCCTAACCTGGTTGGTGAACTTTTTCCAAACCCTGCCCGACAAAGAAAATGATTACTTGATATGAGGAAATGAACGAAAGTTGCCGATATGGTGCGATAATGATTGAACTTAATTCTGAAGCATTTGACTCATGTCCGCCCACTCCTTAGGCTCTTTACGTCTCGAGTCCAAGACAATTACTTGTCCCTCGTCAAGCTGAATGGCTAGCAGAATAAAGTGGAACCTGCGCACGCATAACTCATCAATTACACTTAACCTCTAGTAAGCGAAACAGAATGTGCACAAGACAGTAACACTCACTTGAAGTTGTAAGGAAAAAGTATTTCCCTTTTGTTTTGTTGTCCAAGTAACGCCTGTAGCAAGTTTTTCACTGTTTCATTGGGGTATTTTGTTAACCTATATTCATTTACGTTATCTGGGTTAATGAAGCCAATGTCATAGATTTGTCCTTTTTTGCATTCGAGGATCTTCAATCTGCATAATATATAGTGTGAGGATAATTATACATGCAATGAACGAGCTGAGCTAGAGACTTAATTACAGAAAAAAAATACTTACAGGCAATAGCAACTGACGATTGTTTTGTCGAGGGCGGCTTGATTGTATAACTGAAAAAATTCTTCAAATTCAATGTACAACGCCTGGACTCCATTGAAGTAGTCTTCATCTTTAATTCCCACGAAGATACTGTCGGTCCCATCTTTGCAGGCTTTCAAGTACCATTCATGCAATTTTCGCATCATCATTGCACTAGTAGAAAACAGGGCATCGGTCCCAGTTCCAGAGGGCCTTTAGTCCCGGTTCAGCAACCGGGACAAAACGATCGGGACTAATGCCCATCACTTTTAGTCCCGGTTGGCTTACGAACCGGGACTAAAGGAGCTCCATGTGGCCGCCGTGGGGCGCCCAGGCAGGAGGACCTTTAGTCCCGGTTGGTAACACCAACCGGGACTAAAAGGCAGCCATGCGTCAGTAGCTGCCAGGCGCTGGGGTTTTTGTTTTTTTTTGAAAGGAGGGGTTTAGGGGTTTTCATATTGTGTTTCCCCCTTTTATTTTTGTGTTTACCCTTCAATTCTTTTACATTTAGGGTTTCATTTTTATTTCATGTTATCCATTCGACTCGACGCTAGCTACTACATATAGCAATGAAGGAACCATTACACAAGATCGTCATGAACATATACAAAGAGAAGTGACCTCTCTTTCTCCGTGCTTGGTCGAACAACAAGTTTTCGTATATCTATCCGATGCTACTACATATATACAATATAACATCTCTTACGATCCCTAACATCATCTACCTAAATCCATTTGCAAGTCCATATGGTATTGTCCGTGTTTAGGTATGACGTGGTCAACAAAGAATCCCGCCAATTCCTCTTGAATTGCTCGTATGCGATCATGTGGTAGGAGTTCATCCCGCATCTCCCAGACCTAATTTAAAGAAGGGGGTCAATACATATATATGAATGAAACTCAACACAATTGATGGTAATAAAATAAAATTGTGAATATTGTTTACGTACTTGTAGTTGTTGGTCAGAGAAGCCCTGCTCAGAGCTCGAGTAGCGCATGAACTCGCAAACGTAGTATCCACATAAATTATTCCCGGGTGCCTGCAACAAGCACTTTACTAGAATAGAGTTCAATCAAACTGATAATCAAGCATGATAATGGTATTGATGAAACTAGAATCAATGAGAGATGCGCAGAACTAGCTAATACTACTTACTTTGGGGTGTGTAAATCGCAGCTCCTTCTTCAGACACGGAACCATTGTGGTGAACTTTTTCCAAACCCTGCTCGGCAAAGAAAATGATTACTTGATATGAGGAAATGAACAAAAGTTGTCGATATGGTGCGATAATGATTGAACTTACTTCTGGAGCATTTCACTCATGTCCACCCACAGCTTAGGATCTTTACGTCTTGAGTCTAAGACAATTACTACTCCCCCGTCAATCTTAATGGATAGCAGAATGAAGTGGAAGTTGTGCACACATAACTCATCCATTACACTTAACCTCGAGTAAGTGAAACTGAATATGCACAAGACAGTAACACTCACTTGAAGTTGTAAGGAAAGAGTATTTCCCTTTTGTTTTGATGTCGAAGGAACGCGTTTAGCAAGTTTTTCTCAGTATCTTTGGCTCTGTTTTGTACCGCCCATTCATTTACGGTATTTGGGCTAATGAACCCAATGCCATAGATTTGTCCTCTTTTGCATTCGACGATCTTCAATCTACATAATATAGTGAGGATAATTATATATACATGCAATGAACGAGCTGAGTTAGAGACTTAATTACAGAAGTAATACTTACAGACAATAGCAAGTCATGAGAATTTTGTCGAGGGCGTCTTGATTGAATAACTGAAATAATTTCACAAATTGAACGTACATCAGGTCGACTCCAATTAAGTCGCGCTCATCTTTAATTCCCAGCAACATACTGTCAGTCCCATCCTTGCTGCAAGTTTCCAAGTACCAGTCATGCAATTGTCGCATCATCGTTGGTAGATGCGGGAGCTGATCAGGTTTGATGAGAGGCTTCCCGTGCTCGTATCTAAAGGGCGCTGCTACCCCAGCTATTTCAAACGTTACATCATCGCCCACGTAATCACCAAGAGTGGTACCGGGCGCTAGCCCCGGATGATTAGCGATATCTCTAGACACCTTGAGCGGGGGGCATGATTGCTTCTCCTGTTCGCCGAGCTGGGGAATTGTTTTCCCACTTCGTCTTGCAGCACTGATACTACTTCCCGACTGCCGCGCTTCATCATATGTCTTTCCAATACAGCGGTCATAGTTGGATTTCGGCGGAGGCGGTGGTGGTCGCTTAAGGGAATCCAGAGTGCGCTTCGCTTTCACCGGATCAATTGTTTCCTTCGGAGGTGGACGTTTCCGTTCAAAATGGGCCTTCACTTCGGCAACCATGATGTCATTGCTTTCCTCGTCAGTCCTCTCATATGGTAACTTTGGAGGAGCCCTGAGGCTTGGACCAGCTCTAAATTTCTTGCCCATTGTACTGCTAGCCGCCGTAACGGTGGCGCCTCTCTTCCGCTGTTGCTGAGGCAGCGAAGTCCGCTGATGCGCCGGAGGAGGTGGAGTCCGCTGACGTGCCAGAGGAGGCGGAGTCCGCTGACGCGCCGAAGACAGCGGAGGCGGAAGAGGACTCTGCTAAGGGGCCTCCTCCGCCGAAGACGGCTGAGGCGGCGGAGACAGCTCACGCGCCGGAGACGACTCAGGCAGCTGAGACGGTTGAGCTGGACTATGAGGAGTCTGTTGAGGGGGCTCCTCCGGCTGAGTCTGCTGAGGCGGCGTCCAGTTTGGAAGCTTGATGTTCTCCTTTCTCCATAGACAGGTAGTCCTTAAGGCATTTTCCAGAAGAATCTCCCCTTCACCTGTAGGGTACTCAAGCTCCAACTCCTCAAATCCGTCCATTATTTCATCCACCGCGACAATAGCAATGCCATGTGGAATCGGACGGCAATGGAAAGTTCCCTCAGCTCGAGGAGGTAAGGCAGAGCCGACCGCCACCTTCAAGGTCAAGTTATGGCATTTCGCCATTAGCACACAATGTTCATTCTCCATGATACGATCCACGGGGTAGCGAGGAGCCATGCTATCAGCCTGAACGAGCTCCGTGGAAGCCACGCTGCTTCTCCGCTGAGATGGTGGGGTAGCTTCGGGGACAGTGTCGAATGAAGGATCTTCGTGCCACTGAGATGGTTGGCCGGTAGCTCGCTGGCTCTCAAGTTCCTCTAGTTTCGCTAATCTTTCATTGATCTTCTGCATTTCGCTTGCTTCCTCTTTCTTCTTTCTCTCTCGGCTTCTATAACCAGTGCTGTCGGGAAACCCATGCACCCATGGAACGGAGCCTAATGTGCCTCGTGTTCGTCCAGGGTGTTCAGGATTCCTGAGGGCCTTGGATAGCTCGTCCTTCTCTCTGTCGGGATGGAACCTCCCTTCCTGCACTTTCTTGATTGCTTCCTCAAGCTTTTTGACAGGTGTTTCAAGTTGAGCTTTCGTCCAAACACACTTCCCCGATTCTGGGTCCAAAGTTCCCCCAACCCCGAAGAACCAAGTCCTTGCCCGATCTGGCCAGTGCAATGTCGCTGGTTGGACATCTTTAGCAAGCAGGTCTTGCTCAGCTTTGTCCCACGTAGGCCGGGCTTTACTGTAGCCACCTGACCCCATAACATGGTGATACTGCTTCTTTGCAGCATTTTACTTATTTATATGTGACCTTTGCTTGGCCTTCTCCAATTTCTTGTAGGCCACAAATGCGGGCCAGTGATCTTTTATCTTCAAGTATTGACCGGTGAATTCTGGAGTCTCATCTTTGTCGACAAACTTTCTGTTCAATAGTTTCTTCCAGTTCTTGAATAGTTCTGCCATCTTCTTAAGAGCAAATGCCTTGACCTTTCGCTGTATAACTGGGTTATTCGGATCCTCCTCTGGCGGTAGGCTGAAATTTCTCAACAGCGAGTTCCAAAGATCATCTTTCAGTCTATCGTGGACATAAGGAACTTCAGGGTCCTTCTTATTCCATTCTTGGATGCTGATCGGGACGCTATCCCTAACAATAACTCCGCAATGATGTATAAATTTGTCCTTGGTCCGCTTGGGAGCAATCGGTTGTCCTTCTGGAGAGACTTCTTCGATCGTGAGCCTTTCATCCGGGTCCAACCTTTTCTTCGGGCCTCGTCTCCTTACCGAAGTTTGGCTCGATCCGGAGGGCTAAAAGAAGAAAGAAGCGTTAATATATGTACATACAAAACAATTAATGCATCTAGTCAGCAGAGGCTTAATTAATATATATATACCTCGTCGGACTTTGCAACAACTCTTCTTACCATCATGATCTCCTTCCTCCTCCATTGGATCACCGGAGCCGTCATCCTATCTTTACTTACCATCCGTGTCGTTGAGAAACGACAAGGTGATATCACCTCCGTCGTGGATTATATCGCCCAACAACTCTTCTTTTTCTAAGTCTCTGTCCATAGTTTCTGCAAATATTACAACATGGCAATATACAACCATGAGAAATGGATTAGTGGCAAACATAGACTTAATCACAACAAGGAATCATATGCATATGAGCAATGGATTAGTGGCAAACATCATGCAAAGTTCACAAGTTTTATAACAGTCAATTTCAGATGATCGTCGTGGACTCCTCCTCCCCCCCTCATGTCTGGTGAGTCGTCCTTTCGGCCAGCGTATAGTCTCCCTACCAAATAAATGTGATCCTGCTACATAGGGAATAAGCTAGTTATTGATATGAGGTCCACTAAGTGATCACTGTGTGTGGCCAGGACATCATCATTGCTTCATCAAACATCACATGCCAACTGTAGTGATCATTTAAGTCATGTCGTAAGGGGATCGAACCCTAATCGTCTAGTAACAGTTCCATGTCATTAATCGTCTAGTAGCTACAAATCAAACCGAGAATATCGAGTCTTTGTCCTCTACCACACCAAACTATGATGCCAGGCAGTTGGATAGGTAACGTTTACACTTCGTATTGCACCACTTCGTATTACATGTCGTTGATGCTTCCTTTCTTTGTAGGAAATTTAGGGCCAGTTCTTTTGAGCTATGCTGTGGAAATAAGCTCCTATGAAAATAAGCTGTAAATAAGCTCCGGTAGAAATAAGCTCCCGATAATAAGCTAGCCAGTTCTTTTCGATGTCTGTTTTTTAGCTTATCTGTAGTATGGTTTGTGAAAAGTCTGTAATACCCTTGGACTATATTATTCGCCAATTAAATGACATCGTGTTATTTTTTTATCATATTGATGTCCATATGAACACAAATTCAACTTCAAACACCACAACATATGTTATAATCAAACATAAGAAAAATCATTATGACATACAGATGTAGATAAAAACATCATTTGTCATCAGCTAACAAATGTAGATAAAAACATATTAGACTAAATATTACACCACAACATAACTAGGTCGCAGCAGAGGCAACATAACTAAATATTACACCACAACATCAACAGAGTTGGACCATGAAAATTACATTCACTTTAGTATGCCATGGAAATCACATTAAATGCAAATATAATAGTTACAATTCAAATACAGCATGACAAGTCATAGAGCCATAGTAAAGCTAGGTAGATCACATTGCATTCAGATGCAAGCAACTACATATCCATATCATGAAAATCTTTTGAAAACCTTCCGTTAAGAGACCCTCAAGATGGCTTGTAGTCCCATTAGCTCGAGAGAGAAAACTACAAAGCGGGAATAACCAGAGTAGCCTGCTGATTAACTATCATAATTGCAACTTCCGTGAGACCAAACACATAGTTTTTATCAAACCTGTTCATTCCTACTCCCTTATGTTCTCTCAGCCCCATGGTTTATATCACAACATGCATGGAGCATTCATTAAAACTGTTAAAAGTTACACGAAAATTACAAAGTTTATGAATATAAGCAAACTGACAGCATATCTCTTTATGAATATAAGCAAAGAACTATTAAAAGTTACACGGAAATTACAAATCTACACGGAAATTACCCCAAATCAAAATTATGATGGACATAAAATACTTGATGCTATGGCATATCTCTTTATGAATATAAGCAAACTGACAGCATACTGCTTGTAATGGAGAAAACTTAGCAAAACTCATGTGAATGGTAGCAAAATAAATTATGCCAAAAATGTTTGTATTCTTCGTTCCTGTTCCTGTTCGTGGGCGGACGCGGTGGTCAACCCTTTCGGCCAGCCACGGTGGTCCTCCGCGGCGGCGCGCCGATGAGGAGCTGCTGCGGTGGGCAGCGCGCTGCGAGGTGGGGGGGTGAGGCGCCGCGCTGCGGGCGAACGGGGCCGGAGCGACGCGGGGGGGGGGGGGGGAAGAGGGGGAGGGGAGGAGTCCGGGAAAGGGGGAGCTCACTGAGGGGGAGGGGAGAAGCCGGTGACGGTCAGTGGGCTCGGGGACGGCAGGGCATCGACGAGGGCGTCAGCGAGGGGCGACGGTGCGGTCCGGCAGCCTGGCGGCGTCGAGGTGGTCGTCGGCGCCGTCAGGGGAGAGGAGGAGAAGAACTGGATGGGGGATTGGAAATTTTGCTAACCCCCGCTTATATAGCCCCACCTTTAGTCCCGGTTGGTGGCTCCAACTGGGACTAAAGCCCCCCTTTAGTCCCGGTGCGAGCCACCAACCGGGACTAAAGGTCGTTTTCACCAGCCCAAAGGGCGGGAAGCCCAGCCCTTTAGTCCCGGTTGGTGGCACCAACCGGGACTAAAGGCACCCTTTAGTCCCGGTGCGAGCCACCAACCGGGACTAAAGGGCTGGTACAGCCGCCGGGCGGTGGAAGTTTAGTCCCACCTTGCTTGCCGAGAGGCACCAGCAGTGGTTTATAAGCCCTGCTGCTGCTGCCCTCTCGAGCTCCTCTCTAATGTAGGCTTTGCAGGCCTAACTAACCTTCCTCTCTCCCCTGTTGGGCCTACTTGCCCCACGGGCCTGCATCCTGGCCCATGTATAGTTGGGTTTCCAGTCGTATGCAGGCCGTGGTGGCCTAGTAGGCGGGCATTTTTTTTATTTTTTATGTTATTTTTTGCAAAATTATATTTTGATCATAACTAGAGGTTTATAAAAGCTTGTTAGTTGATTCCTTTTTCTATTAGAGTTTTATAAAAGCTTTTTAGTTTGCTATTAAAGTTTTTAACAAAAAATACTTTATGAAAATTCTTTTTGATATTAAAGTTTTTAACAAAAAATACTTTGATAATTTTAGTTGCATAAATTTTATATAATTTTAAGTTAATATTGTTTTGATCCTGGAGGTTTATAAAATACTTTATGAAAATTCATGTTGCTATTGAAGAATATTATAGTTTTGTTTTAGTTGATCATAACAAAAAAGTATAAAAGCTTTTTTCAGCTAAATGACCATGAAATTAAAAAGGACTACAAATGAAGAATATTATAAAATACTTTTTGTTAACCTAATAATGTTATATTTTGTTTTCTGTTAAGTAATTAGTATTTTCTATTTTTCATGCATTTAATTATTTTTTGAGCTAAATGACCCTGAAGTTGAAAAGCACTACAAATGAACTCTGAAAAGGTTGAAACTTGGCATGGTATCATAATTTCATCCACATAGCATGTGCTAAAAAGTTGAGAGGGTTACGGGAAAAACTGGATGCACTTCGTGTACAAACTGGACAATCTCTTTCGAAGTATCAGGGTTTCGGACGAAAACTCATCTATTACAAAAAGGATTTCATTTCTTGACATCTAACTGCAGTGATATTCTAGATCAAAGCCATCATCAGAATAGTTGTGGAGAGAAAGTCTTCACTTTTTCTTCGCGTGTGTCTCTTGCTTGTTGCGCCGTAACCATGGATAATCTTCATCGTTTAACAGGGTGCTTGGGTCAGCCTTCACTTTGAAGGGAGGAATTTCATGAAACTTTTCATAATCTTCAGACATGTCTGTCTTGCCCTCCACTCCCACGATGTCTCTGTTCCCTGAAAGAACTATGTGGCGCTTTGGCTCATCGTATGATGTATTCGCTTCCTTATCTTTTCTTTTTCTCGGTTAGGTAGACATGTCCTTCACATAGAAAACCTGCGCGACATCATTGGCTAGGACGAATGGTTCGTCTGTGTACCAAGATTGTTCAGATCCACCGTTGTCATTCCGTACTGTGGGTCTAACTGTACCCCTCCTCCTGACAGATTGACCCATTTGCACCGAAACAAAGGGACCTTAAATTCATGTCCATAGTCAAGTTCCCATATCTCCTGTATGTAACCATAATATGTGTCCTTTGCCCTATTGGTGATTGCTGCATCAAAGCAGACCCCACTGTTTTGGTTGGTGCTCTTATTATCTTGGGCGATCGTGTAAAATGTATTCCCATTTATCTCGTACCCTTGGTAAGTCAACACAGTCGAAGATGGTGTCCTGGCCAACAAGTAAAGCTCATCTCCAACAGTGTTGTTACGCATGAGATGCATTTGCAACCAACTGCTGAATTCCCGATGTGTTCACGTGTAATCCAGTCGTCAGACTTCTCCGGGTGTTTGTAGCGTAGAATATTCTTGTGTTCGTTGATATATGGGGCCACCAAGGTAGAATTCTGTAGAACTGTGTAGTGTGCTTGCGCCCAAGAATGCCCGTCCCTACATATTATGGAATCCACTCCTAGCGTGCCTTTTCCACTCAGTCTCCCCTCATACCGCGATTGAGGGACACCAATCGGCTTAAGGTCAGGAATAAAGTCAACACAAAACCCAATGAGCTCCTCTGTTTGATGGCCCATGGAGATGCTTCCTTCTGGCCTAGCACGATTATGAACATATTTCTTCAAAACTCCCATGAACCTCTCAAAGGGGAACATATTGTGTAGAAATACAGGACCCAGAATGGCAATCTCGTCGACTAGGTGAACTAGGACGTGTGTCATAATATTGAAGAAGGATGGTAGGAGCACCAACTCGAAGCTGACAAGACAATGGACCAAATCATTCTGTTACCTTGGTAGGATTTCTGGATCGATTACCTTCTGAGAAATTGCATTGAGGAATGCACATAGCTTCACAATGGCTAATCGAACATTTTCTGGTAGAAGCCCCCTCAATGCAACCGGAAGCAGTTGCGTCATAATCACGTGGCAGTCATGAGACTTTAGGTTCTGGAATTTATTCGGAGCCATATTTGTTATTCCCTTTATATTCGACGAGAAGCCAGATGGGACCTTGATACTGAGCAGGCATTCAAAGAAGATTTCCTTCTCCGCTTTGTTAAGAGCGTAGCTGGCAGGACCTTGATACTGCTTTGGATGCATGCCGTCTTTTTCGTTCACACATTGCTGGTCCTCCCGTGCCTCCGGTGTATATTTTGTCTTCCCATACACGCCCAAGAAGCCTAGCACGTTCACGCAAACATTCTTCATCACGTGCATCACGTCGATTGCAGAGCGGACCTCTAGGTTTTTCCAATAGGGTAGGTCCCAAAATATAGATTTCTTCTTCCACATGGGTGGGTGTCCCTCAGCGTCATTCGGAACAGATTGTCTGCCAGGACCCTTTCCAAAGATTACTTGTAAATCCTTGACCATATCAAGTATATCATCACCCTTACGGAGGACGGGCTTCTTCTGGTGATCTGCCTCACCTTTGAAATGCTTGCCTTTCTTTCTTAAGGCATGCTTTGTCGGAAGAAATCGATGATGTCCCAGGTACACATTCTTCTTGCATTTGTCCAAATATATACTTTGGGTATCATCTAAACAGTGCGTGCATGCGTTGTATCCCTTGTTTGTCTGTCCTGAAAGGTTACTAAGAGCAGGCCAATCATTGATGGTTACAAATAGCAACGCTCGTAGGTCAAATTCCTCTTCTTCATGCTCATCCCACACACGTACACCTTTTCCATTCCATAGCTATAAAAGTTCTTCAACTAATGGCCTTAGGTACACATCAATGTCGTTGCCGGGTTGCTTAGGGCCTTGGATGAGCACTGGCATCATAATGAACTTCCGCTTCATGCACAACCAAGGAGGAAGGTTATAGATACATAGAGTCGCGGGCCAGGTGCTATGATTGCTTCTCTGCTCCCCAAAAGGATTAATGCCATCTGCACTTAAACCAAACCATACGTTCCTTGCGTCACCTGCAAAGTTCCCTCACTTTCTCTCGATTTTTCTCCACTGCGACCTGTCAGCGGGTGCTCTCAACTTCCTGTCTTTCTTACGGTCTTCTTTGTGCCATCGCAACAACTTGACATGCTCTTTGTTTCTGAACAGACGTTTCAACCGTGGTATTATAGGAGCATACCACATCACCTTGGCAGGAACCCTCTTCCTGGGGTGCTCGCCTTCAACATCACCAGGGTCATCTCGTCTGATCTTATACCGCAATGCACCACATACCGGGCATGCGTTCAATTCCTTGTACTCACCGCGGTAGAGGATGCAGTCATTAGGGCATGCATGTATCTTCTGCACCTCCAATCCTAGAGGGCAGAGAACCTTCTTTGTTTCGTACGTACTGTCGGGCAATTCGTTATCCTTTGGAAGCTTCTTCTTCATTATTTTCAGTAGCGAACCAAATCCCTTGTTATATACACCATTGTCTGCCTTCCATTGCAACAATTCCAGTGTGGTACCGAGTTTTGTGTTGTCATCTTTGCAGTTTGGGTACAACCTTTTTTTGTGATCCTCTAACATGCAATCGAACTTCAACTTCTCCCTTTCACTTTCGCATTCTCTCTGTGCATCAACAATGACCCAGCGAAGATCATCATCGGGCACATCGTTTTGTGCCTCTTGATCTTCAGCTTCCCCCGTTGCAGTATAACCGTATTCAGGGAACATAGGATAGCTGTCATCATCCTCTTCTTCTTCGTTGTCTTCCATCATAACCCCTCTTTCTCCGTGCTTGGTCCCAACATTATAGTGTGGCATGAAACCCTTCTCAAGCAGGTGGGAGTGAAGGGTTTTCGAGTTAGAGTAATCCTTCGTATTCTCACAGACATTACATGGGCAATACATAAAACCATTCTGCTTGTTTGCCTCAGCCACTTCGAGAAATTTATGCAGGCCCTCAATGTACTCGGAGGTGCGTCGGTCACCGTACATCCATTGCCGGTTCATCTGCGTGCATTATATAATTAAGTGTATCAAAAACCATTACAGAACATCATGAATAGAGAAGTGACCAAATTAATACAAGTTCATCATTATATTAAAACCAAAGTACAATAGTGATCAAATGTTATTACTGAAAAAATAAATACAGAAAGTTCATACATATAGTTCTCATAGAACAACATACAGCTCTCTAGAGCATCTAATTAAAACACACATTGAAAGTAACATACAACTATGTAAAACATTTAAATGCAACAACAAATGCGATCATAATCGCAACTAAGGTAACAATTGATCCAACAACATAATGATACCAAGCCTCATTATCAATGGCATATTTTCTTATCTTTCTAATCTTCAAGCGTATTGCATCCATCTTGATCTTGTGAGCATCGACAATATCGGCAACATGCAACTCCAATTTCATCTTCTCCTCCTCAATTCTTTTCAATTTTTCTTTCAAATACTCGTTTTCTTTTTCAACTAAATTTAACCTCTCGACAAGAGGGTCGGTTGGAATTTCCGGTTCACATACCTCCTAGATAAAAACATCTATGTCACGTTGGTCGGCATAATTGTCATAAACACTAAATGAAACAAATAGTTATAAAAGATAATATACCTCATCTGTCGGGGATATTACCCCGCGATATAACCCGGCCTAAAGTGTGACCCGGCTAGGACCTGGCGACTCACTAGTGACCCGGCAGGCGAGTCAGATGGATGATCAGAGAGAAGGCCTAGAAGGCGGCCCACGGAGAAGACCGGCTCACGAGAAGGCCCAAGGAAAAGGAAAGACTCCCTCACAAAGGAAACGAGACCCGGATTAGGATTCAATAGAGACTAGTCCCAATCCTATTCCTAGTAGGACTCTACATGTAAAACCTACCCCTTCAACCTATATAAGGAGGGGTAAGGCACCCCAAGAGGGACAGGCTAGACAAGTTCAAGTCATTAGAGATAGATAGATTAGAGGCTCTCAAAATTAGAGGTAGCCATACAACACCCTTGTAATTGATACCCCATCAATAAAAAACACAAAGCATGACGTAGGCTTTTACCTCCACCGAGAGGGGCCGAACCTAGGTAAATCCTTGTCTCTCGTTCCCGACCAATCCCTTCGAGTCACCACATAACGGCGATGGCCTCACACCTAAGTCCTTTAAACGGGATATCTGCCGTGACAAAACCACGACAGTTGGCGCCCACCGTGGGGCTATCGCTTAGTGTAATAGAGTTCTCGAAGGGCGCTCTCCCAGGGATCGAGGGGTACGCGTTCGGTTTGATGATCAAGAATCGCCACTGCAATGCCTCAACCGCGAGCCGCCTTCACCGCCACGCACTGAGCCGCCACCAAAAAACCGGATGTCCGCCTCCGCTATCGCTTCGAGCTAGCCGCTTGACCCGCCTCCGTCGTCGACCCGCCTGGAACCTCGTCGATCCACCGCGGCGGGCAAAGGCTGCCTGCCTCAGAGCCGCCCCTGGCTTCGGGCCGCCCCGCGCTCGTCCCGCCGCTGCCACGCCCGTGCTGGCCGATCGTTGTCTCCCCGCGTCGCTGAGCCGCCCTGGCCTGGTGGCCTCGTCTCCATGACCTGCTTCAAGAAGCCGCCGCTGAGCCACCTTGCTTCATCGAGCCGCCTCGCTGCCACTCCGAGTTACCTCGCCCTCAACTCACCCCCACCGGCGCGTCTACCGAGTCGACTTGGGCTCAAACTCGTCTCCGACTCCTAGTCACCTCATCTCCGGCTCGACCTCATATTTGAGCTGCCGTGGCTGACTTCCAAATACATCAATTCGCCGCCGCCTCAGGCCACTTCGCGTCGCGCTACCTCTGTCACGTGTTGCCTTGAGCCGTCCCCGCACAGACCTCGCATCAAGCCGCCACCAACTCGTCGCCACCTTCGAGCAGTCCCTACGGCATCGCCTTCACGACCTCAAGCCGGCCGCCAAGTTTTTGCTTTTCGGCCGTTTTTATCGATCCGCTTGCCGGGTGCTACCAGGTGCTATCCACTTTATTTATTTTTCAGTATAACTTTTATTTTTGAGAACAATTACTCCGTCTGCAATATTTTTTCTGCGCAGGACAGTTGCTCATTACAGAGGTGATATAATATTGCGGATATAAAGCTCGCATTAGTATCATCATGCGCCGGCATTCATTCACGCCACATCTTTCAAGGGACGCGAGCGAGCCGCCACCCCTGTGATACGATCTACATCGACTTAACGCAATCGAAACGCCATCCTAGCCGGCTTATAAATGACGTGGCCAACCCGCCGTCCACGCCGGCTTACAAATGGTGCGGCTGACTCGTCATCCGCGCCGGCTTACAAAATGCCATGATCAACGTGCTATCCATGCTGGTTTTCAAACGCCGCAGCCGATTTACATGGCTATATCAACAAACTAGGGCTACATATGCCCGTACGAGCCACTCAAACGGACGCGCACAAACCGCCGACACATCATGTCCAGCATCAATGAATTCCATCATTCAGCAGTCAACTTTATGCCGGTTTATATTACAGTTAACTATGAAGATTCTCAAGCCGCCTCCTCGAATCGACTTAAGACTCGGGGGCTACACAGATATGACTCGGCGGAATCAGTGTCTTCTATAACCTTCTTCAGATGATTGGTTGATCAAAGGGCGGATCATTCTTCAAGGACATTTGGGGGCTTCTAACTCCATGAGTTTTTAGCTTTTTACCCTCTTGGAACGGCTTCCATGTCAAGGTCATTTGGGGGCTTCTAACTCCATGAGTTTTTAGCTTTTTACCCTCTTGGAACGGCTTCCATGTCAAGGTCATTTGGGGGCTTCTAACTCCATGAGTTTTTAGCTTTTTACCCTCTTGGAACGGCTTCCATGTCAAGGTCATTTGGGGGCTTCTAACTCCATGAGTTTTTAGCTTTTTACCCTCTTGGAACGGCTTCCATGTCAAGGTCATTTGGGGGCTTCCAACTCCATGAGTTTTTAGCTTCAACCCTCTCGATCGGCTTCCATGCCCAAAAGTAAAGCATTGCATCATACATTGCATCATACATGGCATCATAAATGCATGGATACCTTGGTTTACATTGCAGGAACCGGCTGTCAAACCGAGTTACATATTCCAAATAGCCAACATGGCTGGATTTTCATTATGGTTGATATAACCAGTATTAAATAATTGGGTTTTTTTTATCCATTTCAGAAGAATTGATTATTCCCAAAGAGCCGCCCTATCACATATAATTGCCGGGTCATTTGAGTGACCGGCTCTTGGATTTCTTAAAATTATGCTCTATAGTAAATTACAACACTTATGGATTTCTCAAAACATATATTTGCCGGGTTGCACCGCAACCACGAGCAGGGATTTCATTTCAAGGACTGGCATTAGTCCAGGATATTCAAGTATGGGTTTTTTCTCGCTCATATTTGCCGAGGTACAATGCAACCATGGTCAAGGATTTCTTTCATCACAAAGGCATCATCAGTTCACAGAGAGGATATGATTTTATTCTACAATGGAAGTAATAGTCCCAAGTCGCTGCAGGCACACGACCCGACACTTGGGGGCTAATGCAAATGGTTTTTTAATCATCACAGTATTAGCAGACCCGGCCCTTCGGGGCTACACATTGCTGCTCAAATTTACACTGCTCAGATCAAAAAATTCTGAAGTCCCAAGTCGCTACAGGTATGCAACCCGGCACTTGGGGGCTACAGTATAGTTGTTCAAAACAGATCATAAGACCCGGCCCATCACATACTGAAGAGCCGGCCCTTGGGGGCTACACATGTGAAATATAAGACTCGGTCTATGTCTGGCGATTCAGATGACAATCCAGATTTCTCAAACTTGCAACACCAAGTTCAAAGTTCCAGGCTGCTTGCAGGCAAGACAACCCGGCACTTGGGGGCTACACAGTCAAAAATGTTATTACGAATCACCAAGTCATCATAAACTGATAAACTTGGAGCTTGGGGGCTACAGGTAATATGGATATATCAAAAAGTGGAAGGAACACTTTCAAGCTATCAAACTGTGAGCAAGGCTGGTCTTATTTCCTTTATGAAGCTGAAGCATTGAAAGACCGACTCAATATCACACGGATTTCTTTACTTCAAACAATTTTTATCAAGTTAGCTGGAGTTCAGTTGTTTGACCCGGCGTCACCTGCAAATCATGACCCTCCAAAGCAATAGAAGCCGGTTCAACTTCATGTGGATTTTCTTACTCCCAAAATTATCTTTAAGCCAAAAACATTGGAGGGCGACTCAACGACATATGGGCGTCTTATTCCCAATATTTTACAAAGGACACGGACCTGCACAATGTTTGTGAAGACGGCTAGTTAACAGGAAGAAGAGACCTGGATTTTTTCAAGGAGCTACTTCATTAAGCCGCCCAACGGAGCAAGCCGGTCCCTTAACATATTTGTTGTTCTTATTTCAGGAGCTTACCATGAATAAATTTCAAGCTAACTTGGGGGCTAATGTCGGGGATATTACCCCGTGATATAACCCGGCCTGAAGTGTGACCCGGCTGGGACTTGGCGACTCACTAGTGACCCGGTAGGCGAGTCAGACAGATGATCAGAGAGAAGGCCTAGAAGGCGGCCCACAGAGAAGACCGGCTCACGAGAAGGCCCAAGGAAAAGGAAAGACTCCCTCACAAAGGAAACAAGACCCGAATTAGGATTCAATAGAGACTAGTCCCAATCCTACTCCTAGTAGGACTCTACATGTAAAACCTACCCCTTCAACCTATATATGGAGGGGTAAGGCACCCCAAGAGGGACAGGTTAGACAAGTTCAAGTCATTAGAGATAGATAGATTAGACGCTCTCAAAATTAGAGGTAGCCATACAACACCCTTGGAATCGATACCCCATCAATACAAAAACACAAAGCAGGACATAGGCTTTTACCTCCACCGAGAGGGGCCGAACCTGGGTAAATCCTTTTCTCTCGTTCCCGACGAATCCCTTCGAGTCACCACGTAACGGCGATGGCCTCACACCTAAGTCCTTTAACCCGGACATCTGCCGTGACAAAACCATGACATCATCCGAATCATAGACCGGACGAGGGCCGACGGGGGCGGATACCAAAACCATGGCACTATATAATAACAAACAATAATAAAAGTAAGAAATTTATACAAGTATCTATGTAAATCATACAAGTAAGAATTTTTTTCTTTTAAAAAGAAGATAAGAACAAGAGGCTCACCACGATGGTACCGGCGACGAGATCGGCGCGGCCGATCGACGACAGTGAGGACGGGGACGGGACGGGACGGACCGCCAAACCGAGACAAATCTTAGGGAAAATGGAGCTTGGAGGTCGACCTTGGAGAGGAGAAAGCTTAAGCGTGGCTCGTGCATTTCATCGAACACCTCGTGTGCATAGGATGTGAGAGCAGCGCAACACACACCTCCCACACGCCGGCCGGCCAAAAAACAGAGGAGTGAGCGGGCAGTGGCAAGCAAATATATAGGCATCTCTTTAGTCCCCGTTGGTGGCTAGAACCGGGACAGAAGACTGCCTTTTAGTCCCGGTTCCAGCCACCAACCAGGACTAAAGGGGGTGCGCCAGGAGCGAGGACCTTGAGTCCCGGTTTGTGTCTGGAACCGGGACGAAACGGGTCAGACGAACCGGGACTGGTGCCTGCCGAGGCCCGGCCGGCGTCCTGGCCTCACGAACTGGGACTGATGCACCCATTAGTCCCGGTTCGTAACACGACCGGGACTAATGCACTTATCTGGCCTTGACCAAAGCCCTATTTTCTACTAGTGTTGGTAGACGCTGGAGCTGCTCACGTCTGACGATAGGCTTCCCGTGCTCGTATCTTGGTACTACCTCAGCCTTTTCGAACTATACCTCATCGTCTATGTAATCGCCAAGAGTGATATTAAGACCACCAGCCGCTATCTCCAGATCATTAGCGATATCGGTAAACACCTTGAGCAGGGGGCACGATTGCTTTTCTTGTTCGCCGAGCTGGGGAATTGTTTTCCCACTTCTTGCACCATTGCTACTTAAGCTTCCTGACCGCTTCGCTTGATCAAATGTCTTTTGAATACAGCGGTCATAGTTTGATAATCCGGCGGAGGCGGTGGTGGTCGCCTAAGGGCATACAGACATCGTTTCGCTTTTATCGGATCTACTTTCTCCTTTGGAGGTGGACGTTTCGGTGCAAACTGGCGTCTCACATCGGCAGCCACGATCCTGTCGTTTTCCTCCTCAGTCATGTCGTAGGGTAACTTGGGAGGAGCCTTCTTGATGCTTGGGCCTGCTCTGGATTTCTCTGTTGTTGTACTGCTGCTAGCCACCGGAGCGGCGGCGGCTCTCTTCCGCCGTTGCTGAGGCGGCGGAGTTAGCTGACGCGGCGGAGGAGTCGGAGTCCGCTGACATGGCGGAGGAGGTGGAATCCGCTGACGCGGCGGAGACAGCTGAGGCGAAGGAGGATTCTGCTGAGGGGCCTCCTCCGGCTGAGTCTGCTGAGGGGCCTCCTCCGGCTGAGTCTGCTGAGGCGGTGTCCAGTTTGGAAGCACGATGTTTTCCTTTCTCCATAGAATTGTAGTCCTTAGGGCATTTATCAGACGAGTCTCGCCTTCACCTGTAGGGTACTCAAGGTCCAGGTCCTCAAATCCGTTGGAAACTTCATCCACCCCAACAACAGCAGAGCCATCTGGTATCGGATTGCAATGGAAAGTTCCATCAGGTGCAGGAGGTAAGACATTGCCGACCGCCACCTTCAAGGGTAGGTTATGGCATTTCGCAATTAGCTCACAATGTTCCCTCTCCTTGATACCATCCACGGGGTAGTGAGGAACCGTGATATCAGGCTAAACAAGCTCCGTGGAAGCCACGTTGCTTTTCCGTTGAGATGGTGGGGTAGCTTCGTGGGCAGTATCGAATGAAGGATCTTCGTGCTGCTGAGATGGTGGGCCGGTAATAGCTCGCTGACTGGCACCTGCCTCTAGCAATGCTAATCTTTCTTCCATCTTCTGCATCCGGTCTGCTTCCTCTTTCTTCTTTCTCCCTCGGCTTCTATAATTAGTGCTGTCCGGAAACCCATACTTCCACGCTACGGAGCCTGATGTGCCTCTAGTTCGTCTATGGTGTTCGCGATTCCCGAGGGCCTTTGACAGCTCGTCCTTCTCTCTGTCGGGATGGAACCTCCCTTCCCGCACTTCGTTGATTACTTCCTGAATCATTTTCACGGGTGTTTCAAGTTGAGCTTTCATGAAAACACACTTCCCTGTTTCTGGGTTCAAAGTTCCCCCATGCCCGAAGAACCAAGTCCTACACCGATCGGGCCAGTTCAATGTCGCTGGTTGGACCCCTTTAGCAAGCAGGTCGTTCTCAGCTTTGTCCCACTTAGGTCGGGCAACATTGTAGCCACCTGACCCCGTAACATGGTGATACTTCTTCTTTGCAGCATTTATCTTATTTGTATGTGAACTTTTCTTAGCTTTCTTTGATTTCTTGGACGCCACAATTGCGGGCCAGTGATCATTTATCTTCGTATATTGACCGGTGAATTCTGGAGTCTCGTCTTTCTCGACAAAGTTTTTATTCAATAGTTTCTTCCAGTTCTTGAATAGTTCTGCCATCTTTTTAAGAGCACACGCCTTGACTTTTCGCTGTATAACTGGGTTATTTTGATCCTCCTCTGGCGGTAGGCTGAAATTTGACACAGCGAGTTCCAAAGATCATCTTTCTGTCTATTTGTCGACATAAGAAACTTCACCGTCCTTCTTCTTATTCCATTCTTGGATGATGATCGGGACGCTGTCCCTAACAATAACTCCGCACTGATGTATAAATTTTTCTTCGGTCCGCTTGGGAGCAATCGGTTGGCCATCTGGAGCGACTTCTTCGATCGTGAACCTTTCATCCTGGCCCAACCTTTTCTTTGGGCCTCGTCTCTTTACAAAAATTTGTCTTGATCTGGACGGCTAAAAGAAGAAAGAAGCGTTAATATATGTACATACAAAACAATTAATGCATCTAGTCAGCAAAGGCTTAATTAGTATATATATATACCTCGCCGGACTTTGCAACAGTTAAGTCTCCAACACCGATGGAGCCGTCATCTCCTCGCTCCTCCATTCGATCATCGGAGTCGTCATCCTCTCTTCCCTCACCATCGGTGTCATTGAGAGATGACAAGGTGATATCACATCACCTCCGTCGTGGATTATATCCCCCAACAACTCTTCTTTTTGTAAGTCCCTGTCCATAGTTTCTGCAAATATCACAACATGCTAATATATACAACCATGAGAGATGGATTAGTGGCGAACATAGACCTAATCACAACAAGGAATCATATGCATATGAGCAATGGATTAGTGGCAAACATCATGCAAAGTTGACAAGTTTTATAACAGTCAGTTTCAGACGATCATCGAGGACTCCTCCCCCCTCATGTCGAAGTTATACCGAAATTATCAGGGTTATGTTTTAACGACCCCCCCTCATGTCGAAGTCAATGAACATCATGTAAATTTCTAAGTTATTGCTAAATTTTTATGCTTCATTTATATGAAGATCAATTATCCAATATAACTATGTTCACGATATTAGGCAAACCCAAGTATGACACTGGATAGAATGGAAGATTTTGGTTGAAATGGACCTAAATACCAACAAGATACCCTAACTAATCCATGATATTTTCTCAAAGTATAAATTCAAAATGAATTGATGTAAAAATGGTATAGAAAACAAGTCTGTCAGACGTGAGAGAATGTGCAACGGTGGGACTGCAAAAGAGAGTGGTGTCCTCCTCCTCAAAATGCAGGGAGCGCAACTTCTTTCGACTTTCGAGACTATACTCATGCACTTCCCTGATAACCACGTCTGCCTTGCGCTAGGCATTCTGTGCTCAAGGTGATGTCCCCTTAGTGTTTATCTTGAAAACAAGATAAAACTGGGATGAATTGATCCAATCTAAGGGGCTGCCAACGCTACTTTGTTGCTTAGCAAGTGAGGGATCGTCTGAACTTTAATATCTTGCATAGTTATACATGCTGTCCTATTCTTATGGGACAAAACTGGTGCATAATCTTGTATAGCTATGAAATGAAAATACTCATTATGGAAAGAGAGGATCTTATTCTATTCTGATAATCTTGGAGTACCTTGAAAACAAAATATAAAACTGGGATGAACTGATCCAATCTAAGGGCTGCCAATGCTGGGATGAGTCATCCTATCTTTCGGGAGAGGATACTTTGCGGGCCGCCTCTCTCATGCATGATCGACGTGCAAATCATGTTTTCATATGCCTCAAAATCAAAATTATTGGGGTTATGTTTTAGCGACCCCCCCTCATGTCGAAGTTACGACGATATTTGTACAAGATGAATACAATATTTATACACACGATGAATACAAAATGAATACAAGATGAATACAAGATTTATACACAAGATGATTAATACACAACTCAACAAATGGACACCTTTTGTCGAATAGCGGAGGGATGATCAGTGACCACGGCGATGCAAACACCACAACCTGTAATTCCATCGAGTGAAAATTAGCATGGCATTGTAGCTAGATACCAATTTCAAAGCAAAATATTGACCAAGTTTTCATACATCACAATGAACATCAAAGCATAAAAAAAATCATCATCATCATCATCATCAACATCTATATCATCATCATCATCATCAGCATCATCTATATCATCATCATCATCATCTTCATCTATCTATATCGTCATCATCATCATCTATCATCTATATATCATCATCATCATCTAACAACAAATCATCTAACAAAATTACTGCAAAAAAAATTATCTAACAAAATTACTACCGAAAAAATAATTGTTTCCAACAGCATAATGAAAATCATCTATATATCATCATCATCATCATCATCATCATCATCTATCATCTATCATCATCATCATCTAACAACAAAGCATCATCTATAGATCATCTAAAAAAACATATTGTATGCAACAAATTAAAAATGAAAATCATCTATATATCATCATCATCATCATCTATCATCTATCATCATCATCTATCATCTATCATGATCATCATCTAACAACAAAGCATCATCTAACAACAAATTTGTATGAAAAAAAATCAATGCAGCGGCGGCGGCGGCGGCAAGCAGAGCACGGAGCGGAGGAGCTCACTGGGGCGGCGAGCGATGGAGGACCGGCCGGCGACGAGGGGAGCGCACAGGGGACGGCCGTCGTCAGGGCAGGGGCACGGCGACGGCGACGAGGAGGCAGGGCATGGCAAGGGGAGCGGGGGACGACCTGGTGGCAGGGAGCAACGGCCGGCGCCGGGGCAGGGACGGCGGCGGCGGCGGTGACGAGGAGCGAGCGGGGACGGCCAGCGTCGGGGCAGGGGCGCGGGGACGGCGACATCGGGGCAGGGCGCGGTTAGGGGAGCGGGGGACGGCGTCGGGGCAGGGAGCAACGGCCGGCGTCGGGGCAGGGACGACGACGGCGGCGGCGACGAGGAGCGGCAGAGCAGCCTGGCGGCGTCTGGGCGTAGGGCGTCGGCGTCAGGGGAGAATGGGAGCGGTTGGGGAAATTTTCTAAGTGCTCGCTTATATACCCCACCCTTTAGTCGCGGTTGGTGGCTCCAACCGGGACAAAAGGCCCCCCTTTCGTCCCGGTTGGAGCCACCAACCGGGACTAAAGCTCCTTCTCAGCAGCCAAAAGGGCGGGAAGGCAAGGTCTTTAGTCCCGGTTGGTAGATCGAACCGGGATGAAAGGGGGGCCTTTTGTCCCGGTTGGAGCCACCAACCGGGACTAAATGTCTGGGACCGCGGTGTCAAAAGTTTAGTCCCACCTCGCTAGTTGAGAGGAGCTCGCAGTGGTTTATAAGCGCTGCTGCGACACACCTGTCGAGCTCCTCTCTAATGCAGGCAGTACATGCCTACCTATGGGCCTTGTTGGGCCTACTTGCCCTGCGGGCCTGCATCCTGACCCATATGTAGGGTGTCTAGTCATATGCAGGCCGTCGTGGCCTAGTAGGCGGCCTTTTTTTTTACTTTTTGCATATGTTAGGTTTTTAAATTTAGTTTCATAATTTTAGTTGCATAAATTTTATAGAATTTTAGTTGCATAAATTTATATAATTTAGTTATATAATTTTCGTTGCATAAATTTTATATAATTTTAGTTGCATCAATTTATAAAATTTAGTTATATAATTTTAGTTGCATAAATTTTATATAATTTTAGTTGCATAAATTTATATAATTTTGTTATATAATTTTAGTTGCATAAATTTTATATAATTTTAGTTGCATAAATTTATATAATTTTAGTTGCATAAATTTTATATAATTTTAGTTGCATAATTTTATATAATTTTAGTTGCATAAATTTTATATAATTTTAGTTGCATAAATTTATATAATTTAGTTATATAATTTTAGTTGCATAAATTTTATATAATTTTAGTTGCATAATTTTATATAATTCAGTTATATAATTTTAGTTGCGTAAAATTTATATCATTTTAGTTGCATAAATTTTATATAATTTAGTTATATAATTTTAGTTGCATAAATTGAAAAGCACCACAAATGAACTCTGAAAAGGTTGAAACTTGGCATGGTATCAAAATTTCACCCACATAGCACGTGCTAAAAAGTTTAGAGGGTTACGGCAAAAACTGGATGCAGTTCATGTACAAACTATGCAATTTCTTTCGAAGTATCAAGGTTCCGGACAAGAACTCATCTATTACAAAGAGATTTCATTTTTTGACATGTAACTGGAGTGATATTCTAGATCAAAGCCATCATCAGAATAGTTGTGGAGCATAACTATGGCTTTCAACCCAGAATCAAAGGTGCAAAATATTCGGTTATCTTCACTTTTTCTTCGCGTGTGTCCCATGCTTATTGCGCCCTAACCATGGATAATCTTCTTCGTTTAACATGATGCTTGGGCCAGCCTTCACTTTGAAGGGAGGAATTTCATGAAACTTTTCATAATCTTCAGACATGTCTGTCTTTTCCTCCACTCCCACGATGTTTCTTTTCCCTGAAAGAACTATGTGGCGCTTTGGCTCATCGTATGATGTACTCGCTTCCTTATCTTTTCTTTTTCTTGGTTTGGTAGACATGTCCTTCATAGAAAACCTGCGCGACATCATTGCCTAGGACGAATGGTTCGTCTGTGTACCCAAGATTGTTGAGATCCACTGTTGTCATTCCGTACTGCAGGTCTACCTATACCCCGCCTCCTGACAGATTGACCCATTTGCACCGAAACAAAGGGACCTTAAATTCATGTCCATAGTTAAGTTCCCATATCTCCTCTATGTAACCATAAGATGTGTCCTTTGCCCTATTGGTGATTGCTGCATCAAAGCGGACACCACTGTTTTGGTTGGTGCTCTTTTTATCTTGGGCAATCGTGTAAAATGTATTCCCATTTATCTCGTATCCTTCGTAAGTCAATACAGTCGAAGATGGTGTCCTGGCCAACAAGTACAGCTCATCTCCAGTAGTGTTGTTACGCATGAGGTGTATTTGCAACCAACCGCCGAAAGTCCTGATATGTTCACGTGTAATCCAGTCGTCACACTCCTGCGGGTGTTTGGAGCGTAGAATTTTCTTGTGTTCATTGATATATGGGGCCACCAAGGTAGAATTCTGTAGAACTGTGTAGTGTGCTTGCTCCAAGAATGCCCGTCCCTACATATTATTGAATCCGCTCCTAGCGTGCCTTTTCCACTTAGTCCCCCCTCATACCGCGATTGAGGGACACCAATCGGCTTAAGGTCAGGAATAAAGTCAACACAAAACCCAATGACCTGCTTTGTTTGATGGCCCGTGGAGATGCTTCCTTCTGGCCTAGCACGGTTAGGAACATATTTCTTTAAGACTCCCATGAACCTCTCAAAGGGGAACATATTGTGTAGAAATACAGGACCCAGAATGGCAATCTCGTCGACTAGGTGAACTAGGACGTGTGTCATAATATTGAAGAAGGATGGTGGGAACACCAACTGGAAACTGACAAGACATTGGACCAAATCATTCTGTAACCTTGGTAGGATTTCTGGATCGATTACCTTCTGAGAAATTGCATTGAGGAATGCACATAGCTTCACAATGGCTAATCGAATATTTTCTGGTAGAAGCCCCCTCAATGCAACCGGAAGCAGTTGTGTCATAATCACGTGGCAGTCATGAGACTTTAGGTTCTGGAATTTTTTCTGTGCCATGTTTATTATTCCCTTTATATTCGACGAGAAGCCAGGCGGGACCTTGATACTGAGCAGGCATTCAAAGAAGATTTCCTTCTCTGCTTTGGTAAGAGCGTAGCTGGCAGGACCTTGATACTGCTTTGGATGCATGTCCTCTTTTTTGTTCGCACGTTGCTGGTCCTCCCGTGCCTCCGGTGTATCTTTTGTCTTCCCATACATGCCCAACAAGCCTAGCAGGTTCACACAAACATTCTTTGTCATGTGGATCATGTCTATTGCAGAGCGGACCTCTAGGTCTTTCCAATAGGGTAGGTCCCAAAATATAGATTTCTTCTTGCACATGGGTGCGTGTTCCTCAGCGTCATTCGGATCAGATTGTCCGCCAGGAACCTTTCCAAAGATTACTTGTAAATCCTTGACCATATCAAGTATATCATCACCAGTACGGAGGACGTGTTTCTTCCGGTGATCTACCTCACCTTTGAAATGCTTGCCTTTCTTTCTTAAGCCATGCTTGGTCGGAAGAAATCGACGATGTCCCAGGTACACATTCTTCTTGCATTTGTCCAAATATATACTTTGGGTATCATCTAAATAGTGCATGCATGTGTTGTATCCCTTGTTTGTCTGTCCTGAAAGGTTACTAAGAGCAGGCCAATTATTGATGGTTACAAACAGCAATGCTCGTATGTCAAATTCTTGCTGTTTGTGCTCATCCCACACACGTACAACTTTTTTATCCCACAGCTGTAAAAGTTCTTCAACTAATGGCCTTAGGTACACATCAATGTCGTTGCCGGGTTGCTTAGGGCCTTGGATGAGCACTGGCATCATAATGAACTTCCGCTTCATGCACAACCAAGGATGAAGGTTATAGATATATAGAGTCACGGGCCAGGTGCTATGATTGCTGCTCTGCTCCCCAAAAGGATTAATGCCATCTGCACTTAAACCAAACCATACGTTCCTTGCATCATATGCAAAGTCCCGCCACTTTCTCTCAATTTTTCTCCACTGCGACCCGTCAGCGGGTACTCTCAACTTCCCGTCTTTCTTACGGTCTTCTACGTGCCATCGCAACAACTTGGCATGCTTTCTGTTTCTGAACAGATGTTTCAACCGTGGTATTATAGGAGCATACCACATCACCTTGGTAGGAACCCTCTTCCTGGGGCGCTCGCCCTCAACATCACCAGGGTCATCTCGTCTGATCTTATACCGCAATGCACCGCATACCGGGCATGCGTACAAATTATCGTATTCATCGCCGTAGAGGATGCAGTCATTAGGGCATGCATGTATCTTATGCACCTCTAATCCTAGAAGGCAGAGAACCTTCTTTGCTTCGTACGTACTGTCAGGCAATTCGTTATCCTTTGGAAGCTTCTTCTTCATTATTTTCAGTAGCGAACCAAATCCATTTTCAGATACACCAGTGTCTGCCTTCCATTGCAGCAATTCCAGTGTGGTACCGAGCTTTGTGTTGTCATCTTCACAATTTGGATACAACCCTTTTTTGTGATCCTCTAACATGCGATCGAACTTCAACTTCTCCCTCTCACTTTCGCATTCTCTCTATGCATCAACAATGACCCGACGAAGATCATCATCGGGCATATCTGGTGCCTCTTGATCTTCAGCATCCCCCGTTGCAGTATCACCGTGTTCATGGAACATAGGATAGTTGTCATCATCATCTTCTTCTTCATTGTCTTCCATCATAACCCCTCTTTCTCCGTGCTTGGTCCAAACATTATAGTGTGGCATGAAACCCTTCTCAAGCAGGTGCAAGTGAAGGCTTTTCGGGGAAGAGCAATCCTTCGTATTCCCATAGACAGTACATGGACAATACATAAAACCATTTTGCTTGTTTGCCTCAGCAACTTTGAGAAAATTATGCAGGCCCTCAATGTAGTCGAAGGTGCGTCGGTCACCGTACATCCATTGACGGTTCATCTGCGTGCATTATATAATTTAGTATATCAAAAACCATTACAGAACATCATGAATAGAGAAGTGACCAAATAAATACAAGTTCATCATCGCATTAAAACCAAAGTACAGTAGTGATCAAATGTTATTACTGAAAAAATAAATACATAAAGTTCATACATATAGTTCTCATAGAACAACATACAGCTCTCTAGAGCATCTAATTAAAACATACATTGAAACTAACATACAACTATGTAAAACATTTAAATGCAACAACAAATGCGATCAAAATCGCAACTAAGGTAACAATTGATCCAACCGCATAATGATACCAAGCCTCATTATCAATGGCATATTTTCTAATCTTTCTAATCTTCAAGCGCATTGCATCCATCTGGATCTAGTGATCGTCGACGACATCAGCAACATGCAACTCTAATTTCATCTTCTCCTCTTCAATTCTTTTCAATTTTTCTTTCAAGTAATTGTTTTCTTTTTCAACCAAATTTAACTTCTCGACAATAGGGTCGGTTGGAATTTACGGTTCACATACGTCCTAGATAAAAACATCTATGTCACGTTGGTCGGCATAATTGTCATAAACACTAAATGAAACAAATAGTTATAAAAGATAATATACCACATCCGAATCATAGACCGAACGAGAGCCGACGGGGGCGGATACCAAAACCACGTGACTATATAATAACATACAATAATAAAAGTAAGAAAATTATACAAGTAGCTATCTAAATCATACAAGTAAGAATTTTTTCCTTTTAAAAAGAAGATAAGAACAAGAGGCTCACCAAGGTGGTGCCAACGACGAGGTCGGCGCAGGCGATCGGCGGCAGTGAGGACGGGGACGGGATGGCACCCTACACATGTGCAGACTCTAAGAAGTTAATTTGAGCTCAAATTGTGCATCTAAATAAAATGAACTCCCACATACACTCCTCCACTAAAATCCATAAACCACTCTACTTCTAGAGCATTTGAAATGAGCTAAACTAGCAGTGAGAGATGAAATAATGAAGTTGCTAACCTTTTAGAACACTTGTGTAGTTGGTGCACCGCCAAACCTAGACAAATCTTGGAGAAAATGTAGCTTGGAGGTCGAGCTTGGAGAGGAGAAAGCTTAAGTGTGGCTCGGGCATTTCATCAAACACCTCATGTGCATAGGAGGTGAGAACAGAGTAGCACACACCTCCCACACCCTTCCACGGCCAAAAAACAGAGGAGATGGGGGGGGCGTGGATATATATAGGCAAAACATTAGTCCCGGTTTGTGTCTAAAACTGGGACTAAAGGCCTACCCTTTAGTCCCGGTTCCAGACACAAACCGGGACTAAAGGGCAGCAACCCCTTTAGTCCCGGTTGCTGGCTGGAACCAGGACTAAAGGTCCCAGTTTAACCGGGACTGATGCGTGCCGAGGCCCGGCCGGCATCCTAGCCGCTCGAACCGGGACAGATGCTCCCAATAGTCCCGGTTCATAACACGACCGGGACTAATGCTCTGATCTGGCCAGGACCAAAGCCCTGTTTTCTACTAGTGTAGGGATGAAGCCCTAACAAAACTAACTCGATTACATGATGAATCTCATCCAACTCCTCACCGACCAGCAAGCCTACAAAGGAATTACTCACTCCCGGTGGGGTGCATCATAGAATTGGCGATGGAGAAGGGGTGATGATGATGAAGACCGAAGATTCCCCTCTCCGGAGCCCCAAACGGACTCCAGATCTGGCCTCCCGATGAAGAACAGGAGGTGGCGGTGGCTCCGTATCATAAAACGCGATGAAACTTTCTCCTTGATATTTTCTCTCCGAAAATAGGATTTTATAGCGTCGGAATTAAGGTCATTAGGGTCAGTGGGGCCACGAGGTGGGCACAACCCACCAGGGCGCGCCTGGGGGGGCTGGCGCGCCCTGGTGTATCGTGCCCAGCCAGACCCCCTCCTCCGGTGGTTTTTGGCTCCAGTATTTTTTATTTATTGTAAAATAAATCTCCAAAAAGTTTCGTTCCGTTCCGAGAACTTTTATTTCAGCACAAAAACAACACCATGGTAGTTCTGCTGAAAACAGCGTCAGTCCGGGTTAGTTTCATTCAAATCACGCAAATTAGAGTCCAAAACAAGAGCAAAAGTGTTAGGAAAAGTAGATACATTGGAGACGTATCAACTCCCCCAAGCTTAAACCCTTGCTTGTCCTCAAGCAATTCAGTTGACAAACTGAAAGTGATAAAGAAAAACTTTTACGAACTCTTTTGTTCTTGTTTACATACATATGCTTAAGTAGCACCCAGGTTTTCAGCAAAGATTATGACTAACCATGTCAACAGTAACTCTTAAAGATTATATTAACTCATATCAATGACATAAGGAACTAGCGAGCAATAATAAAATATCTCAAATGCAAACACTTTGTCAAAACAATCATGATATAATATGACAATAGTGGTATCTCGCTAGCCCTTTCTGAGATCGCAAAACATAAATGCAGAGCACCTCTAAAGTTCAAGCAGCGACTAGACATTGTAATTCATGGTAGAAAAGATCTAGTCATGATGCATCCAACATTCACTATACGCAATGCATGAGGATGACAATAGTGCTCTCAGATCTGGCGCTTATTTGAGAAGGTGATGACTCAACATAAAAGAAAATAGATAGTCCCTTCGCAGAGGGAAGCAGGGATTTGCAGAGGTGCCAGAGCTTAAAGCTTAAATCAGAGATAAGTATAATTTTGGGAGGTACATCCTTCCTGTCAACGTTACAACCAAGAGTTATCAATATCTTCCATGTTAAACACATTAGCGACGGTTCCCAAGCGATAAAAGTAAAGGTTTGGTTCCCCTCCACCAACAAACACACTCCATGGCTAGCCAAATCCATGGGTACCGTCCATACCAACATCATTCCTGGAGGTGTTTTGTTTAATTATTTGCATTTCTTTTGATTTTGGGACTGGGAATCCCTATTACCGCCCCTCTCGTGCAAGGACGAGTGAATAAACACTCATCATGAGAATAACCCGCTTAACATGGAAGATACTAACCACCCCCTATCGCTCCATTAGCGGTCCAGGCAAACAAAACAGATGTTCATTTGAAATTTTAGAGGTGGCACATGCAAATTTACTTGGAACGGCAGGGTAGTACCGCATATAGGTAGATATAGTGGACTCATCTGGAATAACTTTGGTGTAAGGATTTTGATGCACTAGTAGTATTCTCGATTAGTACAGGCGAAGGCTAGCAAATAGGTTGAGAAGCGGCCAGCTAGAGAGCGAAGATGGTCATGAACATGCATTATGAATAATAAACAATTTAAGCTATCATGAGTAGGATATGGACACCATGAACATAAATATCGTGAAGGCTATGTTGGTTTTGATTCAACTACATGCATGAACATGTGCCAAGTCAAGCCAGTTGAAACATTCAGAGGAGTATACCATATCATCATACTACATAACAACCATTTTAATGCATGTTGACATCCAAGATAAATCATTATCCACTCCTAGCTGCTTAAGCATGGGATGAGCAACTATAATCTCTAATTGTCATTGCAAACATGTTCAATCATAAAATGCTGAATCATGGATACTAGGTTAAACATATTTACAAAAACAAAAACAAGTTGAGTTCATACCCGCTTCTCTCTACCACGGCCAATCCATCCAATATCGTCAGTATTGCCTTTCACTTGCACGACCGAATGGTATGAAAATAATAATAGTGCAAGAGTGTCGTGGACTAAGCTGGAATCTACAAATATTTTATTCAAGGGGAGAATACAAAGTAATATGGGCTATATGTCAGATCAACAATAATGCATATGAGAGTCACTCAACATTTTCATTGTGGTCTTCACCTTGGTACGACTCAATAAAAGGAAAAGAACTTCAGAGAAACACACTGAAATATTTTTGGAGTTTTTAGTTTTTCCTGAAGAAAGAAAATTAAAGAAGAAAAAACGAAAACAAGAAAAATTATTTAAACGGGAGAACTCTCAACAAGTAAAAGAAGAAACAAGAAATCTTTTTGGGTTTTCTTTTAATACTACAACTAATTAAGTTAAGAAGAAAAGCCGAAAAGAAGCGAGAAATATTTTTTGATTTTCTCAAAGTTTTTCGAACACACAAGAAGAAAGCGAGAAAAAGAAATCTAGCATGGATAATACAATGAAAAAGTGTGGACACGGACAACTTAAATGAAATGTGTGAACATGAATATAATATCGGTGGAAACACGTACTTCCCCAAGCTTAGGCTTTTGGCCTAGCTTGGTAATCACCATCCGAAATAACCATCCGATCCTGAGTGGAAGTGCTGTGGAGATGGCACCTGAGCGTCCCACTCCTGGGGCTCCTCCTCAGCCGCTGCCAGGTTGTTCCGATAGGCCGTGATGTCCTTTGGCATGACCCTGTATCCGTTCCTTGCAATAGAATCAAACAAAGCAAGTGTAGGCAACGGGATAATATCATAGGTAACCACACTGAATACTAAGTTTTAGAGAATGTTATGAAAAGAATCAGCTGCATCAATAAATTGATGATCCTCCAATGCCTTGTGATCTAGATAAACTCGGGGCAAGGGATAATCATGTTGGCGAATCTAAACATTAAAGTGAGTCGCTAAGCGAGTGGCATAAATACCACCATGTATCTTGCCCTTAGTCCTGTTAAGGTGTAAGCGACGTGCAATAATGGCCCCTAGGCTAAAGGTGTGATCATTGTGCAGCGCACAGCATAAAATGGCTAGGTCAGGGGCACTGAGTGCACCGACCTTCTCCCTAGCGGTTAAACACTTCGCGATGAATAAAGCAAAATAATGAACAGAAGGAAACTGCAAACTGGTGGCAGTGGCATTTGACACGCCTCTTTCATCACCCACTGTCAAAGTGAGGAGAAAGTCCTCAAACTCCGCTGGTCTAGGCTCTCTTAATTCCCCATCAGAAGGGATGAAGCATATGTCACAAAAGTCCGTGAGTGGTATCTGACGGGTTTCGGCATATAAATCAAACCGCACATAGGAGGATCATTCCTATTTAGAAAGTGAAAACTTTGCACAAAGGAATTTATAAGGAGGTGGTGTTGGTCACACTCAGCTGCGAGGAAGTCGGTCAGCCTAGCATTTGCAACGAATTGGGCAAACTCTTGATAGAACCCAGCCTCCTCCATGAAGGGGTTATGTGGCCATTCGCATGGCCGCACTTCCTCCTTCCTCAGAGTGTTGAGGTCATTGTCCGACGATTCCCCAATTACTCCTTTAGCATTCCTCTTGGAGGAGTACTTCCTAAAGAAATTCATCTTATTTCTACAAATAAATTTCTGAACATTTTAGTCCATAATTTTTTTTCAATGAAACTTAATAAGAATGATAGCAACTACTCATAAGGATGCATAGAGGCCATATTAAGCATTCAAACTACTTAGAACTCTAAGAATTCAACATGCAAGCTCATCTATAGCAGCACTAAGAGTAGCTAATTATTCTGAAAATAAACCACTAAATCAAAAACTAATTGGAGCAATGGGGGAGTCACATATCAGGAAACAATCCCCCAAAACAGTGTCGGAAATGGAGCTTCGAGCAAAGAGATCGAAATCCACGGGTTTGTGAGCAAGAACACGAGAGAGAGAGAGAGCTATGGCGATTTTTTTCTAGAGGTAGGAGATGACATGGGCTAAAGAAGTAAGTGAGGGGACCCACGTGGGGGCCACAACCCACCAGGGCGCGCCTGGGGTTGCTGGCACGCCCTAGTGTCTTGTAGGCACCAGGTGCACCCCCCTCTGATGTTATTTGCACCAGAAATTCAGAAATATTCAGAAAAAATCATTTTAAATTTTCAGGGCATTCTGAGAACTTTTATTTTTGGTGGGTCATTTTTTATTGCTCAGGAAAATCAGAAAACGGGATAAACAAGGCATTTTATTTTATTTAACTAAGAAAAGCAGAAAACAAAAAGTGGGTACAGGAGATGGTGCTTACTAAATTCATCAACTTCATACCTCTAAAAAATGATCCATTAATAAGGTTGACCAAGTCTTATTAACAACCACTTTCGGTTAGCATGGAACCAATGAACTTTCGTAAAACACTAAGTTACCTCAATGGGGATATGCATCTCCCCAACCATAATTATATCATATTTCTTTTTGGTGGTAGGTAGAGGTAGTTGAAAACTTCCAATAGTGAGTGTCAGAGAATTTTCAATAACATTTACACCATTCACTTGGAATTGTTTCTTCGGAAAGTGCACCGTATGCTGATTACAATTGATATGAAAAGTGACTTTACTTTTATTGCAATCAATAACAACCCCTGCAGTATTCAAAAAGGGTATACCAAGGATAATCGACATGTTGTCATCTTCGGGCATCTTAAGAATAACAAAGTCTGTTAAGATAGTAACATTTGCAACAACAGGCACGTCCTCACAAATACCTATAGGTATGGCCGTTGATTTGTCAGCCATTTGCAAAGATATTTCAGTAGGTGTGAGTTTATTCAAATCAAGTCTTTTATATAAAGAGAAAGGCATAACACTAACACCAGCGCCTAAATCACACAAAGCAGTTTTGACATAATTTCTTTTAATGGAGCAAGGTATAGTTGGTATTCCAGGATCTCCAAGTTTTTTAGGTACTCCATCCTAAAAAGAATAATTAGCAAGCATGGTGGAGATTTCAGCTTCAGGTATCTTTCTTTAATTAGTGATGATGCCTTTCATGTATTTAGCATAAGGGGCCATCTTTAAGATATCAGTTAAGCGGGTACGCAAAAAGACTGGCCTAATCATTTCAGCAAAGCATTCAAATTCTTCATCATCCTATTTCTTAGATGGTTTTGGTGGAAAAGGCATGGGTTTCTGAACCCATGGCTCTCTTTCTTTACCATGTTTTCTAGCCACAAAGTCTATTTTATCATATCTTTTATTTTTTGGTTGTGGGTTATCAAGATCGACAACAGGTTCTATTTCTACATCATTATCTGGTTCTTTATCATTATTTGGTTGAGTATCTTCATGAACATCACTATCATTTTCATTATCACTAGGTGAATGTTCGTTATCAGATTGAGTTTCAGCATCAGAAATAGAGACATCATTATTATCACTAGGTTTTTCTATCTCAGGTTCACTAGAGGTATGCAAAGTCCTATCATTTTTCTTTTTCTTTTTATTCTTAGAAGGACTAGGTGCATCAACATTAATTCTTTGAGAATCTTGTTCAATTCTTCTAGGATGACCTTCAGGATAAAGAGGTTCTTGGGTCATTCTTCCTCCTCTAGTCGCTACTCTAATAGCATGATCATTCATATTATTATTCATTTCATCAAGCAATTCTCTTTGAGATTTAGCAGCTTGCTCTGACTGAGTTTGAACCATAGAGGCAGGTTTTCCTACACCTCTAACATCATTACTGATTCTAAACAACAAGTCACTCAAGCAAGCAATCATATCAGAATTATATTTCAATTGTTTCAGAACATTTGCATTGAAGTGATCTTGCTTCCTAATGTCGTTGTCAAACTCATATAAGCATTGACTAGGATGTTTATTGTAAGGTATGTCACCTTCATCAAACTTTAATAAAGAATTTACCTATACCACCTATGGAGGTGGTGGTGTGTCAAGGCCATGTATTTCTTCAATAGGTGGTAAATTCTTAACATCCTCAGCTTAATACCTTTTTCCTTCATACATTTCTTAGCCTCTTGCATATCTTCAGGACTGAGAAATAAGATACCCCTCTTCTTTGGAGTGGGTTCAAGTGGTGGTTCAGGGAGAGTCCAATCATCATAATTCTTCAATATATTATTCAATAGTTCCTCAGCTTGTTCAACAATTCGTTCCCTGAAAACACAGCTAGCACAACTATCTAGGAAGTCCCTAGAAGCGTCAGTTAGTCCATTATAGAAGATATCAAGTATTTCATTTTTCTTAAGAGGGTGATCAGGCAAAGCATTAAGCAATTGGAGAAGCCTCCCCCAAGCTTGTGGGAGACTCTCTTCTTCAATTTGCACAAAGTTAAATATTTCCTGTAAGGCAGCTTGTTTCTTATGAGCAGGAAAATATTTTTCAGAGAAGTAGTAAATCATATCCTGGGGACTACACACACAACAAGGAGCAAGAGTATTGTACCATATCTTGGCATCACCCTTTAGTGAGAATGGAAATAATTTGAGAATATAGTAGTAGCGAATCTTCTCATCATGAGCAAAAAGGGTGGCTATATCGTTCAACTTAGTAAGATGTGCCACTACAGTTTCAGTTTCATAGCCATGGAAAGGATCAGATTCAACCAAAGTAATTAACTCTGGGTCGACAGAGAATTCATAATCCTTATCGGTAACAAAGATAGGTGAAGTAGCAAACTTAGGATGACATTTCATTCTAGTATTCAAAATCTTTTCCTTATACTTGCATAAATTTTTTTAAAGATCATCTCTATCCTTACAAGAAAGGATTTCTCTAGTTATCTCCTCATCCAAAACATAACCCTCAGGTATCTTAGGCATTTCAAATCTAGGAGAGCTAGGTCTAATAGGTGTTTCATAGTTCTAAGTTTCAAAGGCTCATTAGTTTCAGTAATCTCATCAGTTTCAGTAATTTCATTCTCTTTAGCTCTAGCAATTTGTTCATCAAGAAATTCACCTAGTGTCACATTATCATCAAGCAAGGTACTAGCATCATCATAAGCATCATTCATAGTAGAAGTAGCATCATCGATAACTTGCGACATATCAGGATTAATAGTATGTAGTGGTGTTGCAAGTCTACTCATAACAGAAGGTGAATCAAGTGCAGAGTGTGATGGCAAATCCGTACCTCCCCTCGTCTTAGAGGGAACGATCTTGGTTCTTGTATCCTTCAGATTCTTCATAGTGATAAATTTATATAAATACCAAGTGACTCAAAAATATAGTTATGCTCCCCGGCAACGGCACCTGCCTCTAGCAACGCTAATCTTTCTTCCATCTTCTTCATCCGGTTTGCTTCCTCTTTCTTCTTTCTCCCAAGGCTTCGATAATTAGTGCTGTCCGGAAACCCATACTTCCACGCAACGGAGCCTGATGTGCCTCTAGTTCGTCTAGGGTGTTCGTGATTCCCAAGGGCCTTTGATAGCTCGTCCTTCTCTCTGTCGGGATGGAACCTCCCTTCCTACACTTCGTTGATTACTTCCTGAATCATTTTTACGGGTGTTTCAAGTTGAGTTTTCATGAAAACACACTTCCCTGTTTCTGGGCTCAACGTTCTCCCATGCCCGAAGAACCAAGTCCTACAGCGATCGGGCCAGTTCAATGTCGCTGGTTGGACCCCTTTAGCAAGCAGGTCGTTCTCAGCTTTGTCTCACTTAGGCCGGGCAACATTGTAGCCACCTGACCCCGTAACATGGTGATACTTCTTCTTTGCAGCATTTATCTTATTTGTATGTGAACTTTTCTTAGCTTTCTTTGATTTCTTGTACGCCACAAATGCGGGCCAGTGATCTTTTATCTTCGTATATTGACCGGTGAATTCTGGAGTCTCGTCTTTCTCGACAAACTTTTTCTTCAATAGTTTCTTCCAGTTCTTGAATAGTTCTGCCATCTTTTTAAGAGCACACGCCTTGACTTTTCGCTGTATAACTGGGTTATTTTGATCCTCCTCTGGCGGTAGGCTGAAATTTGTCATCAGCGAGTTCCAAACATCATCTTTCTGTCTATCGTCGACATAAGAAACTTCACCGTCCTTCTTCTTATTCCATTCTTGGATGATGATCGGGACGTTGTCCCTAACAATAACTCCTCACTGATGTATAAATTTTTCTTCGGTCCGCTTGGGAGCAATCGGTTGGCCATCTGGAGCGACTTCTTCGATAATGAACCTTTCATCCTGGCCCAACCATTTCTTTGGGCCTCGTCTCTTTACAAAAGTTTGGCTTGATCCGGAGGGCTAAAAGAAGAAAGAAGCGTTAATATATGTACATACAAAACAATTAATGCATCTAGTCATCAAAGGCTTAATTAGTATATATATATACCTCGCCGGACTTTGCAACAGTTAAGGCTCCAACACCGACGGAGCCGTCATCTCCTCCCTCCTCCATTCGATCATCGGAGCCGTCATGCTCTCTTCCCTCACCAACGGTGTCATTGAGAAACGACAAGGTGATATCACATCACCTCCGTCGCGGATTATATCCCCCAACAACTCTTCTTTTTGTAAGTCCCTGTCCATAGTTTCTGCAAATATCACAACATGGCAATATATACTACCATGAGAGATGGATTAGTGGCGAACATAGACCTAATCAAAACAAGGAATCATATGCATATGAGCAATGGATTAGTGGCATACATCATGCAAAGTTGACAAGTTTTATAACAGTCAGTATCAGACGATCGTCGAGGACTCCTCCCCCCTCATGTCGAAGTTATACCGAAATTATCGGGGTTATGTTTTAACGACCCCCCCTCATGTCGAAGTCAATGAACATCATGTAAATTTCTAAGTGATTGCTAAATTTTTATGCTTCATTTATATGAAGATCAATTATCCAATATAACTATGTTCACGATATTAGGCAAACCCAAGTATGACACTGGATAGAATGGAAGATTTTAGTTGAAATGGACCTAAATACCAACAAGATACCCTAACTAATCTATGATATTTTCTCAAAGTATAAATTCAAAATGAATTGATGTAAAAATGGTATAGAAAACATGTCTGTCAGACGTGAGAGAGTGTGCAACGATGGGACTGCAGAAGAGAGTGGTGTCCTCCTCCTCAAAATGCAGGGAGCGCAACTTCTTTCGACTTTCGAGACTATACTCATGCCCTTCCGTGATAACCACGTCTGCCTTGCGCTAGGCATTCTGTGCTCAAGGTGATGTCCCCATAGTGTTTATCTTGAAAACAAGATAAAACTGGGATGAATTGATCCAATCTAAGGGGCTGCCAACGCTACTTTGTTGCTTAGCAAGTGAGGGATCGTCTGAACTTTAATATCTTGCATAGTTATACATGCTGTCCTATTCTTATGGGACAAAACTGGTGCATAATCTTGTATAGCTATGAAATGGAAATACTCATTATGGAAAGAGAGGATCTTATTCTATTCTGATAATCTTGGAGTACCTTGAAAACAAAATATAAAATTGGGATGACCTGATCCAATCTAAGGGCTGCCAATGCTGGGATGAGTCATCCTATCTTTCGGGAGAGGATACTTTGCGGGCCGCCTCTCTCATGCATGTCCGACGTGCAAATCATGTTTTCATATGCCTCAAAATCAAAATTATTGGGGTTATGTTTTAACGACCACCCCTCAGGTCCAAGTTATGACAATATTTGTACAAGATGAATACAATATTTATACACACGATGAATACAAAATGAATACAAGATGAATACAAGATTTATACACAAGATGATGAATACACAACTCAACAAATGGACACCTTTTGTCGAACAGCGGAGGGACGATCAGTGACCACAGAGATGCAAACACCACAACCTGTAATTCCATCGAGTGAAAATTAGCATGGCATTGTAGCTAGATACCAATTTCAAAGCAAAATATTGACCAAGTTTTCATACATCACAATGAACATCAAAGCATAAAAAAATCATCATCATCATCATCATCATCTATCTATATCATCATCATCATCATCATCATATATATCATCATCATCATCATCTTCATCTATCCATATCATCATCATCATCATCTATCATCTATATGTCATCATCATCATTTAACAACAAATCATCTAACAAAATTACTACAGAAAAAATTATCAAACAAAATTACTACAGAAAAAATAATTGTTTCCAACAGCATAATGAAAATCATCTATATATCATCATCATCATCTATCATCTATCATCATCATCATCATCATCTATCATCTATCATCATCATCATCTAACAACAAAGCATCATCTATAGATCATCTAAAAAAACATTTGTTGTTAGATCATCTAGAAAAACATATTGTATGCAACAAATTAAAAATGAAAATCATCTATATATCATCATCATCATCATCTATCATCTATATATCATCATCATCATCATCTATCATCTATCATCATCATCTATCATCTATCATGATCATCATCTAACAACAAAGCATCATCTAACAACAAATTTGTATGAAAAAAAAGGAATGCAGCGGCGGCGGCGGCAAGCAGAGCACGCAGCGGAGGAGCTCACTGGGTGCGGCGAGCGATGGAGGGCCGGCCGGCGACGAGGGGAGCGCACAGGGGACGGCTGGCGTCGGGGCAGGGGCGCGGCAACGGCGACGAGGAGGCAGGGCATGGCGAGGGGAGCGGGGGACGGCGTCGTGGCAGGGAGCAACGGCCGGCGTTGGGGCAGGGACGGCGTCGGTGGCGGCGACGAGGAGCGGGCGGGGACGGCCGGCATCGGGGCATGAGCGCGGGGACGGTGAGGTCGGGGCAGGGCGCGGTGAGGGGAGCGGGGGCCGGCGTCGGGGCAGGGAGCAACGGCCGGCGTCGGGGCAGGGACGACGACGGCGGCGGCAACGAGGAGTGGGCGGAGCAGCCTGGCGGCGTCTGGGCGTAGGGCGTCGGCGTCGGGGGAGAATGGGAGCGGTTGGGGAAATTTTCTAAGTGCTTGCTTATATACCCCACCCTTTAGTCCCGGTTGGTGGCTCCAACCGGGACAAAAGGCCCCCCTTTCGTCCCGGTAGGAGCCACCAACCGGGACTAAAGCTCCTTTTCAGCAGCCAAAAGGGCGGGAAGCCAAGGGCTTTAGTCCCGGTTGGTGGCTCGAACCGGGATGAAAGGGGGGCCTTTTGTCCCGGTTGGAGCCACCAACCGGGACTAAATGTCTGGCACCGCGGTGTCAAAAGTTTAGTCCCACCTCGCTAGTTGAGAGGAGCTCGCAGCGGTTTATAAGCGCTGCTTCGACACACCTGTCGAGCTCGTCTCTAATGCAGGCAGGACATGCCTACCACTGGGCCTTGTTGGGCCTACTTGCCCTGCGGGCCTGCATCCTGACCCATATGTAGGCTTTCTAGTGATATGCAGGCCTTTGTGGCCTAGTAGGCGGCCTTTTTTTTTACTTTTTGCATATGTTACGTTTTCTAATTTAGTTATATAATTTTAGTTGCATAAATTTTATATAATTTTAGTTGCATAAATTTATATAATTTAGTTATATAATTTTCGTTGCATAAATTTTATATAATTTTAGTTGCATCAATTTATATAATTTAGTTATATAATTTTAGTTGCATAAATTTTATATAATTTTAGTTGCATAAATTTTATATAATTTTAGTTGCATAAATTTATATAATTCAGTTATATAATTTTAGTTGCATAAATTTTATATAATATTAGTTGCATAATTTTATATAATTTAGTTATATAATTTTAGTTGCATAAATTTTATATAATTTTAGTTGCATAAATTTATATAATTTAGTTATATAATTTTAGTTGCATAAATTTTATATAATTTTAGTTGCCTAATTTTACATAATTTAGTTATATAATTTTAGTTGCATAAAATTTATATAATTTTAGTTGCATAAATTTTATATAATTTAGTTATATAATTTTAGTTGCATAAATTAAAAAGCACTACAAATGAACTCTGAAAAGGTTGAAACTTGGCATGGTATCAAAATTTCACCCACATAGCATGTGTTAAAAAGTTTAGAGGGTTACGGCAAAAACTGGATGCACTTCGTGTAGAAACTATGCAATTTCTTTCGAAGTATCAGGGTTTCGGACGAGAACTCATCTATTACAAAGAGATTTCATTTTTTGACATGTAACTGGAGTGATATTCTAGATCAAAGCCATCATCAGAATAGTTGTGGATCATAACTATGGCTTTCAACCCAGAATCAAAGGTGCAAAATATTCGGTTATCTTCACTTTTTCTTCGCGTGTGTCCCTTGCTTATTGCGCCGTAACCATGGATAATCTTCATCGTTTAACAGGATGCTTGGGTCAGCCTTCACTTTGAAGGGAGGAATTTCATGAAACTTTTCATAATCTTCAAACATGTCTGTCTTGTCCTCCACTCCCACGATGTTTCTTTTCCCTGAAAGAACTATGTGGCGCTTTGGCTCATCGTATGATGTATTCACTTCCTTATCTTTTGTTTTTCTTGGTTTGGTAGACATGTCCTTCATAGAAAACCTGCGCGACATAATTGGCTAGGACGAATGGTTCATCTGTGTACCCAAGATTGTTAAGATCCACTATTCTCATTCTGTACTGCGGGTCTACCTGTACCCCGCCTCCTGACAGATTGACCCATTTGCACCGAAACAACGGGACCTTAAATTCATGTCCATAGTTAAGTTCCCATATCTCCTCTATGTAACCATAATATGTGTCCTTTGCCCTATTGGTGATTGTTGCACCAAAGCGGACACCACAGTTTTGGTTGGTGCTCTTTTTATCTTGGGCGATCGTGTAAAATGTATTCCCATTTATCTCGTACCCTTGGTAAGTCAATACAGTCGAAGATGGTGTCCTGGCCAACAAGCATAGCTCATCTCCAGTAGTGTTGTTACGCATGAGATGTATTTGCAACCAACCGCCGAAAGTCCTGATGTGTTCACGTGTAATCCAGTCGTCAGACAGCTGCGAGTGTTTGGAGCATAGAATATTCTTGTGTTCATTGATATATGGGGACACCAAGGTAGAATTCTGTAGAACTGTGTAGTGTGCTTGCGCCCAAGAATACCCGTCCTTACATATTATTGAATCCGCTCCTAGCGTGCCTTTTTCACTTAGTCCCCCCTCATACCGCGATTGAGGGACACCAATCGGCTTAAGGTCAGGAATAAAGTCAACACAAAACCCAATGACGTCCTCTGTTTGATGGCCCGTGGAGATGCTTCCTTCTGGCTAGCATGGTTACGAACATATTTCTTTAAGACTCCCATGAACCTCTCAAAGGGGAACATATTGTGTAGAAATACAGGACCCAGAATGGCAATCTCGTCGACTAGGTGAACTAGGACGTGTGTCATAATATTGAAGAAGGATGGTGGGAACACAAACTCGAAACTGACAAGACATTGCACCAAATCATTCTGTAACCTAGGTAGGATTTTTGGATCGATTACCTTCTGAGAAATTGCATTGAGGAATGCACATAGCTTCACAATGGCTAATCGAACATTTTCTGGTAGAAGCCCCCTCAATGCAACCGGAAGCAGTTGTGTCATAATCACGTGGCAGTCATGAGACTTTAGGTTCTAGAATTTTTTCTCTGCCTTGTTTATTATTCCCTTTATATTCGACGAGAAGCCAGGCGGGACCTTGATACTGAGCAGGCATTCAAAGAAGATTTCCTTCTCTGCTTCTCTTCTTTTTCGTTCACACGTTGCTGGTCCTCCCGTGCCTCCGGTGTATCTTTTGTCTTCCCATACACGCCCAAGAAGCCTAGCAGGTTCACACAAACATTCTTTGTCACGTGCATCACGTCGATTGCAGAGCGGACCTCTAGGTCATTCCAATAGGGTGGGTCCCAAAATATAGATTTCTTCTTCCACATGGGTGCGTGTCCCTCAGCGTCATTCGGAACAGATTGTCCACCAGGACCCTTTCCAAAGATTACTTGTAAATCCGTGACCATATTAAGTATATCATCACCAGTACAGAGGACATGTTTCTTCCGGTGATCTGCCTCACCTTTGAAATGCTTGCCTTTCTTTCTTAAGCCATGCTTGGTCGGAAGAAATCGACGATGTCCCAGGTACACATTCTTCTTGCATTTGTCCAAATATATACTTTGGGTATCATCTAAACAGTGCATGCATGCGTTGTATCCCTTGTTTGTCTGTCCTGAAATGTTACTAAGAGCAGGCCAATTATTGATGGTTACAAACAGCAATGCTCGTAGGTCAAATTCCTGTTGTTCGTGCTTATCCCACACACGTACACCTTTTTTATCCCATAGCTGTAAAAGTTCTTCAACTAATGGCCTTAGGTACACATCAATGTCTTTGCCGGGTTGCTTAGGGCCTTGGATGAGCACTGGCATCATAATGAACTTCCGCTTCATGCACAACCAAGGAGGAAGGTTATAGATATATAGAGTCATGGGCCAGGTGCTATGATTGCTGCTCTGCTCCCCAAAAGGATTAATGCCATCTGCACTTAAACCAAACCATACGTTCCTTGCGTCATCTGCAAAGTCCCGCCACTTTCTCTCGATTTTTCTCCACTACGACCCGTCAGCGGGTACTCTCAACTTCCCGTCTTTCTTACGGTCTTCTGCGTGCCATCGCAACAACTTGGCATGCTTTCTGTTTCTGAACAGACGTTTCAACTGTGGTATTATAGGAGCATACGACATCAACTTGGCAGGAACCCTCTTCCTGGGGCGCTCGCCCTCAACATCACCAGGGTCATCTCATCTGATCTTATACCGCAATGCACCGCATACCGGGCATGCGTTCAAATTATCGTACTCATCGCCGTAGAGGATGCAGTCATTAGGGCATGCATGTATCTTATGCACCTCTAATCCTAGAGGGCAGCGAACCTTCTTTGCTTCGTACGTACTGTCAGGCAATTCGTTATCCTTTGGAAGCTTCTTCTTCATTATTTTCAGTAGCGAACCAAATCCATTTTCAGATACACCATTGTCTGCCTTCCATTGCAGCAATTCCAGTGTGGTATCGAGCTTTGTGTTGTCATCTTCGCAATTTGGATACAACCCTTTTTTGTGATCCTCTAACATGCGATCGAACTTCAACATCTCCCTTTCACTTCCACATTCTCTCTGTGCATCAACAATGACCCGACGAAGATCATCATCGGGCATATCTGGTGCCTCTTGATCTTCAGCATCCCCCGTTGTAGTATCACCGTATTCATGGAACATAGGATAGTTGTCATCATCCTGTTCTTCATCATTGTCTTCCATCATAACCCCTCTTTCTCCGTGCTTGGTCCAAACATTATAGTGTGGCATGAAACCCTTCTCAAGCAGGTGCAAGTGAAGGGTTTTCGTGGAAGAGTAATCCTTCGTATTCCCATAGACAGTACATGGACAATACATAAAAACCATTCTGCTTGTTTGCCTCAGCCACTTCGAGAAAATTATGCAGGCCCTCAATGTAGTCGAAGGTGCATCGGTCACCGTACATCCATTGCCGGTTCATCTGCGTGCATTATATAATTAAGTATATCAAAAACCAAAGTACAGTAGTGATCAAATGTTATTACTGAAAAAATAAATACATAAAGTTCATACATATAGTTCTCATAGAACAACATACAGCTCTCTAGAGCATCTAATTAAAACATACATTGAAACTAACATACAACTATGTAAAACATTTAAATGCAACAACAAATGCGATCAAAATCGCAACTAAGGTAACAATTGATCCAACCACATAATGATACCAAGGCTCAATATCAATGGCATATTTTCTAATCTTTCTAATCTTCAAGCGCATTGCATCCATCTGGATCTAGTGATCGTCGATGACATCGGCAACATGCAACTCTAATTTCATCTTCTCCTCTTCAATTCTTTTCAATTTTTCTTTCAAGTAATTGTTTTCTTTTTCAACCAAATTTAACCTCTCGACAATAGGGTCGGTTGGAATTTACGGTTCACATACCTCCTAGATAAAAACATCTATGTCACGTTGGTCGGCATAATTGTCATAAACACTAAATCAAACAAATAGTTATAAAAGATAATATACCACATCCGAATCATAGACCGAATGAGAGCCGATGGGGGCGGATACCAAAACCATGTGACTATATAATAACAAACAATAATAAAAGCAAGAAAATTATACAAGTAGCTATCTAAATCATACAAGTAAGAATTTTTTTCCTTTTAAAAAGAAGAGAAGAACAAGAGGCTCACGAAGGTGGTGCCGACGACGAGGTCGGCACAGGCGATCGACGGCGGTGAGGACGAGGACGGGACGGCACCCTACACATGTGCAGACTCTAAGAAGTTAATTTGAGCTCAAATTGTGCATCTAAATCAAATGAACTCGCACATACACTCCTCCACTAAAATCCACAAACCACTCTACTTCTAGAGCATTTGAAATGAGCTAAAATAGCAGTGAGAGATGAAATAATGAAGTTGCTAACCTTTTAGAACACTTGTGTAGTTGGTGCACCGCCAAACCTAGACAAATCTTGGAGAAAATGTAGCTTGGAGGTCGAGCTTGGAGAGGAGAAAGCTTAAGTGTGGCTCGGGCATTTCATCAAACACCTCATGTGCATAGGAGGTGAGAACAGAGTAGAACACACCTCCCACACCCTTCCACGGCCAAAAAACAGAGGAGATGGGGGGCCGTGGATATATATAGGCAAAACATTAGTCCCGGTTTGTATCTAAAACCGGGACTAAAGGCCTACCCTTTAGTCCCGGTTCCAGACACAAACCGGGACTAAAGGGCAGCAACCCCTTTAGTCCCGGTTGCTGGTTGGAACCAGGACTAAAGGTCCCAGTTTAACCGGGACTGATGCGTGCCGAGGCCCGGCCGGCGTCCTAGATGCTCGAACCGGGACAGATGCTCCCATTAGTCCCGGTTCGTAACACGACCGGGACTAATGCTCTGATCTGGCCAGGACCAAAGCCCTATTTTCTACTAGTGTAGGGATCAAGCCCTACCAAAACTAACTCGATTACATGATGAATCGCATCCAACTCCTCACCGAACAGCAAGTCTACGAAGGAATTACTCACTCCCGGTGGGGTGCATCATGGAATTGGCGATGGAGAAGGGTTGATGATGATGAAGACCGAAGATTCCCCTCTCCGGAGCCCCAAACGGACTCCAGATCTGGCCTCCCGATGAAGAACAGGAGGTGGCGGTGGCTCCGTATCGTAAAACGTGATGAAACTTTCTCCTTGATATTTTCTCTATGAAAATAGGATTTTATAGCGTCGGAATTAGGGTCATTAGGGTCAGTGGGGCCACGAGGTGGGCAAAACCCACCAGGGCGCGCCTGGGGGGGCTGGCGCGCCCTGGTGTATCGTGCCCAGCCAGGCCCCCTCCTCCGGTGGTTTTTGGCTCCAGTATTTTTTATTTATTGTAAAATAAATCTCCAAAAAGTTTCGTTCCGTTCCGAGAACTTTTATTTCTGCACAAAAACAACACCATGGTAGTTCTGCTGAAAACAGCGTCAGTCCGGGTTGGTTTCAGTCAAATCATGCAAATTAGAGTCCAAAACAAGAGCAAAAGTGTTTGGAAAAGTAGATACGTTGGAGACGTATCAACTCCCCCAAGCTTAAACCCTTGCTTGTCCTCAAGCAATTCAGTTGACAAACTGAAAGTGATAAAGAAAAACTTTTACGAACTCTTTTGTTCTTGTTTACATACATATGCTTAAGTAGCACCCAGGTTTTCAGCAAAGATTATGACTAACCATGTCAACAATAACTCTTAAAGATTATATTAACTCATATCAATGACATAAGCAACTAGCGAGCAATAATAAAATATCTCAAATGAAAACACTTTGTCAAAACAATCATGATATAATATGACAATAGTGGTATCTCGCTAGCCCTTTCTGAGATCGCAAAACACCTCCAAAGTTCAAGCAGCGACCAGACATTGTAATTCATGGTAGAAAAGATCTAGTCATGATGCATCCAACATTCACTATACACAATGCATGAGGATGACAATAGTGCTCTGAGATCTGGCGCTTATTTGAGAAGGTGATGACTCAACATAAAAGAAAATAGATAGTCCCTTCGCAGAGGGAAGCAGGGATTTGCAGAGGTGCCAGAGCTCAAAGCTTCAATCAGAGATAAGTATAATTTTGGGAGGTACATCCTTCCTGTCAACGTTAGAACCAAGAGTTATCAATATCTTCCATGTTAAACACATTAGTGACGGTTCCCAAGCGATAAAAGTAAAGGTTTACCCCCACTCCACCAACAAACACACTCCACGGCTAGCCGAATCCATGGGTACCGTCCATACCAACAACATTCCTGGGTAAGTTTTGTTTAATTATTTGCATTTCTTTTGATTTTGGGATTGGGAATCCCTATTACCGCCCCTCTCGTGCAAGGATGAGTGAATAAACACTCATCATGAGAATAACCCGCCTAACATGGAAGATACTGACCACCCCCTATCGCTCTATGAGCGGTCCAGGCATACAAAACAGATGTTCATTTGAAATTTTAGAGGTGGCACATGCAAATTTACTTGGAACGGCAGGGTAATACCGCATATAGGTAGATATAGTGGACTCATCTGGAATAACTTTGGTTTAAGTATTTTGATGCACAAGCAGTATTCCCGCTTAGTACAGGCGAAGGCTAGCAAATAGGTTGAGAAGCGGCCAGCTAGAGAGCGAAGACGGTCATGAACATGCATTATGAATAATAAACATTGAAAGCTATCATGAGTAGGATATGGACACCATGAACATAAATATCTTGAAGGCTATGTTGGTTTTGATTCAACTAGATGCATGAACATTTGCCAAGTCAAGCCAGTTGAAACATTCAGAGGAGGATACCATATCATCATAGTTCATAAGAACCATTTTAATGCATGTTGACATCCAAGATAAATCATTATCCACTCCTAGCTGCTTAAGCATGAGATGAGCAACTATAATTTCTAATTGTCATTGCAAACATGTTCAATCATAATATGCTGAATCATTGATACTAGGTTAAACATATTTACAAAAACAAAAACAAGTTGAGTTCATACCCGCTTCTCTCTGGCACGGTCAATCCATCCAATATCATCATTATTGCCTTTCACTTGCACGACCGAATGGTATGAAAATAATAATAGTGTAAGAGTGTTGTGGACTAAGCTGGAATCTGCAAACATTTTATTCAAGGGGAGAAGACAAACTAATATGGGCTCTATGTTAGATCAACAATAATGCATATGAGAGTCACTCAACATTTTCATTGTGGTCTTCTCCTTGGTACGACTCAATAAAAGGAAAAGAACTTCAGAGAAACACACTGAAATATTTTTGGAGTTTTTAGTTTTTCCTGAAGAAAAAAAATTAAAGAAGAAAAAACGAAAACAAGAAAAATTATTTACACGGGAGAACTCCCAACAAGTAAAAGAAGAAACAAGAAATCTTTTTGGGTTTTCTTTTAATACTATAACTAATTAAGCTAAGAAGAAAAGCCGAAAAGAAGCGAGAAATATTTTTTGATTTTCTCAAAGTTTTTCGAACACACAAGAAGAAAGCGAGAAAAACAAATCTAGCATGGATAATACAATGAAAAAGTCTGGACACCGACAACTTAAATGAAATGTGTGAACATGAATATAATATCGGTGGAAACACGTACTTCCCCTAGCTTAGGCTTTTGGCCTAGCTTGGTAATCACCATCCGAAATAATCATCCGGTCCTGAGTGGAAGTGCTGTGGCGATGGCACCTGAGTGTCCCACTCCTGGGGCTCCTCCTCAGCCGCTGCCATGTTGTTCTGATAGGCCGTGATGTCCTTTGGCATGACCCTGTATCCATTCCTGGCAATAAAATCAAACAAAGCAAGTGTAGGCAACGGGATAATATCATGGGTAACCACACTGAATACTAAGTTTTAGCAAATGTTATGAAAAGAATCAGCTGCATCAATAAATTGATGATCCTCCAATGCCTTGTGATGTAGATAAACTCGGGGCAAGGGATAATCATGTTGGCGACTCTGAACATTAAAGTGAGTCGCTAAGCGAGTGGCATAAATACCACCATGTATCTTGCCCTTAGTCCTGTTAAGGTGTAAGCGACGTGCAATAATAGCCCCTAGGCTAAAGGTGTGATCATTGTGCAGCACACGGCGTAAAATGGCGAGGTCAGGGGCACTGAGTGCAACGACCTTCTCCCTAGCGGTTAAACACTTCGCGATGAATAAAGCAAAATAATGCACAGAAGGAAACTGCAAACTGGTGGCAGTGGCATTTGACACGCCTCTTTCATCACCCACTGTGAAAGTGAGGAGAAAGTCCTCAAACTCCGCTGGTCTAGGCATCTTAATTCCCCATCAGAAGGGATCAAGCATATGTCACAAAAGTCCGTGAGTGGTATCTGATGGGTTTCGGCATATAAATCAAACCGCACATAGGAGGATCATTCCTACTTAGAAAATGAAAACTTTGCCCAAAGGAATTTGTAACGAGGTGGTGTTGGTCACACTCAGCTGCGAGGAAGTCGGTCAGCCTAATATTTGCAACGAATTGGGCAAATTCTTGATAGAACCCGGCCTCCTCCATGAAGGGGTTATGTGGCCATTCGCATGGCCGCACTTCCTCCTTCCTCAGAGTGTTGAGGTCATTGTCCGACGATTCCCCAATTACTCCTTTAGCATTCCTCTTGGAGGAGTACTTCCTAAAGAAATTCATCTTATTTCTACAAATAAATTTCTGAACATTTTAGTCCATAATTTTTTTTCAATGAAACTTAATAAGAATGATAGCAACTAGTCATAAGGATGCATAGAGGCCATATCAAGCATTCAAACTACTTAGAACTCTAAGAATTCAACATGCAAGCTCATCTACAGCAGCACTAAGAGTAGCTAATTATTCTGAAAATAAACCACTAAATCAAAAACTAATTGGAGCAATGGGGGAGTCACATATCAGGAAACAATCACCGAAAACAGTTTCGGAAATGGAGCTTCGAGCAAAGAGATCGAAATCCACGGGTTTGTGAGCAAGAACACGAGAGAGAGAGAGCTATGGCGATTTTTTCTGGAGGTAGGAGATGACATGGGCCAAAGAAGTAAGTGAGGGGCCCACGTGGTAGTTCTGCTGAAAACAGTGTCAGTCCGGGTTAGTTTCATTCAAATCATGCAAATTAGAGTCCAAAACAAGAGCAAAAGTGTTAGGAAAAATAGATACGTTGGAGACGTATCAGGTCCCCACGGCTGCCCAAGGAATTTTAAGTGCAAAATTATGATTCTGTGGTACGTACCTTGCGGGTGACTGGTCCATGCTGTGGGGTGCATATTCCTATTTCTTTGGACTGTGAGGCTCCAGGATCCGAAATAGAGTTCGGGCCCGCTTACTTACCTTTCATGTCTTGACGGTAGGCTGGGAGTTCTGTGCTTCATCGCCGAGCTGTACCTCAACTGCTAGAGCCGCAGTGTGTTCCTCTGTTCGGAGCGAACGCTCCGTATTGCCGCTGATGGTGATGACCCCCTTGGGTCCAGGCATCTTGAACTTCATATAGGCATAGTGGGGGGACATCATTGAAGCGAGCGAACGCTGTTCGGCCAAGAAGCGTGTGATAGCTGCTACGAAAAGGGGCAATGTCGAAGATCAAGCCTTCGCTGCGGAAGTTATCGGGTCAGCTGAACACTACTTCTAGGGTTATGGTGCCCGAGCAGCGGGCCTCAACACCGGGTATTATTCCTTTAAAGGTGGTGTTACTGTGTTTGATCCTTGATGGGTCGATGCCCATTTTCTTCACCGTGTCTGCATAGATAAGATTGAGGCTGCTACCTCCGTCCATAAGGACCCTTGTTAAATGGTATCCGTCCACTATGGCATCAAGCACCAGAGAAGCCGACCCACGCCGAATACTGGTCGGGTGATCAGTGCGATCGAAGGTGATCCTTGACGGGCTCTATGGCGTATATTTGCCGAAGTGCGCGCTTCCTTTCCTTCTTTGGTATATGTGTGGCGTTGATCATGTTCACACTTTTTATCTCAAGGGGGAATTGCTTTTGGTCTCCATTATGCAGCCTGCGGGGCTCTTCGTTGACCTCGCTATGAGTGCCCTTGCCGTGGTCTTCGGCTGTGAGCTTGCCTGCCTATTTGAACACCCAACAATTACGGTTGGTGTGAGTGGCGGGCTTGTCTTGAGTACCGTGAATCTGGCAGGGCCTGTACATTATTTTGTCCAGCTGAGAGGGTCCATCCCTATTCCCTTTGACATGCTTCTTCCTTTGTGACGATTTTGGGTTACGAAAGCCGGCGTTAACCACCGTGTCTTCGGTTTTAGTGTCGTTGTGCCAGCGTTTATTCTTGTTACATCGGGGCTTCCCGTTAGTGTCCCGCATGTCGATAGTGTTGGCGTTTGCAGGAGGATTGTTCGATGTGCTAGCCAACCATCTTTGCCCGCGCAAAAGCGGGACATGAGTGAGGTGAGAGCGGAAATTGTCCGGGGCTGTTCCTGTCCATGTTGATGGGCTAGCCATTCGTCTCGAATATTTTCCTAGAGGAGGCCAATGCCTCGGCATTAGAGCAATCGACGATCTGGTTCTTCTTGGTCAGGAATCGGTTCTAGAATTGTCGGGATGATTCTCTGGCCTGTTGAACAATGTGGCTCAGGTCCGCAGCGTCCGGTGGCCGAACATAGGTGCCTTGAAAGTTAGAGCGGAAAGCCTCCTCGAGTTCTTCCCAGCTCCCGCTGGAGTTTTCGGGGAGGCTATTCAGCCAATGTCATGCTGGTCCCTTGAGCTTTAGTGGTAAGTACTTAATAGCATGGAGGTCGTCTCCATGAGCCATGTGTATATGGAGAAGGAAATCTTCAATCCAGATGGCCGGGTCAGTAGTGTCATCATATTGCTCAATGTTTACGGGTTTGAACCCCTCGGGGAACGGATGTTACATCACTTCATCAATGAAACACATCGGGTGGGTAGCGCCCCTGACCCTAGCCACATCACGCCGAACGTCGGATTGAGTTCGGCCCTGGTGCTGTCCTCGAATTCTATCGTTCTGGTCGAGCCAGGCTTGATGCCCGTCCCATCCAACAAGGGTTCGTCCTTTGGATCCGTAGATGGATCTTGTTTGCCCTGCGTTAGTATTCAGAGTGTATCGTAGGTCGAACGGGTCGGGTTGACACGGTTCCTTCCGTCCTCTATGAGGGTGTTCGGATACTTCTCCCGTATTGCCAGTTGGCCTATCCCGGCCTCGAGGGGGGCGGTCCAGCTGGTCATCTTTGGTATGTCTAGGGAGCGCGGGCTCGGGGGGCCGCGTCGTCGAATTCTGGCAACAGTCGGTGGCGCGGGTTATCTTTATTTTGATCCTGCCATCCGTAATCGTGCCCTTCCTCGGCATCTAGGACTTGCGTCCATCTATCATTGAGGGTGTCTTGTTCGGCTTTGATTTGTTTTTTGCTTCAGCTTGAGGCTTCGGGCAGTGGCAATCAGTTGGCGCTTGAATCGCTCTTGCTCAAACGGGTCTTCAGGAATGATGAAGTCCTCATCGCCGATACTGTCGTCATCTTCGGAAAGCAGTACGTAGTTGGTGTCTTCGGAATCGGCGGGGTCCTCAGAGTTTTCCAGACCTATCTTCCCATCGGGGTCGCCCTGCTGCTGTTCAGGAGCAGTTGGGTCAGCAGGATCTTCAAGGGTATCCAGTATGAGGTTTTCGGAGGCAGTGTTACTCTTCTTGCCCTTGCGCCCCTTAGATTTTCTCCGTTGACGACGATGCTTAAGTGTGTCATCGCCACTGTTTTTGGGTGGGATGCCATCTCCGCTCAAAGCAGGCGTGTTGCCGTCCTTATTATCGGGCGTGTCCACCATGTAAACGTCGTATGTGGAGGTAGCCATCCACCCTCCAGTAGTGGCAGGGATGCATGGGCGGATCAGCCTCTTCCTCCATGTCTTCTGCCTCCTCAGAGGCATAGTCCACCATATCAGTTAAGTCCTCGATAGTGGCCACCAAGTGGGTGGTTGGTGAGTCATAAAATTCGACCTGACCTGCCCCCAAACCGATCTGAGCGTGGGTCGAGACCAGGTCGTCCGTGATTTTCATTGACTGAATCCGGTCCAGCGCCCCATACAGAAGTGAGAGGTCGACCAGATTGATCTGCCGGACACCATCGAAGGCAAGCTCCGGTGCGTCCGCATGAAGAGTGTGCTCGGCCAGGGCTGACCCCTGGTCTTGGCGCGCTATGTTCGGGCCCGGACCCCCGGCAGGGTCGGGCCCATGGGCAGGGCCGAGCAGAAGGCCCGAAGTTAATGCTTTGGGATTTCCGGGCTCGTCGGACAAGACCGCAGGCCCAGTTAGGAACAAGTCGCCCCGGGAGTCAGCGAAGAACTCTAGGTTCCCGAACCCGATCTCTTGATCGGGGGTGAAACTTCCGATCTGGCCAAGATGGCCAGTCGGGTCAGCACGTAGCATGACGCTGCCAAACGCAAAGATCTGTCCAGGACAATGGTGTCCCTGTTACAGACTTAGTTGTTGATGATTAGGCGAGCCATTGATCCTCTAGCGATCTCACAGTGGAACTCTCAGTGAAAGCACCAATGTCGGTGTCAAAACCGGCGGATCTCGAGTAGGGGGGTCCCGAACTGTGGACCTTGGATCGATGGGTAACAGGAGACTAGGGAGACGATGTTTACCCAGGTTCGGGCCCTCTTGATGGAGGTAAAACCCTACGTCCTTCTTTGATTGTATTGAATATGGGGTATCGAATACAGATTTGATCTACCTTGAGATCATAGGATGTGGTTTAAACCCTAAGAGTAATGGGCTTAACTCTCTCTACGAACTAAAACCCTCTGGTTTATAAAGTCACCAGGGGTATCTAGGTTATACAATGTCGGTTACACTAGGAAGGGAATATGCCGAACCCATCATCTTGTATTTGGAGTGCACGTCACGTCATCAAGAGATTCCGTCTTGGTTATAGAGTCCGGACCTTCCCTGATAATCACAACGCAGCCCACTGTCCGGCCCGTAGAGATAGGCCATCAGCCCAAGGACCCCTTAATCCAGGACTCCCACAGATGGGTCATATGGGGGTCAATGCGGAGGTGGGAAGGAGGTGAGTAAGGACCTAGGCCTGTGCTGCAACGTGTGAACGATCATCAATGGCACCATCGAAGGCATGGGTCTTGCAATGGCACTCGAGCTCACACGTCGGGGAGAGGAAGTAGTGAAGCTCGACAAGGAGCTCGGAGGAGTAGAGGTCGATGGACTCGTGGCGGACGACGCATAAGAGGTCAGGTGGGTGGAGGTCTGGTAGCATGTTTGGAAGCGTGAGGGGTGAATGGATAGTAGGAGGAGGAAAAGATAAAGGCTGACGAGGGGAAAGATGAGAAGGGGAGAAGAGAAGAGAAGAAGAGGAGGCAGCGGTGTCGCTGTTTGATCATAGAGATCAAAAGATGGGGATACATGATCTGTGGCTCACGTTGATGAATGGGAATGCGTCTAGGACTTTGCGAGTGTTGCACTAGGCAAACAACTAAGACTTTGTCAACCGTTACACTCAGCAAACTCAATTTACATGACTTGCAAAAAATACAACTTATATGCCCAACATTTTTTACATGAAATATACCACATATATGTTTTTTGGGATTTTCTATAAATTTTAAATTGAGTTAATATTTTCTAAACTTTAAATGCCTAGAAATACACTTAATGGCTGGAATATATTAAGTGGACCCAAAAATATGTCAAATTTTACATGTGAAATGAAATGGTGTATGTTGAGTGTGGAAAAAGATTCTTGGCCAAAGGTGAAATAACGATTGCTTCGCCTCCAAATGTTGTTTGTTACTTCTCGAAACCCAGTTTCGTCCATTGAGATAGTCCAGTTTGTTAGCATTCTACATGACAACTATTGAGGAAGGAGGCATGATAGGGCTGGATCTCGAGCGCTTGGACGGGAGGGTCCTCCGCTATGGGCGCGAGGTGGAGCCGCCTCGGGAACCAAAGGAGGTGCACATGTTTTGTGGTGCATGCTAGACAACTGGCTGGAGGAAGATGGTTGGGTGGCTGGGATCCCGAGGAGAAGAGTGGCGGCCGTGGGAGGAAAACAAGGTAACTTGTCTCCCTATAATTAGGGTTTTGGCTAGAAATGGACCAGGGTGTTGATATTCATAACAAAGGGAGGTTTGAGCTGGTTTTGAAGAGAATTTAGATGAGCTAAAGAGGAGAGAGCAAATACAGCCCAAACATAATTTTATTTTAAAAACATGTATTATTTAGGCCGACTATAGCGCTCGCATATTTAATTGTATGGGCGGCAAATGTACTCCATTTCAGATGAATTTTAAATCTAACCACACTAGACTATTCCGATATCACACAAATCATTCCAAGCAATAGGGATGTTCAACATTTATTTGGAAAATATATCAAGTGATTAAATAAATGGAGGTTGCATTACGAGTAATAGCTAGGCTTGTGCAAATGTTGTCAAATAATTTGGGTACCTTCTAAATATCACAACAAGGTCGTTTACGATGATTCAGGGCTAGCCTCCACGCGGAACACCAAAGAGATAAATGGTTTACTTATTCACAATTTAACCAAATGTAGAATTAAAATGTTCAAGTTAATTATTTAATTAATGAAATAAATTTTTAATTTGGGGAAAGCTCCGGGTTGTTACATCGTCGTCCTTGCTGGACTATGGCTTGCCCACCATGTAGATGTCGCAGGTGGATGTCTTCTTCCACATACCGGACGACGCTGTGGCCAGAGCTCGGTTGTATGCCAATTTTCCGATCTCCTCTTCCATGTGTTCGGCCTAGTTGGCAGTTCCTTCAAGGACGTTAGTAAGATCTTCGACGTGGTAATGAGATGGGTCATGTGTGGGCCGAAAAAAATTAGTGTCCACTAATACGTCTCCAACGTATCGATAATTTATGAAGTATTCATGACATATTCACCTATGTTTACAAGTCTTTTATATGGTTTTGATGCACTTTATATGATTTATTTAGAACTAACCCGGACTGACACTGTTTTCAGCAGAACTACCGTGGTGTTGTTTTTTGTGCAGAAATAAAAGTTCTCCAATTGCAACGAAACTTTTTGACGATTTTTTTTGGAACAAAAGAGGCACTAGAAGCTTTGTGGGAGGGCCAGAAGAGCCACGAGGTGGACACAACCCACCAGGGCGCGCCAGCCCCCTCTAGCTTGCGCTGCTGTCTTGTGGTCCACCCGTGGCCCATCTTCGTGTGAAACTAATGCCCAAAAATCCTATATATTCAGAAACCCCCAGAAATAACCCTAGACAGAAGTTCCGGCACCGCAGGCCTCTGTAGGCGCGAAAAACCAATCTAGACCCCGTTCCGGCACCCCGCTAGAGGGGGAAATCATCACCGGAGGCCATCTTCATCATCCCTATGGTCTCCATGATGAGGAGGGAGTAGTCCACCCTCGGCGCTGAGGGTTTGTACCAGTAGCTATGTGTTTAATCTCTCTCTCTCTCGTGTTCTTGATTTGGCACTATCTTGATGTATCGCGGGCTTCGTTAATATAGTTGGATCATATGGTGTTTTCCCATCTCTATCTTGTTGTGATGAATTGAGTTTTCCCTTTGAGATTTTGTTATTACCAGATTGAATATTTTTATGGATTTGAGAGCACTTGATCTATGTCTTGGCACTCAGCTCGCAGATTCCCGAGGTGACATTGGGGTAATCTATGCATAGGGGTTGATGCACGTTTTAGTCCTACTTTCTCCGGTAGAAATCTTGGGGCACTCTTTGAGGTTCTTTGTGTTGGATTGAGTATTATGAATCTGAAATTGTTTGATGCATATCGTATAATTAACTCCTAGATACTTGTGGTGACATTGGAGTATCTAGGTGACATTATAGTTGGTTGATGCGTATCATATGGTGTTATTTTAGTATGAACTCTTAGATAGATTGATAGGAAAGGATAACTTGGTGTAATTTTAGTACGAACTCTTGGATCGATCGATTGGAAAGGATAACTTTAAGGTGGTTTCGTACCCTACAAACAATTTCTTCTTCTGTTCTCCGCTAGATAAGAACTTTGGAGTGATTCTTCATTGCACGTTGAGGGATGGTTATGTGATCCAATTATATTAGCATTGTTGAGAGATTGCACTAGCGAAAGTACGGACCCTCGGCCTTGTTTTCAGGCATTGCAATACCGTTTGTGCTCACTTTTGTTACTTGCTACCTTGCTGTTTTTTATTGTTACTATTACAAAAATCAATATCTACTATCATTACTACACTTGTATCACCATCTGTTCGCTGAACTAGTGCACCTATACAATTTACCATTGTATTTGGTGTGTTGGGGACACAAGAGACTTTTTATTATTTGGTTGCAGGGTTGTTTGAGAGAGACCATATTCATCCTACGCCTCCCACGGATTGATAAACCTTAGGTCATTCACTTGAGGGAAATTTGCTACTGTCCTACAAAACTCTACGCTTGGAGGCCCAACACGAGTCTACAAGAACAAGTTGTGTAGTAGACATCAAGCTCTTTTCTGGCGCCGTTGTCGGGGAGGTGAGGCTTGAAGGTATATCTTTAGATCTTGCAATCAAATCTTTTATTTTCTTGTTTTCCACTAGTTTGGTTTTATAAAAGAAAAGTACAAAAAATGGAGTTTAGGTTGCATCATTTGTTCGTCTTTATAATGTCATTCGTGAAAACAAGGATTCAGAAAATTGTGCTCAATTGGTAGAGGAAGAAATTATGAAAATACTTGATGAGAATTCCTTGAATGATGAGCATGATAGAAATATTGTTAGTATGAGTTCTCTGAATATTCATGATGCTAATGATATGCAAAGCCACAAGCTTGGGGATGCTATGTTTGATGAAGATGATATTTTTAGTGCCCCAAGTTTTGATGAGCAAAACTATTATGATAATAGCATTCGTCCTATGTATGATGATTATTGTGATGGCATGTATGCTATAAAGAGTAATAACAACCATGAAACTTGTTATCATGATTTTAATATTCAAAGTGGTTATGTCTATCAAGTACCAGTTATTTCGTTGAGTGTGCTCCCACTATTATGAATGAGAAGAAGTTTGCTTATGTGGAGAGTGATAAAAATTCTATGCTTGTGCATCATGAAAAGAATGCTTTATGTGATAGTTATATTGTTGAATTCCTTCATGATGCTACTGAAAATTATTATGAGGGAGGAACATGTGCTTGTAGGAATGGCAATAATATCAAGTTTCCTCCCTATGTGTTCAAAGTTTTGAAGTTGCACTTGTTTTGCCTTCCTATGCTAGATGATTCTTGCTCCCATAAATTGTTTTCTCACAAAATCCATATGCATAGGAAGTGGGTTAAACTTAAATGTGTTTGTCATGTGATTCATGATGCTCTCTTGCATTTTCAACTTTTATTCCTATACGAGCATCATTGAAATCATCATGCCTAGCTAGAAGGCATTAAAGAAAAGCGCTTGTTGGGAGACAACCCAACACTTTTACTTTCTGTTTTTGTGTGTTCACATGATTAAGATACTGTAGTAATCATGTTTGGTGTCTTTTATTTCAATAAAGTGCCAAGTAAATCCTTTAGGATAGTGTGGATACTTGCTTGTTTGATTCTGTGCAAAAATAGAAACTTTTGCGTCCAGTATATGAATTATATGATTTCAATGGAGCGTCAAAAAATTCTGAAATTTTTCCACAAAATTTCTAAGAAAATTATATGCGTTTTCCTAATTGTTCAGAATTTTTAGAGTCGAGGAAGTATGGTGATCATTCAGATCTTTACAGACTGTTCTGTTTTTGACAGATTCTATTTTGCATGTATAGTTTGCTTGTTTTAGTGTTTCCATAGCTTATATTGAGTGATATAAATTATGGGAATGTTATACTACAGTAGGTATCATGTGAGAACAATTATGAATCTTTTCTTGACAGTACCTAAGTGAATGATCTATATTTACTATACTAACCCATCTCACGAAGAGTTTTGTGTGATTGAAGTTTTCAAGTTTTGGGTGAGACACCGATATGAGGAGAATAAGGAGTGGTAAGACACTAAGCTTGGGGATGCCCAAGGAAACCCCATGGTAATATCCAAGGAAGACTCAAGCGTATAAGCTTGGGGATGCCTCGGAAGGCATCCCCTCTTTTGTCTTCAACATTATTGGTATATCTTACTTGGAGCTATATTTTTATTTGTCACATGATATGTGTTTTGCTTGGAGCGTCATTTTATTTTGTTGTTCTCTGTTAGATTCTATTTATAATCTTCTTTTTCAATAAAAAGTTCCAAGAATTGCCTTAGGATGCTTGCTTTACATGTTTGATGTTTGCTGTGTAAAAACAGAAACTTTTGCTGTAGTGTTTGAATTTTCATATTTTACTGGAAAGTGGAAAGTTTCTGAAATTTTTACACAGTAGTGTCATATGAATTTTTTATCATGTACTACATATTCAGAATTTTTACAGATACAGAAGTACACTATTTTAATAGATTGCTACAGACTGTTCAGTTTGGACAAATTGCTGTCATTATTTTGTTATCTACTTATCCTAGAGTTTTCATGGCTTATATTGTTGGGGAACGTTGCATGGGAAACAAAAAAATTCCTACGCTTCACAAAGATTAATCTAGGAGATGAGCATCTACAAGAGGAGAGATCGGATCCACATACCCTTGTAGATCGCTAAGCGGGAAGCATTAAGTAACGCGGTTGATGTAGTCGAACGTCTTCGCGATCCAAATCACAAGCCGTCCCGCGATCCAATCACGATCTAGTGCCAAACGGATGGCACAATCGCATTCAACACACGTGCAGCTCGATGACGTTCTCCGCCTCCTTGATCCAGCAAGCGAGGGCGGAGAGGTAGATGAGTTCTCTGGCAGCACAACGGCGTGGTGGAGCTGATCCGGCAGAGCTTCGCTAAGCAAAACCGAATCAATCTAGAGGAGGAACAATCTAGGGAGAGAGAGGGCAGGGCTGCCCCGTGGCTTAAGGTGTGGCAGCGCTCGCAAACCTCCACTATATATAGGGGGAAGGGGAGGGGGCTGCGCCCTAGGGTTCCCGCCCAAGGGGGCGGCGGCCAAGGGGAGGGGCGGATGCCCTAGAGGTGGCTTGGCCCCAAAGCTAGGGTGGCGCCACCCCTAGGGTTGGCCCTCCACCAGCCCAGACGCATGGGCCTAGGTGGGGAGGGGCACCCAGCCCACCAGGGGCTGGTGCGCACCCCTCACAGCCCATGTGGCCCCTCCGGGGCTGGTGGCCCCTTCTGGTGGACCCCCGGAACCCTTCCGGCACCCCCGGTACGCTACCAGTGACGACAAAACTTTTTCCGGTGACCAACACGGAACTTCCCATATATCAATCTTTACCTCCGGACCATTCTGGAGCTCCTCGTCATGTCCGGGATCTCATCCGGGACTCCGAACAACCTTCGGTCACCAACATGCATAACTCAACAATACCAAATCGTCACCGAACGTTAAGTGTGCAGACCCTGCGGGTTCGAGAACTATGTAGACATGACCGAGACTCCTCTACGGTCAATAACCAATAGAGGGACCTGGATGTCCATATTGGTTCCTACATATTCTACGAAGAGCTTTATCGGTTGAACCTCTATGTCAAGGATTCAGTTAATCCCGTACGCTGTTCCCTTTGTTCAGCGGTATGTTACTTACCCGAGATTCGATCGTCGGTATCTCCATACCTAGTTCAATCTCGTTACCGGCAAGTCTCTTTACTCGTTCCGTAATACAAGATTCCGTGGCTAACTCTTTAGTCACATTGCTTGCAAGCTCATTATGATGTTGTATTACCGAGTGGGCTCTGAGATACCTCTCCGTCACACGGAGTAACAAATCCCAGTCTTGATCCAGGCCAACTCAACAAACACCCTCGAAGATACCTGTAGAGCATCTTTATAGTCACCCAGTTACGTTGTAACGATTGATACATACAAGGTACTCCTCCGGTGTCAGTGAGTTGCACGATCTCATGGTCATAGGAATATATACTTGACATGCAGAAAGCAATATCAATAAACTTGACACGATCATATGCTACGTTCATAGTTTGGGTCTTGTCCATCACATCATTCTCCTAATGATGTGATCCCGTTATCAAATAACAACTCATGTCTATGGCTAGGAAACCTTGACCATCTTTGATCAACTAGCTAGTCCTGTAGAGGCTCACTAGGGACACAGTGTTGTCTATGTATCGACACATGTATTTGAGTTTCCAATAAATACAATTATAGCATGGACAATAAACGATTATCATGAACAAGGAAATATAATAATAACCATTTTATTATTGCCTCTAGGGCATATTTCCAATAGTCTCCCACTTGCACTAGAGTCAATAATCTAGCTCACATCGCCATGTGATTTACATTGTAATGAATCTAACACCCATACAGTTCTGGCGTTTATCATGTTTTGCTCGTGGAAGAGACTTAGTCAATGGGTCTCCGACATTCAGATCCGTGTGTACTTTGCAAATATTTATGTCCTGCTCCTTGATGTAATCGTGGATGGAATTGAAGCGTCGCTTTATGTGTCCGGTCCTCTTGTGAAACCTTGGTTCCTTGGCTAGAGCAATGGCACCAGTGTTGTCACAGAACAGAGTCATTGGGTCCAGTGCACTGGGCACAACTCCAGGATCCGTCATGAACTGCTTCATCCAGACACCTTCCTATGCTGCCTCCGAGGCAGCAATGTACTCCGCTTCGCATGTAGAATCAGCTACCACGATTTGCTTGGAACTGCACTAGCTTACCGCTCCCCCATTGAGAATATATATGTATCCGGTTTGAGACTTAGAGTCATCCGGATCAGTGTCAAATCTTGCATTGACGTAACCCTTTATGACAAGCTGTTGATCACCTCCATAAATGAGAAATATTTCCTCAGTCCTTTTCAGGTACTTAAGGATACTCTTGACCGCCGTCCAGTGTTCCACTCCTCGATCACTCTGAAACCTTCCGGCCATACTTATGGCAAGCCTGACATCTGGTCTTGTGCACAACATTGCATACATGATAGAGCCTATGGCAGAAGCATAGGGGATGACACTCATCTTTTCTCTATCTTCTGCAGTCACTGGGCATTGAGTCTTACTCAACTTCACACCTTGTAATACAGGCAAGAACCCCTTCTTGGACTGATCCATTTTGAACTTCTTCAAAACTTTATCAAGGTATGTGCTTTGTGAAAGTCCTATTAAGCGTCTTGATCTATCTCTAAAGATCTTGATGCCTAATATGAAAGCAGCTTCTCCTAGGTCCTTCATTGAAAAACTCTTGTTCGAATATTCCTTCACGCTTTCCAAAAATTCTACATTGTTTCCAATCAGCAATATGTCATCCACATATAATATTAGAAACGCTATAGATCTCCCACTCACTTTCTTGTAAATACAAGCTTCTCCGTAAACTTGTATAAACCCAAATGCTTTGATCACCTCATCAAAGCGAAGATGCCAACTCCGAGATGCTTGCACCAGCCCATAAATGGATTGTTGGAGCTTGCAAACTTTGTCAGCATTCTCTGGATCGACAAAACCTTCTGGTTGCATCATATACAACTCTTCCTTGAGAAAACCGTTAAGGAACGCTGTTTTGACCTCCATCTCCCAAATTTCATAATCCAAAAATGCAGCTATTGCCAACATGATTCTGACGGACCTAAGCATCGCTAAGGGTGAGAAAGCCTCATCGTAGTCAACTCCTTGAACTTGTGAAAAACCCTTTGCCACAAGCCGAGCTTTATAGACGGTGACATTACCGTTCGCATCCGTCTTCTTCTTAAAGATCCATTTATTCTGAATGGCCTTTCGCCCTTCAGGTAATACTTCCAAAGTCCACACTTTGTTTTTGTCACATCCCTAGTTGTCATGGCATTGCATTAGCTATTGCGTGCATCATGTCTAAATTGTGCATCAAGATGAAATGGGGAACATCAGAAACCCTAGCACCTCACTCTGATAAAGGAAATCAAAACTTGTTAAATTTTCAATGAATCCAAAATGCCCTTCAAAAATGTTCATGGTCTTTATTAAATGTTAGCAACAACATATCAGGAGGCCATTTAATTTTTCCAACAATTAGAACATTTTTAAATAAGCATATAGTGCTACTGAAATCAATTATTAAATCATTATAAATATGATAGTTGCCCCAAAAATACCAAAATTGCTGGGGAAGTTTGAAATATTCAAACTAACCTCACTAGCAACACCCTGGTTTTTTTGAGCTAAGGTGGAGCCTAAACAAATAAGAAAACAAATGTCAGAAAAATGAAACAGAAAAGAAAAAAAAGGGAAAAGGTTTTACCTGTCTCACCTGGCCCAGGAGGGAGATGACCCAGCCCAGCCCACCAGGGGCAGGGGGTCTTCTTCCACCTCCTGCCAGGAGGACAGGCAGGTGTGTGGCTCGGCGCCGACGCCGCCCTGGCCACCTCCTGCTCGCCTACCTGCCTCTGGAGGTCCCTTGAAGCGCCACGAAGCCCCCCCCCCCGAGCCATCCCTCTCCATTCTCGCTCCCTCCGCCTTTCCCTCGCGTCTGTGGCCATGGCCACCGTAGCCGAAGCTCTCCGTCATCGCTAGCGTAGCTATGCCGCCTCCCGTGTGCACCTGAGCCCACCAATAGGTTCGCCTCGACGCCCAGAAGCTTCAAGCCGAAGGAATCGAGCCAGGGTGCCCCTCAGCATCAACCCCATCGCCGTCTTCCTCCTCGGTCACCGGTGACCGCCTCCATAAATTCGTCGTCCTCGAAGCGTCCCCGAGCTCGCTAACCATCCAGACATGATCCCCGGGAGCTTCTCTTCCTCTCCCCACTCTTCTTGCCGTCGTTTGCGTGCTGTAGCTAGCAAAGCCACCAGAGCCAAAAGCTCCTCGACGCCGGCCATGTCGCCGCCGTCGCTGTGGTCCGCCAATTGCGCGTCCAAGCTCGTGAATGAGCTCCTGGAGCTCCGTACAGACCGTAGGACCCTTGAACCAGGCCGTTAGCGCCCTGCAGCCCCGCGTGCGCTTCGCCTGAGCCCCACCCGCCGCGGATGTGCTTGCCGGTGAGCACTCTGGCGACCCCAAGCCCGCTAGCCAGCCCTGTTCGATGCGGTCGAGCACGGGCTATCCCCTGGTGCTTTCAGCGCGTCCATCCGAGGCCTGTAGCGCCGATCCGAAGGATTCCAACGACCCTCCGCCGCTCTTTTGGTCGCCGGCGACATCCTGCCGGCCGGTGCCGACGTGGCATGGTCATTAAGGCTACCGGCGGTTAATCAGACCCAGTAGAGGCTGACAGCGGGCCCCCGCAGGTGGGTCAAACCCCGGTGAGCACGGGATTAGCCCAGAGCCACTGACCAGTGGGCCGCACTAGTCAGGTTTGACCTAGCTCAGGCGCTCTGACCAGCTGACGTCAGGGTGATGCAATGCTGGCATAATATTGAATTTCTGATTAAAAATAATTCCAGAATTAGCTGAAAACTTTAGAAAATCATAGAAAATAATTTATAGCTCAGATGGAAATAAATTATATATGAAAAATCATTAGAAAAATACAAGGAATCCATTTATGCTATTACCATGCATGTTAGAGAAAGTTAAGAAGGAGAACATATCCAATTTGCATATAGGTAATATATGACATGAAATATGGAGTTTGAATTTGAACCTAGGTTCAATCCAACTTCATCTAAATATGATGCTAGGTGCATTAGCTTATCCATATCATGTTTCCATGTCATGATCATGCTTCATTTTGTTGCATTTGCAATGTATTGATGGTACCTTATCGATATCGCGGTAGGTCCTGCTCCCGAGGATACGCATGAGTATCCAGTTGAAGAGCAGCACCCTGCCATCCATCTGCAAGGCAAGCACCCGTTTTGATGATTCCGATAACATCCCATCTTCTCGCTCCTGCTCTCGTTTATTGCATTAGGACTACATGTTTCAACTGTTGCCTGCTACGGTAGTTTAACCCATTCCTCTGCATGACCTATCGTTGTCACTGTAAATAGCTAAACCAAGCAACCCAGCATACTTGGTAGATGCTTGAGCCTTGATGTGCTTTACCAGCTTTACTTGCCATGCTTGCTATGCTTAGAGTTGTGTCAGGTCTGATTCATCTGTGTGATGGAGCAGAGTGAAACAGTGATGTTCTGGTGTGGTGAGTTAAACAATGAATACGATTTGGTAAAGGTAGCGATGAGAGGCTATGTAGGAGTACATAGCGGGTTGTCTCATCGGGACCGTTCTTAGGAACTGAGTTCCGTGTTTGTGAACCAAGATTAGTTACTACCGCACGTTGGGATACTTAATTGACCCTCTCGACCTATTGATCAACTAGTCCTTTGTCCAGGAGTTGCAAGTAGTTTCTGGAGTTGTAGCTATGCTGGAGGCCGTGCGTAGTGCTGACCCTAGGGGTAGGCTACGATGCGGTAGGCAGTGGCATGGTGTACCAAGGGTCACCCGAATGGTGGGCTTGGGAACCCTGCGCACATCGTTTGAGGCCGTAGCGGAAACTTCGGCCGGACTTCCGTGCGGGTTCAATCTCAAATAGGTGAGAGCCTAGACTAGGGTCTTGTGTGATTGACGGTCGTGGCCGATTCCCTCACTAGGCTTCCGCTTGAAGGTTGCCGCGGTGCCTTTTTACGTGCACATAGCGATAAGTAGCGAGAGCGTGTGTGAAGAAGTACACCCCTGCAGGGTATGAATCTGTTTGAATAGTCGTGTCCTTGGATATGGACTACTTGGAAACATATATAGTTCATAGAAAATGAAATGGATACTGTTAAAAGACTCAAGACAAGTGTGAGTATCGTGGATGGCACCCTCGTAGGTGACGAGAGTGGACCCATGGTGGAGTATTGATGTGGTGTTAGTGGACTCGTGTGCGTTAATATAAGACTTGTACAATTAACTAAAAGATGTAGTGTAGGTTAGCCAAGGATCAAAGCTGGCTTGCTGCATACATTCCACTACTCCCCTTTGTTGATACATGAGCATGAATAGAATAGGTCTGATTTAAAGACTTGCTGAGTACCATTGTACTCTTGTTTGCTTAATAAACGTTGCAGATGAGTATCAGGACCCATCTGGTGGGTTCTATCTAGACGTCGACGACGATGAGTAGAGGTATCCCAGCTACGGTCCTGACCCTAGGATAGGCTGTAGATAGTCAGGCTTTATGCCTTTTTACCTTTGAACTGTCTGTACCCAGACAGCTTTAGCTTCTGCATGGTTTGTAAGACTTTGATTGTATGACATGAGTGTCGGGTCGTGTGACCCCTACCTGTATGAACTTATCATGTAAGGTTCTTCTGGACCTACTAAATAAAATGATGTTGTATGGTTATGTTGTCATGCCATAGTTGTATCTATGCATATCGGGCATGTCGTGCGTACGTGTGACGTGCAACGGTATGTATGGGATTCGACACCTAGTTGTGTGCCTTTAGTAGTACTCTTTACAGGGAACTACCTCTTTGTGCTTCCACCGAGCCTTGGTAGCTTGCTACTGCTTAGGACACATTGATTGACCGGCGTGTATCCTTCTTTGCTGTTGTGTCTGTCCCTTCGGGGAAACGTCTCGCCATGTAATGGATTCCTTGTAGCCTGCTATGACTCGTCTATGTGCAGTGATGACAGAAATGTCTCACGGCGTAATGGAGTCCATGTAGCTTGCCTACGACTCGTCTACACATGCTGGAGGCTGACACCTGCATTGCTGGGTTATGTACGCCTGTCCCTATACGGATGTGCCGCTGGGGTTCTACGACTAGCCATGTCGACCCGGGTTCTCTAACATTTGAATGCTAGCGACATCTTCACATACGTGAGCCAAAAGACGCAAACGGTCCCGGCCCAGGTAAGGTGGCAGCCATGGGGATAACCGTGCATGAGGCTGCAAAGTGATGTGAGGTGTTACATGCTAGATTCTTATGGCTTAGGATCGGGGTCCCGACAGCGTTGGTATCAGAGCCTGACAGACTGTAGGACTACCAAGCCAAACTTGTCGAAGTTGAGTCTAGAACAGCTTTAGTTATGTAAGGGAATTGATTGTGGAAGGGAACGTAAGGCTCTTTTACTCCTCTTCCCGAGTCATGCTATTCTGAGTCACCCTCTTCTTTTCTACGGGGTTAAGAGCTAGGATTCTCTCTATCTCGCAGGATGACGAGTTACTAACCAATGACTTGTATACTAAGCTATTTGAGAGTCATGCTCTAGTTTCAAGTTCTGTTCGGTGTGACAGGTAGATGGATTACAAATTTGAGGCTAGAAGGTCGAGTGGTTATGCTTTTAATCTCTTGTAAGATGTCTCAAAATTGTTTTTGAGCATTTGCAGCCGTTATGCTGTCCGATTTCTGCTAGGATCTCTAATGCCTCCTACTTTATCCTTGGTTTCAGATGTCTTCCCGTCCTTCTCATCAGGTGGTCCGTTTGACCAGGTGCATTGATGTACTGGGTCACACGGCTATCTTGGCCAGAGTGATGTTGGAGACCGGTTACCGCTGGTACCCTGAGTACACAGTGGAGGAGCAGAACCGTGACTTCAACCAGAGTCAGTACCTTTGTACTGTCAGGATCTATCCAGCTTATCCAGGAGCTAAGGAGCCGCTTCATTGGGCTTATGGATTAGGAGTCACCATTGATATGGCAGTTCAGGAGGCCGTCTACACGATGCTGACGATTATGAGAACCAACCATGGACTACTTCAGAACACAGAGTTCTGCTATATTCCAGCATTGCTAGGAGGTGAGGAGGGATATATGACTGGAGCCTATTATTATCACTCCCAGGAGGACCCCAGGCTTCAGGTGACTGCTCAGTTGTTGGAGAATCGAGATCGTGATGCACGTGCCCTTCGCATGGAGTTATATGCTACATGTGCCCGCCTTTGGACAGCCTCGACGCAGCTTGCTCCAGTTGTTCAGACTGGTTATGGAGATATGGATATGTTGAGCCCACTCCGGACTCATCTTCCGGCTCGCGTAGATTGGCCTGATGTTGGAGGCATCGTTCCTCTCCGAGGACCTCTTTTGCCGCCAGCTAGGGGACCTAGGCCACATCCGTGTCCCTATGGACCCCAGGTATCCCAGGCTACACTACAAGAAATATGTTAACTTGCGACCATCAATATTGGTCACCGAATGGTCATTGTTTTTCATTTGCGACCTTTTTGTGACCAAAAACAGTTGGTCAAAAGCTGACCGTCTTTAATGAAACTTGACGACCTTTGTTGTGAAATGGTCGTAGAAGGCACTGACCAAAATAAAAGGTCAGTGGTTCAACGATCAATTGTTTTGGTCGCTGGTTGTCTGCCCAGGCCACGTCGGATCCAACGTGGCAAGCTGACGTGGCAAAATTGCGACCGAATGAAAAGGTCGTTAATTAGAATCAGCCCGGTCCAATTCGGTGTCTATATGGGCCGAGCCCATTAATTCAACCCATTTATTCTTATTTTTCATGTCAATTATGATCACCTAAATGGGCTTGGCCCAACAATTCAGCCTTTCAGTTTATGGGTCCTGGCCTTTTCGGCTTAACAGATTCCATTTTTTTCAAAATATGGGCCAATAGCTAGAGGGGTCCCGGTTGTCAGGTTGTAGTAAGTGGGTCCCAATTGTCACGTTCTAGTAAGCAGGTCCCAGATGTCTTGTTGATATTATTTAGATTTCACTTTTACCGAAAATAAATAGCCAATATAAATCTGAACAGATAGAGAACAGAATTAAAAATTCAAACAAAGAAAACTACCAGACTTTGTAGATTTCAATCAAACATAGTTCACATCAGGTATCCGGTTGCTCAAAAACACAACTAAGAACACATCAGACAGAGAACAGAACTATTAACTATCTATTGAACTACAACTAGCTCCAATGAACTCTATGCTTCTTTAGACTTCTTCGTCCTGGAGCTTGCGACGAAACATGAACGAAGGTCAGCATCTGCATGTTATAGAACAAAATGGTTAGGAACAAAACAAAAGAAAATGATGAAACAAAAACACAGAAAACTCCAAATAACTAGCAATATTCAAGAACAATGGAACTACTGGTGATAGACGCGTAAACGTGCATGCATGGTTGGACACTAATTTAAATAAATATGAAATTTTATACATTTCTACAGATATGTTCCTCAAAGAAGAAATAGTAAAGGCCTAAGAATTGCACACTCATCAACATAATTTGCACCACAATACTGAACCAAGTGAATGCCTAAGAAGCATTCGGGGAACAAAACAAGATATAAACCATAGCCAGCACCAAAACTACATGCACTGAATCCTTGGAATCCTGAGGCTACCAGATCAGAGCCAAGCCACAACTGACACTTCCCCTCACACTAATAGCAGATCATTATTATTGATCAATTCATGCTAGTATCGACATGGTAGAAAGGAAGAAAACTACCTCTGGCTTGATGTCCTCAGGATCAGGAATGTACTCCTTGTCATCCCAGTCCTCTGGCTGCAATCACAAAACACATCAGCCTATTGCACTTGAAAAGTGCAAGCAACAAAATTATAAGCAAATTCCACAATGTACCTTCTTAGCTTCTGGGCCCTTGATTTCCATGGGAGGAAGAATATCCCAGTGCTCGTAGATACTTCCAGTTTGCTTCTCTTCATTGTCAATGAGAATGCTATATGTAGCATCAGGGTGGGCTGTGTCAAGCGCGGCCACAGACATAGGCATTAGCCGCACCCACGACCCCTGGACACTCTCACAACCGAAGAGGAGGTGCCTTGCATACGGTCTCCTTCGAGTCTGCGAGAGAAAGAACGAGGTTAAGGTCAGTATGCACCAATGATGCTGCTGTTCTGGGTCAAGCTAAGTCAAGGGCATAAGAGATTGTAGTCAACAAAAATTAACATATGAACATCTTGCACAAACTATCATCATTTATAAAAAATACAAAACAAATATGCAAACAGCTGTACAATGGTTGAGTGCTCATACTTATATTATATCAGGCAATAGCATTTAGCAATAGTGATGATCAACTACACTATTCGGCTATCATGAACAATTAATTCTCAAGATGCAGAAAGCTTGTTTACAATAGTTTGGGTTTTAAAATTTGTCGTCTTGAAGCATCACACTAGCAAATGATAGGAAAAATCACAGGAAATAGGACTGCCCTGATCAAGTATACATAAGCATAAAAAAGATCAAACAAGCTTATTGTGCATTTTCTTTTTCAATGTGATACACAATAAGCATAAGTAACCACTAGGAAAATAACCTGCTATCTACAGGCCCTATTATCGGCAACAAGAACATTAGGCAAGGAAGAATAGTATATTTCTAATGCAATCCGTTAGACAACATTATGTGGGGGCTGCATGAGTATTATGTGGGGGCTGCATGATCCGTCGTTTTAAAATGCTTCCTAAAAATACAAGACTAAAAGAATGCAAAAGGTGCATCATCTATGACATGTTTAGCGTTTCTATTCGAACTAAAATAGGATTGCACAAGCGTATTCAACAAGTGATCTGAACCGGTGCATAAAAGGAACTGCTAGTGCTGGCAAACCTTACCTCATTCTAATAATGTTCACAAGCGTATAATAAGATTGATAAGGACGGCCACATTGAACAGCGAACATCACTCAGGGTCTGGTTTGCAAGGTATTGTTTGTACACTGTTGCCTCTTGTGACCAGTGAGTTGACACATGGATGATGTTATACATCTATGTGTTATTAAGTTATACGTATATTGGTAATTTTTATTTCAGATTCGAAGTCCTAGTAATTGTTATTAACCAGAGTACTAGGTATCTGAAGCAGCTAAACTATGGTTCATACTGCTTGCTGCCAGATCCACAAACAATTGCAGAATCGCTTACCTTAGTTAACTTGTTCAATTTTCATTAACCTAACCACCACAACGCGAGCACAAAAGGCAGGAGGCAACATGCAAACCAGTTCGTCCATAGACCATAGTCACGGAGGGGGGGGTTCTCACCGCTAGTGACGCTGCCGAGCCGTCCAGATCAACCTCACCGGAGCACGCACAGACATACGTCTCCTACGACGACATGAAACCCTCAGGCTGCTGCAAGGAGAGCACACAACCAACCTTATTAGCTTAAGCATCATGATGGTCGAGATTGACCCCTGTAAATAATATAAGATCGTTTTTCCAGCAAGTATAGTTTGAAAAACATTCTTATATTTTACCAAAAGAATGCCATTTATCTTTGCCATGACGTAAATCTATGCGACTAAGATACTACCATTACTAAATTCTGCCATAAAATCAAAATCAAATTGTATTGAACAGCCGCATCGAATTCAGTTTGGAGCCCAATCCTGAGTAGGGCCGTAAAAATGTTCTTGGGATCGTATTGGTACCACGATCCAGTCAACCATACGATACAACGGCAACGAACGTATCCCGCTAGCTAGAATAAAATTCTGGAACCGGGATTCTGCATCGCCTGATTAAACAGTGAAGTAGAGTAGTACTATTTCATCAGATATATCAGGATTAAAACAAGACCCTGAGCAGAGCACATGGCCGCTGTCCCGTGCCGCACCGAACGGCCGCTCTTCGGCTTCTCTCAGATCTCATCAACTCGAGGAGAGGGGATGGAGGGAGCGAGGGGAGTTGCATGCACCTGCACCAGCCTTCTGGAGCGTACCTGGGAGGCTTGGGATTGGAGGAGGCGAGGTGAACGTGGGACGCCCATGCGAGCGGTCCAGCAGGTCCAGGGGGGCAGGGGATCGAGCGGGGAGGCGCTGGCGATCTGGCCAGGCAGGGGCGCGGTCAACGCCCTTGACCCCACGCACGTGAGTGCGCTGGGTGTCATCCACCCGATGAGGCAGAAGAGCAGCAGTGCTCGAGGCATCTTGGATCGGGCGGGACGGCGAACTTGGGCGGTGGAGCTCGACGCGGCTACGGCTTGGTGCGCGCTTGGCGGGGCATGGAGGAACAAGGGCCGACGGAGGTTGAAGACGGTTTCGAGCGGCGCGGACTTGGAACTCCGGCGACGGCTCGACGAGGAAGTCCATGGCGGCCTCCTTGCACAGAGAAGTACAGAGGGGGTTGAGACTTGAGAGAAGAAAGGGAGGGACAAACAGATGGAGGAAGAAGATCGGTGGAACACGGCGACCTGCGGGACTTCGGCCGACGGCGGAGCTGCTCCGGCGAGGCGCGAGGCCGAGGCAGTGGAGACCGAGGCTGGATCGTGTTGGATCTCCCTCCCTCGGGTTCTTCTCTCCCTTCTGGTGAGGGAAGGGGAGGGGCGAGAGGAGGAGGGCGTGGAGGAGGCCATGGACGGCGGCGAGCTCCGCCGGAGGGAGGTGGCGACGGCGATCTGGAAGGGAGAAGGCGAGCTCTCGCTCTCTCTCGATCTGGAAGGGTTCGAGCGGTTCGGTGGGATCCATGGATGGATGTGGGAAAGAAAGGAGGCGGCGGGCGGCGGGGGGGGGGGAGGTGGGGGTGGATGGAAAAATGACCGAGCTAGGGTTGGTGTGGAAGGGTTCAGGACTGCCGTTGGATCCGCGAGCATCCAACGGTGTTTGATGCATGATCCGCGTGAGACATCAACGGACCAATCAGAATGCAGTACGACGTTATGACCATCTAAATTGATCGTAGTTGGCTAAAAATAATGTGTTAAAATCATGTCAGCTATTTTATGACCTGAGAAATTGAAAAAAAAAGGAATATATTTGCATAAGTTTGCATCTTGGAATAGTTTGATCAAATGAGATCATATTTTGCACAAATTTGCATCTTGGAATGAGAAACAATGTTGCCAAAGGAAGTTTTCATTTTCTTTGCACGGAAATTTCATTTTCTATTTTCCGAGTGTCAAAAATGAGTTTTTTTTGTGAAGGACCTACCATATATATGTTGCAAAATTGGACCAAATAATTTTTCTAAAATATTAGGCCATATTTAATACACAGTTGACCAAATGGTTGGGTGTCAAAAGTTTTGATCCACCTCTCGTCAAAAAGACAAATTTCCGCCGATTCAGATGGAAGCGGGTCAAATTTGAACTACAGATGCCTTATAGTTTGCTCTTTATTTTTTCCAAAAATCATTTCCAGGTACATAAATATCTATTTAATCAGAGAAACACCAAAAGTTTTCCAAGATTCAACCACTAGCTAGGGACGGTCATGCCCGCCGTTTTGACCGCATTTTGAAACGGGCATGAAAAATTCAAAAAAAATCTAAAAATTGGAAAACCTTCGCATTGTGTCATTATATGTGACCAAGTTAGCAGGAGAAATAATAAACTTGTAATAAGGCAATTATTTAAAAAAAGTGTTCTCAGAAATGAGCTATCATGTGTGAAGATTCATGGCTTTCAAGCCAAATGATAAATCTTATGGCCACATTCATGGCATAGTTTGTTCAAATGATCTAATATTGTGCACAAGGGTGCATCTTGGAATGGAAAACAATGTTTCCTAAGGAAGTTTTCGTTTTCTTTGCACGGAAATTTCATTTTCCATTTTTCGAGTGCCCAAAATGAGTTTTTTTGTGAAGGACCTACCATATATTTGTTGCATAATTGTACCAAAACAATTTTATAAAATACTAGGACATATTTAATGCACAATTGACCAAATGGTTGGGTGTCAAAAGCTTTGATCCACCTCTCGTGAAAAACACAAATTTCCGCCGATTTAGTAGGAAGCGGGTCAAATTTGAACTGCAACTGCCTTATAGTTGGCTCTTTATTTTTCCAAAAATTATTTCTATGTACATAATTATCTATTTAATCAGATAAACACCAAATGTTTTCCAAGATCCAACCACTAGCTAGGAACGGTCATGCCCGTTGTTTTGACCGCATTTTGAAATGGGCATGAAAAAATCAACAAAAATAAAAAAATGGAAAATCTTCGCATTGTGTCATTATATGTGACCAAGTTACCAGGAAAAATAATAAACTTGTAATACGGCAATTATTTTAAAAAAGTGTTCTCGGAAATGAGCTATCATGTGTGAAGATTCATGGCTTTCAAGCCAAATGATCAATCTTATGGCCACATTCATGGCATAGTTTGTTCAAATGATCTAATATTGTGCACAAGGGTGCATCTTGGAATGGCAAACAATGTTTCCTAAGGAAGTTTTCGTTTTCTTTGCACGGAAATTTCATTTTCCATTTTTCGAGTGCCTAAAATGAGTTTTTTTGTGAAGGACCTACCATATATTTGTTGCATAATTGTACCAAATCAATTTTCTAAACTAGTAGGACATATTTAATGCACAATTGAGCAAATGGTTGGGTGTCAAAAGCTTTGATCCACTTCTCGTGAAAAAGACAAATTTTCGCCGATTCAGAAGGAAGCGGGTCAAATTTGAACTGCAGTTGCCTTATAGTTTGCTCTTTATTTTTTCCAAAAATCATTTCTAGGTACATAAGTATCTATTTAATCAGAAATACATGGTTTGGTGGCGATACATCGAGGTTTGGACGGTGGCCGAGGGCCCCAACTCCAGAGCGCGTAAACTCGCATGCCCGCCGTGTGGTCACCGCGTGACCGTGGCGTTGCCACGCATTTTGGGCGGCCTAGGCATGTCTAATGGGTTGGGAACTCCCCCGGTAGGTGTTAGGAAGAAGAAGGCAATAGAAGAATCTCACGAGGAGACTGAACTAAGCTCAAACATGAATTAGTAGCCAAGTGTTTGATTAGTGGTGGGGAAAATGCACATGGCCAATGGGCCTGAGTTTTGGCTGAGGATGATCATCTACTAAGGATATTGTCTTGGAAAATTTGCAGCTCAAATGGTGGAGCCTAGGTGTCACTTGCTTTGCGAAGTACCACACTAGACAGAAATATGAATGTTTAAGTTGGACTAAAATGAATGAATGGATTTATCCGAAATTTGGAGGAGGATGATAATCTGGGCATATGAAGGCACTGTAAAAATTTGATACCAATTGGATAAATAAAAATGGTACTTCCTTCACATTGCTCTCCACTGAGCAGAAAATTGGGGAAAATGTTGAGGGAAATTGGCTAGATTAAATGAGCTAAAATTTGGTGGAGGGAGGATCTATGGGCAGCGTCATGTCCTGGTAAATTTTCAGCAATTATAAATTAACATAAAATATAGTTGCTTCACAAACAGAAACTATTACCAGAAACAAAGATTGTATGGGGAGCTCACATGGATTGTTAGATGGGGCTCAAATTTTGTGAAGAGCTATGATTTGGGAATATAGAAGATGTGGAAAAAATTCCGCTCATTAGGATATGCCTAGCTAGTTCCTTCACAATGGTTCTAGCTGAACAGAAACTTTGGAAATTTGCCAAGGAAGATTTACTAGGAAAATGGAGCTGAATTTTGTCATGAGGCAACGATTTGGATAATAAAGAATGCCCAATTATTTGGGAATTTTGGGAATGACAGAAATATAGGCTGCTTCACAACATAGGGCAAAAATTGACACATAGACATGACACATAGGCAAAACTGATGAGGTGGCGCCTAGTCATAGCAATGCACCACAATTTTCAAGGCTATGACCATCTATATTGGTCGTGATCAACTTGAAATAAGGCAGCGGACCGATGCTGTTTGCTTTGCGACCATTTCGTGTAAGGAAATTACGACCTTTCTGACAAAATGGTCGTTATAGTTCAGGGTTTGGAGCCCCCCCGAACAGCTTATGACCAATTGGTCTCAAATGGTCGTAGATTTATGACCAATTCTTCCAGGGTCACTGACAGAAGGTCACAAGTTGACATATTTCTTGTAGTGCTAGGGTGTTTCCAGGCCCTTAGGTTCGGCTCCCAGGTCACGGGGGTAACCTGTATGAGATGTTCTACGCAGATGCTTGAGTTCGTAGGTGGAGGTAGTAGTATTGTAGCGGTTGTATATCCACAGTCCTGCGTGTCTTGTGGGTTATGACTGAGGTGTGAGTTGAGTTCCGGAGATGTAGATAGATAATGTATAGGAAGCTTGGAATGTCTCCGATGAGTTGTATCATCAGCACCGTAGTTTGTACCTCAATTTGAGCTTGTACTAAACTGTAATGTAGTGCATGAACAATGGTATATGTTATGGAGTTCTTTCTACCATGTTGTTCAGATGATCTTCTCTACCTTCCATGTCTGTCCAGTATACTACCTGTTGTCTGAGTGTGGATTTTGTTTCAGGATGGTGTCCACTAGGAACAACCCTGCTCCTGCTTATGAGCAGGGCGAAGGTAGCCAAGCTAGACAGGAGAATCTGCCCCAACCGCCATCTCTGGCAGAAGTGATGCTCGAAGCGGAAAGGAACAAAAGAGAGACAAACCGCCTGCTTGAGCATATTGAGCAGAATACGGCACGGCAACCTCGCAATGACGCCGTGATTCTCAATGATTTCATGAAGCTGTTTCCGCCAAAGTTCCACCATTCTGTCGATTCCCTCGACGCGGATGATTGGCTGACTAGTATGTCTCGTAAGATCCGAGCTGCTAATGTGTCAGAAGCTGACAAGGTGTCGTTTGCCACGTACTTCCTCGAGGGACACGCCAATCTGTGGTTGGAAAATTATGAAGCTATGCGTCCAGAGGGTCCTGCACCAACTTGGGCTGACTTCAGTAGTGCATTCCGCACCCACCATATTCCAGAAGGTCTCATGGACCGAAAGAGGGAGGAGTTATGTGCCTTTACTCAGGGTAAGCTGACCGTGGATGCTTACAGCCGTGAGTTCGGCAACCTTGCTCGATATGCACCAGAAGAGGTGTCAACCGACGCCAAGAAGCAAGCTAGGTTCCGCAAGGGACTCAGCCCCGAGCTCCGTCGTGATTTGCGCTTGCATGAGTGTGCCAGTTTCCAGGCACTTGTCAACAAGGCCATCAATGCCGAGACTGGATAGTCTGACTATGAGGCAACCAGGAAGCACGCCCGTGACTTCAGCTCCTCATCCGGCCCAGGACCCCAGAAGCACCGAGTGTGGGTGCCCAACTCTGCCCTGCCACCAAGATACACTGCGAGGCCATCCTATGTGGCGCCTCGCCCAATGCAGACCAACCCTCCAGCTAAGCCTTATGGTGGACCTGCTCCAAATGCTGCCCCACGTTCTACAACGGTGATCTGTTATAAATGTGGAGAGCCCGGACACTACTCTCGTGAGTGTCCCCAGATCAACGCCAAGCCTACTGGGCGTGGAAAGCCGAGCAAAGCATTCTATGTGAAGCCAACTCCTGCTCGCGGACGTGTGAGCAATGTCACCCTTGAAGAAGCCCATGATGATCCAGACATCGTGCTTGGTACGCTCCTCGTCAATAGTCATCCAGCATCTGTTCTTTTTGATACTGGTACATCTCATTCATTAATCTCAGAAAGTTATGCACAGTTGCATAACATGTCTTTTTGTGACATGCCCATTCCATTAGTAGTTCAAACTCCTGGGTCAAAATGGCAAACTTCTAGAGTAAGCCATGGAAATGAAATTCTTGTAGACAGGCTAGTCTTCTTAGCCTCCTTGATAGCTCTTAAGTCCTCGGACATCAATATCATTTTGGGAATGGACTGGATGTCAGCCCATTACGCCAATATTGATACTCATACTAGAAATGTTCAACTTACTCATCCATCAGGCAAGATAGTCAATATTTCAACTCGAGTGGCTAAGCGCCAACTCTATTCCCTCTATGCTAGTCCCCTTCCAGAACTAGAAGATATTCCGGTAGTCCGTGACTTTCCGGATGTCTTTCCAGAGGAACTGCCAGGTGTTCCACCTGACAGGGATGTTGAGTTTGTGATAGATCTTATTCCAGGGACTGTTCCAATAGCAAGAAGACTCTATAAGATGGCACCCCTAGAACTAGCCGAGCTAAAGATCCAACTCGATGAGGCCTTGAAAAAGGGATTCATCCGTCCTAGTTCTTCTCCTTGGGCTTGCCCCGTCCTCTTCGTAAAGAAGAAGGATGGAACTTACCGGATGGTTGTAGATTACCGACCAGTGAATCTGGTCACCATTAAGAACAAGTATCCGCTCCCCAGGATCAACGATTTGTATGATCAACTCGCTGGATCCTCAGTCTTTTCTAAAATAGATTTGAGGTTGGGATACCGTCAAATCAAGATTAAGAATGGGGACATTCCAAAGACGGCTTTTGTTACTAGTTATGGCCAATACGAGTACACCGTTATTGTAATAGATGAGTTTTCGTCTGAAACCGTGTTACTTCGAAAGAGATTGTCCAGTTTGTACACGAAGTGCATACAGTTTTTCCCGTAACCCTCCCAACTTTTTAGCACATGCTATGTGGGTGAAATTATGATACCATGCCAAGTTTGAGCCTTTCCAGATTTCATTTGCAGTGCTTGTCAATTTCAGGGTCATTTAGCTCAAAATAAATCATGAAATGCATGAAAAATAGCAAATGAAGTCAGAAAAGGGTTGAAAATTGAAGATGTGGCTTTGAATGGTGCATATTGAATGCAGAAAAAGTCTGGAGTTAAAATATGCTAAAAAATGAAATCCCTTTTGTAATAGATGAGTTTTCGTCCGAAACCGTGTTACTTCGAAAGAGATTGTCCAGTTTGTACACGAAGTGCATCCAGTTTTTCCCGTAACCCTCTCAACTTTTTAGCACATGCTATGTGGGTGAAATTATGATACCATGCCAAGTTTCAACCTTTCCAGAGTTCATTTGCAGTGCTTGTCAATTTCAGGGTCATTTAGCTCAAAATAAACCATGAAATGCATCAAAAATAGCAAATGAAGTCAGAAAAGGGTTGAAAATTGATGATGTGGCTTTGAATGGTGCATATTGAATGCAGAAAAAGTCTAGAGTTAAAATATGTTAAAAAATGAAATCCCTTTTGTAATAGATAAGTTTTCGTCCAAAACCCTGTTACTTCGAAAGAGATTGTCCAGTTTGTACACGAAGTGCATCCAGTTTTTCCCGTCACCCTCTCAACTTTTTAGCACATGCTATGTGGGTGAAATTCTGATACCATGCCAAGTTTCAACCTTTTCAGAGTTCATTTGCAGTGCTTGTCAATTACAGGGTCATTTAGCTCAAAATAAATCATGAAATGCGTGAAAAATAGCAAATGAAGTCAGAAAAGGGTTGAAAATTGATGATGTGGCTTTGAATGGTTCCTATTGAATGAAGAAAAAGTCTGGAGTTAAAATATGTTAAAAAATGAAATCCCTTTTGTAATAGATGAGTTTTCGTCCGAAAACCTGTTACTTCGAAAGAGATTGTCCAGTTTGTACACGAAGTGCATCCAGTTTTACACGTAACCCTCTCAACTTTTTAGCACATGCTATGTGGGTGAAATTATGATACCATGCCAAGTTTCAACCTTTCCAGAGTTCATTTGTAGTGCTTGTCAATTTCAGGGTCAATTAGCTCAAAATAAATCATGAAATGCATGAAAAATAGCAAATGAAGTCAGAAACGGGTTGAAAATTGATGATGTGGCTTTGAATGGTGCATATTGAATGCAGAAAAAGTCTGGAGTTAAAATATGTTAAAGAATGAAATCCCTTTTGTAATAGATGAGTTTTCGTCCGAAAACCTGTTACTTCGAAAGAGATTGTCCAGTTTGTACACGAAGTGCATCCAGTTTTTCGCGTAACCCTCTCAACTTTTTAGCACATGCTATGTGGGTGAAGTTATGATACCATGACAAGTTTCAACCTTTCCAGAGTTCATTTGCAGTGCTTGTCAATTTCAGGGTCAATTAGCTCAAAATAAATCATGAAATGCATGAAAAATAGCAAATGAAGTCAGAAAAGGGTTGAAAATTGATGATGTGGCTTTGAATGGTGCATATTGAATGCAGAAAAAGTCTAGAGTTAAAATATGTTAAAAAATGAAATCCCTTTTGTAATAGATGAGTTTTCGTCCAAAACCCTGTTACTTCGAAAGAGATTGTCCAGTTTGTACACGAAGTGCATCCAGTTTTTCCCGTAACCCTCTCAACTTTTTACCACATGCTATGTGGGTGAAATTATGATACCATGCCAAGTTTCAACCTTTTCAGAGTTCACTTGCAGTGCTTGTCAATTTCAGGGTCATTTAGCTCAAAATAAATCATGAAATGCGTGAAAAATAGCAAATGAAGTCAGAAAAGGGTTAAAAATTGATGATGTGGCTTTGAATGGTTCATATTGAATGCAGAAAAAGTCTGGAGTTAAAATATGTTAAAAAATGAAATCCCTTTTGTAATAGATGAGTTTTCGTCCAAAACCCTGTTACTTCGAAAGAGATTGTCCAGTTTGTACACGAAGTGCATCCAGTTTTTCTCGTAACCCTCTCAACTTTTTAGCACATCCTATCTGGGTGAAATTATGACACCATGCCAAGTTTCAACCTTTCCAGAGCTCATTTGCAGTGCTTGTCAATTTCAGGGTCATTTAGCTCAAAAGAAATCATGAAATGCATGAAAAATAGCAAATAAAGTCAGAAAAGGGTTGAAAATTGATGATGTGGCATTGAATGGTGCATATTGAATGCAGAAAAAGTCTGGAGTTAAAATATGTTAAAAAATGAAATCCCTTTTGTAATAGATGAGTTTTCGTCCGAAACCCTGTTACTTCGAAAGAGATTGTCCAGTTTGTACACGAAGTGCATCCAGTTTTTCCCGTAACCCTCTCAACTTTTTAGCACATGCTATGTGGGTGAAATTATGATATGATGCGAAGTTTCAACCTTTCCAGAGCTCATTTGCAGTGCTTGTCAATTTCAGGGTCATTTAGCTCAAAATAAATCATGAAATGCATGAAAAATAGCAAATGAAGTCAGAAAAGGGTTGGAAATTGATGATGTGGCTTTGAATGGTGCATATTGAATGCAGAAAAAGTCTGGAGTTAAAATATGTTAAAAAATGAATCCCTTTTGTAACAGATGAGTTTTCGTCCGAAACCGTGTTACTTCGAAAGAGATTTTCCAGTTTGTACACGAAGTGCATCCAGTTTTTCCCGTAACCCTGTCAACTTTTTAGCACATGCTATGTGGGTGAAATTATGATACCATGCCAAGTTTCAGCCTTTTCAGATTTCATTTGCAGTGCTTGTCAATTTCAGGGTCATTTAGCTCAAAATAAATCATGAAATGCATGAAAAATAGCAAATGAAGTCAGAAAAGGGTTGAAAATTGATGATGTGGCTTTGAATGGTGCATATTGAATGCAGAAAAAGTGTGGAGTTAAAATATGCTAAAAAATGAAATCCCTTTTGTAATAGATGAGTTTTCGTCTGAAACCGTGTTACTTCGAAAGAGATTGTCCAGTTGTACACGAAGTGCATCCAGTTTTTCCCGTAACCCTCTCAACTTTTTAGCACATGCTATGTGGGTGAAATTATGATACCATGCCAAGTTTCAACCTTTCCTGAGTTCATTTGCAGTGCTTGTCAATTTCAGGGTCATTTAGCTCAAAATAAACCATGAAATGCATCAAAAATAGCAAATGAAGTCAGAAAAGGGTGGAAAATTGATGATGTGGCTTTCAATGGTGCATATTGAATGCAGAAAAAGTCTAGAGTTAAAATATGTTAAAAAATGAAATCCCTGTTGTAATAGATGAGTTTTCGTCCGAAAACCTGTTACTTCGAAAGAGACTGTCCAGTTTGTACACGAAGTGCATCCAGTTTTTCCCGTAACCCTCTAAACTTTTTAGCACATGCTATGTGGGTGAAATTATGATACCATGCCAAGTTTCAACCTTTTCAGAGTTCATTTGCAGTGCTTGTCAATTTCAGTGTCATTTAGCTCAAAATAAATCATGAAATGCGTGAAAATAGCAAATGAAGTCAGAAAAGGGTTGAAAATTGATGATGTGGCTTTGAATGGTGCATATTGAATGCAGAAAAAGTCTGGAGTTAAAATATGTTAAAATATGAAATCCCTTTTGTAACAGATGAGTTTTCGTCCGAAACCGTGTTACTTCGAAAGAGATTGTCCAGTTTGTACACGAAGTGCATCCAGTTTTTCGCGTAACCCTCTCAACTTTTTAGCACATGCTATGTGGGTGAAGTTATGATACCATGACAAGTTTCAACCTTTCCAGAGTTCATTTGCAGTGCTTGTCAATTTCAGGGTCAATTAGCTCAAAATAAATCATGAAATGCATGAAAAATAGCAAATGAAGTCAGAAAAGGGTTGAAAATTGATGATGTGGCTTTGAATGGTGCATATTGAATGCAGAAAAAGTCTAGAGTTAAAATATGTTAAAAAATGAAATCCCTTTTGTAATAGATGAGTTTTCGTCCAAAACCCTGTTACTTCGAAAGAGATTGTCCAGTTTGTACACGAAGTGCATCCAGTTTTTCCCGTAACCCTCTCAACTTTTTACCACATGCTATGTGGGTGAAATTATGATACCATGCCAAGTTTCAACCTTTTCAGAGTTCACTTGCAGTGCTTGTCAATTTCAGGGTTATTTAGCTCAAAATAAATCATGAAATGCGTGAAAAATAGCAAATGAAGTCAGAAAAGGGTTAAAAATTGATGATGTGGCTTTGAATGGTTCATATTGAATGCAGAAAAAGTCTGGAGTTAAAATATGTTAAAAAATGAAATCCCTTTTGTAATAGATGAGTTTTCGTCCAAAACCCTGTTACTTCGAAAGAGATTGTCCAGTTTGTACACGAAGTGCATCCAGTTTTTCTCGTAACCCTCTCAACTTTTTAGCACATCCTATCTGGGTGAAATTATGACACCATGCCAAGTTTCAACCTTTCCAGAGCTCATTTGCAGTGCTTGTCAATTTCAGGGTCATTTAGCTCAAAAGAAATCATGAAATGCATGAAAAATAGCAAATAAAGTCAGAAAAGGGTTGAAAATTGATGATGTGGCATTGAATGGTGCATATTGAATGCAGAAAAAGTCTGGAGTTAAAATATGTTAAAAAATGAAATCCCTTTTGTAATAGATGAGTTTTCGTCCGAAAACCTGTTACTTCGAAAGAGACTGTCCAGTTTGTACACGAAGTGCATCCAGTTTTTCCCGTAACCCTCTCAACTTTTTAGCACATGCTATGTGGGTGAAATTATGATATGATGCGAAGTTTCAACCTTTCCAGAGTTCATTTGCAGTGCTTGTCAATTTCAGGGTCATTTAGCTCAAAATAAATCATGAAATGCATGAAAAATAGCAAATGAAGTCTGAAAAGGGTTGGAAATTGATGACGTGGCTTTGAATGGTGCATATTGAATGCAGAAAAAGTCTGGAGTTAAAATATGTTAAAAAATGAATCCCTTTTGTAACAGATGAGTTTTCGTCCGAAACCGTGTTACTTCGAAAGAGATTGTCCAGTTTGTACACGAAGTGCATCCAGTTTTTCCGTAACCCTGTCAACTTTTTAGCACATGCTATGTGGGTGAAATTATGATACCATGCCAAGTTTCAGCCTTTTCAGATTTCATTTGCAGTGCTTGTCAATTTCAGGGTCATTTAGCTCAAAATAAATCATGAAATGCATGAAAAATAGCAAATGAAGTCAGAAAAGGGTTGAAAATTGATGATGTGGCTTTGAATGGTGCATATTGAATGCAGAAAAAGTGTGGAGTTAAAATATGCTAAAAAATGAAATCACTTTTGTAATAGATGAGTTTTCGTCTGAAACCGTGTTACTTCGAAAGAGATTGTCCAGTTGTACACGAAGTGCATCCAGTTTTTCCCGTAACCCTCTCAACTTTTTAGCACATGCTATGTGGGTGAAATTATGATACCATGCCAAGTTTCAACCTTTCCTGAGTTCATTTGCAGTGCTTGTCAATTTCAGGGTCATTTAGCTCAAAATAAACCATGAAATGCATCAAAAATAGCAAATGAAGTCAGAAAAGGGTTGAAAATTGATGATGTGGCTTTCAATGGTGCATATTGAATGCAGAAAAAGTCTAGAGTTAAAATATGTTAAAAAATGAAATCCCTGTTGTAATAGATGAGTTTTCGTCCGAAAACCTGTTACTTCGAAAGAGACTGTCCAGTTTGTACACGAAGTGCATCCAGTTTTTCCCGGAACCCTCTAAACTTTTTAGCACATGCTATGTGGGTGAAATTATGATACCATGCCAAGTTTCAACCTTTTCAGAGTTCATTTGCAGTGCTTGTCAATTTCAGTGTCATTTAGCTCAAAATAAATCATGAAATGCGTGAAAATAGCAAATGAAGTCAGAAAAGGGTTGAAAATTGATGATGTGGCTTTGAATGGTGCATATTGAATGCAGAAAAAGTCTGGAGTTAAAATATGTTAAAATATGAAATCCCTTTTGTAACAGATGAGTTTTCGTCCGAAACCGTGTTACTTCGAAAGAGATTGTCCAGTTTGTACACGAAGTGCATCCAGTTTTTCCCGTAACCCTGTCAACTTTTTAGCACATGCTATGTGGGTGAAATTATGATACCATGCCAAGTTTCAGCCTTTTCAGATTTCATTTGCAGTGCTTGTCAATTTTAGGGTCATTTAGCTCAAAATAAATCATGAAATGCATGAAAAATAGCAAATGAAGTCAGAAAAGGGTTGAAAATTGATGATGTGGCTTTGAATGGTGCATATTGAATGCAGAAAAAGTCTGGAGTTAAAATATTCTAAAAAATGAAATCCCTTTTGTAATAGATGAGTTTTCGTCCGAAAACCTGTTACTTCGAAAGAGATTGTCCAGTTGTACACGAAGTGCATCCAGTTTTTCACGTAAGACTCTCAACTTTTTAGCACATCCTATGTGGGTGAAATTATGATACCATGCCAAGTTTCAACCTTTCCTGAGTTCATTTGCAGTGCTTGTCAATTTCAGTGTCATTTAGCTAAAAATAAATCATGAAATGCGTGAAAAATACGAAATGAAGTCAGAAAAGGGTTGAAAATTGATGATGTGGCTTTGAATGGTGCATATTGAATGCAGAAAAAGTCTGGAATTAAAATATGTTATAAAAATGAAATCCCTTTTGTAATAGATGAGTTTTCGTCCGAAACCCTGTTACTTCGAAAGAGATTGTCCAGTTTGTACACGAAGTGCATCCAGTTTTTCCCCTAACCCTCTCAACTTTTTAGCACATGCTATGTGGGTGAAATTATGATACCATGCCAAGTTTCAACCTTTCCAGAGTTCATTTGCAGTGCTTGTCAATTTCAGTGTCATTTAGCTCAAAATAAATCATGAAATGCATGAAAAATAGCAAATGAAGTCAGAAAAGGGTTAAAAATTGATGATGTGGCTTTGAATGGTGCATATTGAATGCAGAAAAAGTCTGGAGTTAAAAGATGTTAAAAAATGAAATCCCTTTTGTAATAGATGAGTTTTCGTCCGAAAACCTGTTACTTCGAAAGAGATTGTCCAGTTTGTACACGAAGTGCATCCAGTTTTTCACGTAACCCTCTCAACTTTTTAGCACATGCTATGTGGGTGAAATTATGATACCATGCCAAGTTTCAACCTTTCCAGAGTTCATTTGCAGTGCTTGTCAATTTCAGTGTCATTTAGCTCAAAATAAATCATGAAATGCATGAAAAATTGCAAATGAAGTCAGAAAAGGGTTGAAAATTGATGATGTGGCTTTGAATGGTGCATATTGAATGCAGAAAAAGTCTGGAGTTAAAATATGTTAAAAAATGAAATCCCTTTTGTAATAGATGAGTTTTCGTCCGAAACCGTGTTACTTCGAAAGAGATTGTCCAGTTTGTACACGAAGTGCATCCAGTTTTTCCCGTAACCCTCTCAACTTTTTAGCACATGCTATGTGGGTGAAATTATGATACCATGCCAAGTTTCAGCCTTTTCAGATTTCATTTGCAGTGCTTGACAATTTCAGGGTCATTTAGCGCAAAATAAATCATGAAATGCATGAAAAATAGCAAATGAAGTCAGAAAAGGGTTGAAAATTGATGATGTTGCTTTGAATGGTGCATATTGAATGCAGAAAAAGTCTAGAGTTAAAATATGCTAAAAAATGAAATCCCTTTTGTAATAGATGAGTTTTCGTCCGAAACCGTGTTACTTCGAAAGAGATTGTCCAGTTTGTACACGAAGTGCATCCAGTTTTTCCAGTAACCCTCTCAACTTTTTAGCACATGCTATGTGGGTGAAATTATGATACCATGCCAAGTTTCAACCTTTCCAGAGTTCATTTGCAGTGCTTGTCAATTTCAGGGTCATTTAGCTCAAAATAAATCATGAAATGCATGAAAAATAGCAAATGAAGTCAGAAAAGGTTTGAAAATTGATGATGTGGCTTTGAATGGTGCATATTGAATGCAGAAAAAGTCTAGAGTTAAAATATGTTAAAAAAATGAAATCTCTTTTGTAATAGAAGAGTTTTCGTCCGAAACCCTGTTACTTCGAAAGAGATTGTCCAGTTTGTACACGAAGTGCATCCAGTTTTTCACGTAACCCTCACAACTTTTTAGCACATGCTATGTGGGTGAAATTATGATACCATGCCAAGTTTCAACCTTTCCAGAGTTCATTTGCAGTGCTTGTCAATTTCAGTGTCATTTAGCTCAAAATAAATCATGAAATGCATGAAAAATAGCAAATGAAGTCAGAAAAGGGTTGAAAATTGATGATGTGGCTTTGAATGGTGCATATTGAATGCAGAAAAAGTCTGGAGTTAAAATATGTTAAAAAATGAAATCCCTTTTGTAATAGATGAGTTTTCGTCCGAAACCGTGTTACTTCGAAAGAGATTGTCCAATTTGTACACGAAGTGCATCCAGTTTTTCCCGTAACCCTCTCAACTTTTTAGCACATGCTATGTGGGTGAAATTATGATACCATGCCAAGTTTCAGCCTTTTCAGATTTCATTTGCAGTGCTTGTCAATTTCAGGGTCATTTAGCTCAAAATAAATCATGAAATGCATGAAAAATAGCAAATGAAGTCAGAAAAGGGTTGAAAATTGATGATGTGGCTTTGAATGGTGCATATTGAATGCAGAAAAAGTCTGGAGTTAAAATATGTTAAAAAATGAAATCCCTTTTGTAATAGATGAGTTTTCGTCCGAAACCCTGTTACTTCGAAAGAGATTGTCCAGTTTGTACACGAAGTGCATCCAGTTTTTCCCGTAACCCTCTCAACTTTTTAGCACATGCTATGTGGGTGAAATTATGATACCATGCCAAGTTTCAACCTTTCCAGAGTTCATTTGCAGTGCTTATCAATTTCAGGGTCATTTAGCTCAAAATAAATCATGAAATGCATGAAAAATAGCAAATGAAGTCAGAAAAGGGTTGAAAATTGATGATGTGGCTTTGAATGGTGCATATTGAATGCAGAAAAGTCTGGAGCTAAAATATGTTAAAAAATGAAATCCCTTTTGTAATAGATGAGTTTTTGTCCAAAACCCTGTTACTTCGAAAGAGATTGTCCAGTTTGTACACGAAGTGCATCCAGTTTTTCCCGTAACCCTCTAAACTTTTTAGCACATGCTATGTGGGTGAAATTAAGATACCATGCCAAGTTTCAACCTTTTCAGAGTTCATTTGCAGTGCTTGTCAATTTCAGTGTCATTTCGCTCAAAATAAATCATGAAATGCGTGAAAATAGCAAATGAAGTCAGAAAAGGGTTGAAAATTGATGATGTGGCTTTGAATGGTGCATATTGAATGCAGAAAAAGTCTGGAGTTAAAATATGTTAAAAAATGAAATCCCTTTTGTAACAGATGAGTTTTCGTCCGAAACCGTGTTACTTCGAAAGAGATTCTCCAGTTTGTAAACGAAGTGCATCCAGTTTTTCCCGTAACCCTGTCAACTTTTTAGCACATGCTATGTGGGTGAAATTATGATACCATGCCAAGTTTCAGCCTTTTCAGATTTCATTTGCAGTGCTTGTCAATTTTAGGGTCATTTAGCTCAAAATAAATCATGAAATTCATGAAAAATAGCAAATGAAGTCAGAAAAGGGTTGAAAATTGATGATGTGGCTTTGAATGGTGCATATTGAATGCAGAAAAAGTCTGGAGTTAAAATATTCTAAAAAATGAAATCCCTTTTGTAATAGATGAGTTTTCGTCCGAAACCCTGTTACTTCGAAAGAGATTGTCCAGTTTGTACACGAAGTGCATCCAGTTTTTCCCCTAACCCTCTCAACTTTTTAGCACATGCTATGTGGGTGAAATTATGATACCATGCCAAGTTTCAACCTTTCCAGAGTTCATTTGCAGTGCTTGTCAATTTCAGTGTCATTTAGCTCAAAATAAATCATGAAATGCATGAAAAATAGCAAATGAAGTCAGAAAAGGGTTAAAAATTGATGATGTGGCTTTGAATGGAGCATATTGAATGCAGAAAAAGTCTGGAGTTAAAATATGTTAAAAAATGAAATCCCTTTTGTAATAGATGAGTTTTCGTCCGAAAACCTGTTACTTCGAAAGAGATTGTCCAGTTTGTACACGAAGTGCATCCAGTTTTTCACGTAACCCTCTCAACTTTTTAGCACATGCTATGTGGGTGAAATTATGATACCATGCCAAGTTTCAACCTTTCCAGAGTTCATTTGCAGTGCTTGTCAATTTCAGTGTCATTTAGCTCAAAATAAATCATGAAATGCATGAAAAATAGCAAATGAAGTCAGAAAAGGGTTGAAAATTGATGATGTGGCTTTGAATGGTGCATATTGAATGCAGAAAAAGTCTGGAGTTAAAATATGTTAAAAAATGAAATCCCTTTTGTAATAGATGAGTTTTCGTCCGAAACCGTGTTACTTCGAAAGAGATTGTCCAGTTTGTACACGAAGTGCATCCAGTTTTTCCCGTAACCCTCTCAACTTTTTAGCACATGCTATGTGGGTGAAATTATGATACCATGCCAAGTTTCAGCCTTTTTAGATTTCATTTGCAGTGCTTGACAATTTCAGGGTCATTTAGCTCAAAATAAATCATGAAATGCATGAAAAATAGCAAATGAAGTCAGAAAAGGGTTGAAAATTGATGATGTGGCTTTGAATGGTGCATATTGAATGCAGAAAAAGTCTAGAGTTTAAATATGTTAAAAAATGAAATCCCTTTTGTAATAGATGAGTTTTCGTCCAAAACCCTGTTACTACGAAAGAGATTGTCCAGTTTGTACACGAAGTGCATCCAGTTTTTCCCGTAACCCTCTCAACTTTTTACCACATGCTATGTGGGTGAAATTATGATACCATGCCAAGTTTCAACCTTTTCAGAGTTCATTTGCAGTGCTTGTCAATTACAGGGTCATTTAGCTCAAAATAAATCATGAAATGCGTGAAAAATAGCAAATGAAGTCAGAAAAGGGTTGAAAATTGATGATGTGGCTTTGAATGGTGCATATTGAATGCAGAAAAAGTCTGGAGTTAAAATATGTTAAAAAATGAAACCCTTTTGTAACAGATGAGTTTTCGTCCGAAACCGTGTTACTTCGAAAGAGATTGTCCAGTTTGTACACGAAGTGCATCCAGTTTTTCCCGTAACCCTGTCAACTTTTTAGCACATGCTATGTGGGTGAAATTAAGATACCATGCCAAGTTTCAGCCTTTTCAGAGTTCATTTGCAGTGCTTGTCAATTTCAGGGTCATTTCGCTCAAAATAAATCATGAAATGCGTGAAAATAGCAAATGAAGTCAGAAAAGGGTTGAAAATTGATGATGTGGCTTTGAATGGTGCATATTGAATGCAGAAAAAGTCTGGAGTTAAAATATGTTAAAAAATGAAATCCCTTTTGTAATAGATGAGTTTTCGTCCGAAACCGTGTTACTTCGAAAGAGATTGTCCAGTTTGTACACGAAGTGCATCCAGTTTTTCCCGTAACCCTCTCAACTTTTTAGCACATGCTATGTGGGTGAAATTATGATACCATGCCAAGTTTCAGCCTTTTCAGATTTCATTTGCAGTGCTTGACAATTTCAGGGTCATTTAGCTCAAAATAAATCATGAAATGCATGAAAAATAGCAAATGAAGTCAGAAAAGGGTTGAAAATTGATGATGTTGCTTTGAATGGTGCATATTGAATGCAGAAAAAGTCTGGAGTTAAAATATGCTAAAAAATGAAATCCCTTTTGTAATAGATGAGTTTTCGTCCGAAACCGTGTTACTTCGAAAGAGATTGTCCAGTTTGTACACGAAGTGCATCCAGTTTTTCCAGTAACCCTCTCAACTTTTTAGCACATGCTATGTGGGTGAAATTATGATACCATGCCAAGTTTCAACCTTTCCTGAGTTCATTTGCAGTGCTTGTCAATTTCAGGGTCATTTAGCTCAAAATAAACCATGAAATGCATCAAAAATAGCAAATGAAGTCAGAAAAGGGTTGAAAATTGATGATGTGGCTTTGAATGGTGCATATTGAATGCAGAAAAAGTCTGGAGTTAAAATATGTTAAAAAATGAAATCCCTTTTGTAATAGATGAGTTTTCGTCCGAAACCGTGTTACTTCGAAAGAGATTGTCCAGTTTGTACACGAAGTGCATCCAGTTTTTCCCGTAACCCTCTCAACTTTTTAGCACATGCTATGAGGGTGAAATTATGATACCATGCCAAGTTTCAACCTTTCCAGAGTTCATTTGCAGTGCTTGTCAATTTCAGGGTCATTTAGCTCAAAATAAATCATGAAATGCATGAAAAATAGCAAATGAAGTCAGAAAAGGGTTGAAAATTGATGATGTGTTTTTGAATGGTGCATATTGAATGCAGAAAAAGTCTAGAGTTTAAATATGTTAAAAAATGAAATCCCTTTTGTAATAGATGAGTTTTCGTCCAAAACCCTGTTACTACGAAAGAGATTGTCCAGTTTGTACACGAAGTGCATCCAGTTTTTCCCGTAACCCTCTCAACTTTTTACCACATGCTATGTGGGTGAAATTATGATACCATGCCAAGTTTCAACCTTTTCAGAGTTCATTTGCAGTGCTTGTCAATTACAGGGTCATTTAGCTCAAAATAAATCATGAAATGCGTGAAAAATAGCAAATGAAGTCAGAAAAGGGTTGAAAATTGATGATGTGGCTTTGAATGGTGCATATTGAATGCAGAAAAAGTCTGGAGTTAAAATATGTTAAAAAATGAAACCCTTTTGTAACAGATGAGTTTTCGTCCGAAACCGTGTTACTTCGAAAGAGATTGTCCAGTTTGTACACGAAGTGCATCCAGTTTTTCCCGTAACCCTGTCAACTTTTTAGCACATGCTATGTGGGTGAAATTAAGATACCATGCCAAGTTTCAGCCTTTTCAGAGTTCATTTGCAGTGCTTGTCAATTTCAGGGTCATTTCGCTCAAAATAAATCATGAAATGCGTGAAAATAGCAAATGAAGTCAGAAAAGGGTTGAAAATTGATGATGTGGCTTTGAATGGTGCATATTGAATGCAGAAAAAGTCTGGAGTTAAAATATGTTAAAAAATGAAATCCCTTTTGTAATAGATGAGTTTTCGTCCGAAACCGTGTTACTTCGAAAGAGATTGTCCAGTTTGTACACGAAGTGCATCCAGTTTTTCCCGTAACCCTCTCAACTTTTTAGCACATGCTATGTGGGTGAAATTATGATACCATGCCAAGTTTCAGCCTTTTCAGATTTCATTTGCAGTGCTTGACAATTTCAGGGTCATTTAGCTCAAAATAAATCATGAAATGCATGAAAAATAGCAAATGAAGTCAGAAAAGGGTTGAAAATTGATGATGTTGCTTTGAATGGTGCATATTGAATGCAGAAAAAGTCTGGAGTTAAAATATGCTAAAAAATGAAATCCCTTTTGTAATAGATGAGTTTTCGTCCGAAACCGTGTTACTTCGAAAGAGATTGTCCAGTTTGTACACGAAGTGCATCCAGTTTTTCCAGTAACCCTCTCAACTTTTTAGCACATGCTATGTGGGTGAAATTATGATACCATGCCAAGTTTCAACCTTTCCTGAGTTCATTTGCAGTGCTTGTCAATTTCAGGGTCATTTAGCTCAAAATAAACCATGAAATGCATCAAAAATAGCAAATGAAGTCAGAAAAGGGTTGAAAATTGATGATGTGGCTTTGAATGGTGCATATTGAATGCAGAAAAAGTCTGGAGTTAAAATATGTTAAAAAATGAAATCCCTTTTGTAATAGATGAGTTTTCGTCCGAAACCGTGTTACTTCGAAAGAGATTGTCCAGTTTGTACACGAAGTGCATCCAGTTTTTCCCGTAACCCTCTCAACTTTTTAGCACATGCTATGAGGGTGAAATTATGATACCATGCCAAGTTTCAACCTTTCCAGAGTTCATTTGCAGTGCTTGTCAATTTCAGGGTCATTTAGCTCAAAATAAATCATGAAATGCATGAAAAATAGCAAATGAAGTCAGAAAAGGGTTGAAAATTGATGATGTGGCTTTGAATGGTGCATATTGAATGCAGAAAAAGTCTAGAGTTTAAATATGTTAAAAAATGAAATCCCTTTTGTAATAGATGAGTTTTCGTCCAAAACCCTGTTACTACGAAAGAGATTGTCCAGTTTGTACACGAAGTGCATCCAGTTTTTCCCGTAACCCTCTCAACTTTTTACCACATGCTATGTGGGTGAAATTATGATACCATGCCAAGTTTCAACCTTTTCAGAGTTCATTTGCAGTGCTTGTCAATTACAGGGTCATTTAGCTCAAAATAAATCATGAAATGCGTGAAAAATAGCAAATGAAGTCAGAAAAGGGTTGAAAATTGATGATGTGGCTTTGAATGGTGCATATTGAATGCAGAAAAAGTCTGGAGTTAAAATATGTTAAAAAATGAAACCCTTTTGTAACAGATGAGTTTTCGTCCGAAACCGTGTTACTTCGAAAGAGATTGTCCAGTTTGTACACGAAGTGCATCCAGTTTTTCCCGTAACCCTGTCAACTTTTTAGCACATGCTATGTGGGTGAAATTAAGATACCATGCCAAGTTTCAGCCTTTTCAGAGTTCATTTGCAGTGCTTGTCAATTTCAGGGTCATTTCGCTCAAAATAAATCATGAAATGCGTGAAAATAGCAAATGAAGTCAGAAAAGGGTTGAAAATTGATGATGTGGCTTTGAATGGTGCATATTGAATGCAGAAAAAGTCTGGAGTTAAAATATGTTAAAAAATGAAATCCCTTTTGTAACAGATGAGTTTTCGTCCGAAACCGTGTTACTTCGAAAGAGATTGTCCAGTTTGTACACGAAGTGCATCCAGTTTTTCCCGTAACCCTGTCAACTTTTTAGCACATGCTATGTGGGTGAAATTATGATACCATGCCAAGTTTCAGCCTTTTCAGATTTCATTTGCAGTGCTTGTCAATTTTAGGGTCATTTAGCTCAAAATAAATCATGAAATTCATGAAAAATAGCAAATGAAGTCAGAAAAGGGTTGAAAATTGATGATGTGGCTTTGAATGGTGCATATTGAATGCAGAAAAAGTCTGGAGTTAAAATATTCTAAAAAATGAAATCCCTTTTGTAATAGATGAGTTTTCGTCCGAAACCCTGTTACTTCGAAAGAGATTGTCCAGTTTGTACACGAAGTGCATCCAGTTTTTCCCCTAACCCTCTCAACTTTTTAGCACATGCTATGTGGGTGAAATTATGATACCATGCCAAGTTTCAACCTTTCCAGAGTTCATTTGCAGTGCTTGTCAATTTCAGTGTCATTTAGCTCAAAATAAATCATGAAATGCATGAAAAATAGCAAATGAAGTCAGAAAAGGGTTAAAAATTGATGATGTGGCTTTGAATGGAGCATATTGAATGCAGAAAAAGTCTGGAGTTAAAATATGTTAAAAAATGAAATCCCTTTTGTAATAGATGAGTTTTCGTCCGAAAACCTGTTACTTCGAAAGAGATTGTCCAGTTTGTACACGAAGTGCATCCAGTTTTTCACGTAACCCTCTCAACTTTTTAGCACATGCTATGTGGGTGAAATTATGATACCATGCCAAGTTTCAACCTTTCCAGAGCTCATTTGCAGTGCTTGTCAATTTCAGTGTCATTTAGCTCAAAATAAATCATGAAATGCATGAAAAATAGCAAATGAAGTCAGAAAAGGGTTGAAAATTGATGATGTGGCTTTGAATGGTGCATATTGAATGCAGAAATAGTCTGGAGTTAAAATATGTTAAAAAATGAAATCCCTTTTGTAATAGATGAGTTTTCGTCCGAAACCGTGTTACTTCGAAAGAGATTGTCCAGTTTGTACACGAAGTGCATCCAGTTTTTCCCGTAACCCTCTCAACTTTTTACCACATGATATGTGGGTGAAATTATGATACCATGCCAAGTTTCAACCTTTCCTGAGTTCATTTGCGGTGCTTGACAATTTCAGGGTCATTTAGCTCAAAATAAATCATGAAATGCATGAAAAATAGCAAATGAAGTCAGAAAAGGGTTGAAAATTGATGATGTTGCTTTGAATGGTGCATATTGAATGCAGAAAAAGTCTGGAGTTAAAATATGCTAAAAAATGAAATCCCTTTTGTAATAGATGAGTTTTCGTCCAAAACCCTGTTACTTCGAAAGAGATTGTCCAGTTTGTACACGAAGTGCATCCAGTTTTTCCCGTAACCCTGTCAACTTTTTACCACATGATATGTGGGTGAAATTAAGATACCATGCCAAGTTTCAGCCTTTTCAGAGTTCATTTGCAGTGCTTGTCAATTTCAGGGTCATTTCGCTCAAAATAAATCATGAAATGCGTGAAAATAGCAAATGAAGTCAGAAAAGGGTTGAAAATTGATGATGTGGCTTTGAATGGTGCATATTGAATGCAGAAAAAGTCTGGAGTTAAAATATGTTAAAAAATGAAATCCCTTTTGTAACAGATGAGTTTTCGTCCGAAACCGTGTTACTTCGAAAGAGATTGTCCAGTTTGTAAACGAAGTGCATCCAGTTTTTCCCGTAACCCTGTCAACTTTTTAGCACATGCTATGTGGGTGAAATTATGATACCATGCCAAGTTTCAGCCTTTTCAGATTTCATTTGCAGTGCTTGTCAATTTTAGGGTCATTTAGCTCAAAATAAATCATGAAATTCATGAAAAATAGCAAATGAAGTCAGAAAAGGGTTGAAAATTGATGATGTGGCTTTGAATGGTGCATATTGAATGCAGAAAAAGTCTGGAGTTAAAATATTCTAAAAAATGAAATCCCTTTTGTAATAGATGAGTTTTCGTCCGAAACCCTGTTACTTCGAAAGAGATTGTCCAGTTTGTACACGAAGTGCATCCAGTTTTTCCCCTAACCCTCTCAACTTTTTACCACATGCTATGTGGGTGAAATTATGATACCATGCCAAGTTTCAACCTTTCCAGAGTTCATTTGCAGTGCTTGTCAATTTCAGTGTCATTTAGCTCAAAATAAATCATGAAATGCATGAAAAATAGCAAATGAAGTCAGAAAAGGGTTAAAAATTGATGATGTGGCTTTGAATGGAGCATATTGAATGCAGAAAAAGTCTGGAGTTAAAATATGTTAAAAAATGAAATCCCTTTTGTAATAGATGAGTTTTCGTCCGAAAACCTGTTACTTCGAAAGAGATTGTCCAGTTTGTACACGAAGTGCATCCAGTTTTTCACGTAACCCTCTCAACTTTTTAGCACATGCTATGTGGGTGAAATTATGATACCATGCCAAGTTTCAACCTTTCCAGAGCTCATTTGCAGTGCTTGTCAATTTCAGTGTCATTTAGCTCAAAATAAATCATGAAATGCATGAAAAATAGCAAATGAAGTCAGAAAAGGGTTGAAAATTGATGATGTGGCTTTGAATGGTGCATATTGAATGCAGAAAAAGTCTGGAGTTAAAATATGTTAAAAAATGAAATCCCTTTTGTAATAGATGAGTTTTCGTCCGAAACCGTGTTACTTCGAAAGAGATTGTCCAGTTTGTACACGAACTGCATCCAGTTTTTCCCGTAACCCTCTCAACTTTTTACCACATGATATGTGGGTGAAATTATGATACCATGCCAAGTTTCAACCTTTCCTGAGTTCATTTGCGGTGCTTGACAATTTCAGGGTCATTTAGCTCAAAATAAATCATGAAATGCATGAAAAATAGCAAATGAAGTCAGAAAAGGGTTGAAAATTGATGATGTTGCTTTGAATGGTGCATATTGAATGCAGAAAAAGTCTGGAGTTAAAATATGCTAAAAAATGAAATCCCTTTTGTAATAGATGAGTTTTCGTCCAAAACCCTGTTACTTCGAAAGAGATTGTCCAGTTTGTACACGAAGTGCATCCAGTTTTTCCCGTAACCCTCTCAACTTTTTACCACATGATATGTGGGTGAAATTATGATACCATGCCAAGTTTCAACCTTTTCAGAGTTCATTTGCAGTGCTTGTCAATTACAGGGTCATTTAGCTCAAAATAAATCATGAAATGCGTGAAAAATAGCAAATGAAGTCAGAAAAGGGTTGAAAATTGATGATGTGGCTTTGAATGGTTCATATTGAATGCAGAAAAAGTCTGGAGTTAAAATATGTTAAAAAATGAAATCCCTTTTGTAATAGATGAGTTTTCGTCCAAAACCCTGTTACTTCGAAAGAGATTGTCCAGTTTGTACACGAAGTGCATCCAGTTTTTCCTGTAACCCTCTCAACTTTTTAGCACATGCTATGTGGGTGAAATTATGATACCATGCCAAGTTTCAACCTTTTCAGAGTTCATTTGCAGTGCTTGTCAATTACAGGGTCATTTAGCTCAAAATAAATTATGAAATGCGTGAAAAATAGCAAATGAAGTCAGAAAAGGCTTGAAAATTGATGATGTGGCTTTGAATGGTGCATATTGAATGCAGAAAAAGTCTGGAGTTAAAATATGTTAAAAAATGAAATCCCTTTTGTAATAGATGAGTTTTCGTCCGAAAAGCTGTTAGTTCGAAAGAGACTGTCCAGTTTGTACACGAAGTGCATCCAGTTTTTCCCGTAACCCTCTCAACTTTTTACCACATGCTATGTGGGTGAAATTATGATACCATGCCAAGTTTCAACCTTTCCAGAGTTCATTTGCAGTGCTTGTCAATTTGAGGGTCATTTAGCTCAAAATAAATCATAAAATGCATGAAAAATAGCAAATGAAGTCAGAAAAGGGTTGAAAATTGATGATGTGGCTTTCAATGGTGCATATTTAATTTAGAAAAAGTCTGGAGTTAAAATATGTTAAAAAATGAAATCCCTTTTGTAATAGATGAGTTTTCGTCCGAAAACCTGTTACTTCGAAAGAGATTGTCCAGTTTGTACACGAAGTGCATCCAGTTTTTCCCGTAACCCTCTCAACTTTTTAGCACATGCTATGTGGATGAAATTATGATACCATGCAAAGTTTCAACCTTTCCAGAGTTCATTTGCAGTGCTTGTCAATATCAGGGTCATTTAGCTCAAAATAAATCATGAAATGCATGAAAAATAGCAAATGAAGTCAGAAAAGGGTTGAAAATTGATGATGTGGCTTTGAATGGTGCATATTGAATGCAGAAAAAGTCTCGAGTTAAAATATGTTAAAAAATGAAATCCCTTTTGTAATAGATGAGTTTTCGTCCAAAACCCTGTTACTTCGAAAGAGATTGTCCAGTTTGTACACGAAGTGCATCCAGTTTTTCCCGTAACCCTCTCAACGTTTTACCACATGCTATGTGGGTGAAATTATGATACCATGCCAAGTTTCAACCTTTTCAGAGTTCATTTGCAGTGCTTGTCAATTACAGGGTCATTTAGCTCAAAATAAATCATGAAATGCGTGAAAAATAGCAAATGAAGTCAGAAAAGGGCTGAAAATTGATGATGTGGCTTTGAATGGTTCATATTGAATGCAGAAAAAGTCTGGAGTTAAAATATGTTAAAAAATGAAATCCCTTTTGTAATAGATGAGTTTTCGTCCGAAACCGTGTTACTTCGAAAGAGATTGTCCAGTTTGTACACGAAGTGCATCCAGTTTTTCCCGTAACCCTCTCAACTTTTTAGCACATGCTATGTGGGTGAAATTATGATACCATGCCAAGTTTCAGCCTTTTCAGATTTCATTTGCAGTGCTTGTCAATTTCAGGGTCATTTAGCTCAAAATAAATCATGAAATGCATGAAAAATAGCAAATGAAGTCAGAAAAGGGTTGAAAATTGATGATGTTGCTTTGAATGGTGCATATTGAATGCAGAAAAAGTCTGGAGTTAAAATATGCTAAAAAATTAAATCCCTTTTGTAATAGATGAGTTTTCGTCCAAACCCCTATTACTTCGAAAGAGATTGTCCAGTTTGTACACGAAGTGCATCCAGTTTTTCCCGTAACCCTCTCAACTTTTTAGCACATGCTATGTGGGTGAAATTATGATACCATGCCAAGTTTCAACCTTTTCAGAGTTCATTTGCAGTGCTTGTCAATTACAGGGTCATTTAGCTCAAAATAAATCATGAAATGCGTGAAAAATAGCAACTGAAGTCAGAAAAGGGTTGAAAATAGATGATGTGGCTTTGAATGGTGCATATTGAATGCAAAAAAAGTCTGGAGTTAAAATATTTTAAAAAATGAAATCCCTTTTGTAATAGATGAGTTTTCGTCCGAAAAGCTGTTAGTTCGAAAGAGACTGTCCAGTTTGTACACGAAGTGCATCCAGTTTTTCCCGTAACCCTCTCAACTTTTTAGCACATGCTATGTGGGTGAAATTATGATACCATGCCAAGTTTCAACCTTTCCTGAGTTCATTTGCGGTGCTTGTCAATTTCAGGGTCATTTAGCTCAAAATAAACCATGAAATGCATCAAAAATAGCAAATGAAGTCAGAAAAGGGTTGAAAATTGATGATGTGGCTTTGAATGGTGCATATTGAATGCAGAAAAAGTCTAGAGTTAAAATATGTTAAAAAATGAAATCCCTTTTGTAATAGATGAGTTTTCGTCCAAAACCCTGTTACTTCGAAAGAGATTGTCCAGTTTGTACACGAAGTGCATCCAGTTTTTCCCGTAACCCTCTCAACTTTTTACCACATGATATGTGGGTGAAATTATGATACCATGCCAAGTTTCAACCTTTTCAGAGTTCATTTGCAGTGCTTGTCAATTACAGGGTCATTTAGCTCAAAATAAATCATGAAATGCGTGAAAAATAGCAAATGAAGTCAGAAAAGGGTTGAAAATTGATGATGTGGCTTTGAATGGTTCATATTGAATGCAGAAAAAGTCTGGAGTTAAAATATGTTAAAAAATGAAATCCCTTTTGTAATAGATGAGTTTTCGTCCAAAACCCTGTTACTTCGAAAGAGATTGTCCAGTTTGTACACGAAGTGCATCCAGTTTTTCCTGTAACCCTCTCAACTTTTTAGCACATGCTATGTGGGTGAAATTCTGATACCATGCCAAGTTTCAACATTTTCAGAGTTCATTTGCAGTGCTTCTCAATTTCAGGGTCATTTAGCTCAAAATAAATCATGAAATGCATGAAAAATAGCAAATGAAGTCAGAAAAGGCTTGAAAATTGATGATGTGGCTTTGAATGGTGCATATTGAATGCAGAAAAAGTCTGGAGTTAAAATATGTTAAAAAATGAAATCCCTTTTGTAATAGATGAGTTTTCGTCCGAAAAGCTGTTATTTCGAAAGAGACTGTCCAGTTTGTACATGAAGTGCATCTAGTTTTTCCCGTAACACTCTCAACTTTTTAGCACATGCTATGTGGGTGAAACTATGATACCATGCCAAGTTTCAACCTTTCCAGAGTTCATTTGCAGTGCTTGTCAATTTGAGGGTCATTTAGCTCAAAATAAATCATAAAATGCATGAAAAATAGCAAATGAAGTCAGAAAAGGGTTGAAAATTGATGATGTGGCTTTGAATGGTGCATATTTAATTTAGAAAAAGTCTGGAGTTAAAATATGTTAAAAAATGAAATCCCTTTTGTAATAGATGAGTTTTCGTCCGAAAACCTGTTACTTCGAAAGAGATTGTCCAGTTTGTACACGAAGTGCATCCAGTTTTTCCCATAACCCTCTCAACTTTTTAGCACATGCTATGTGGATGAAATTATGATACCATGCCAAGTTTCAACCTTTCCAGAGTTCATTTGCAGTGCTTGTCAATATCAGGGTCATTTAGCTCAAAATAAATCATGAAATGCATGAAAAATAGCAAATGAAGTCAGAAAAGGGTTGAAAATTGATGATGTGGCTTTGAATGGTGCATATTGAATGCAGAAAAAGTCTCGAGTTAAAATATGTTAAAAAATGAAATCCCTTTTGTAATAGATGAGTTTTCGTCCAAAACCCTGTTACTTCGAAAGAGATTGTCCAGTTTGTACACGAAGTGCATCCAGTTTTTCCCGTAACCCTCTCAACGTTTTACCAGATGCTATGTGGGTGAAATTATGATACCATGCCAAGTTTCAACCTTTTCAGAGTTCATTTGCAGTGCTTGTCAATTACAGGGTCATTTAGCTCAAAATAAATCATGAAATGCGTGAAAAATAGCAAATGAAGTCAGAAAAGGGCTGAAAATTGATGATGTGGCTTTGAATGGTTCATATTGAATGCAGAAAAAGTCTGGAGTTAAAATATGTTAAAAAATGAATCCCTTTTGTAACAGATGAGTTTTCGTCCGAAACCGTGTTACTTCGAAAGAGATTGTCCAGTTTGTACACGAAGTGCATCCAGTTTTTCCCGTAACCCTCTCAACTTTTTAGCACATGCTATGTGGGTGAAATTATGATACCATGCCAAGTTTCAGCCTTTTCAGATTTCATTTGCAGTGCTTGTCAATTTCAGGGTCATTTAGCTCAAAATAAATCATGAAATGCATGAAAAATAGCAAATGAAGTCAGAAAAGGGTTGAAAATTGATGATGTTGCTTTGAATGGTGCATATTGAATGCAGAAAAAGTGTGGAGTTAAAATATGCTAAAAAATTAAATCCCTTTTGTAATAGATGAGTTTTCGTCCAAACCCCTATTACTTCGAAAGAGATTGTCCAGTTTGTACACGAAGTGCATCCAGTTTTTCCCGTAACCCTCTCAACTTTTTAGCACATGCTATGTGGGTGAAATTATGATACCATGCCAAGTTTCAACCTTTTCAGAGTTCATTTGCAGTGCTTGTCAATTACAGGGTCATTTAGCTCAAAATAAATCATGAAATGCGTGAAAAATAGCAAATGAAGTCAGAAAAGGGTTGAAAATAGATGATGTGGCTTTGAATGGTGCATATTGAATGCAAAAAAAGTCTGGAGTTAAAATATTTTAAAAAATGAAATCCCTTTTGTAATAGATGAGTTTTCGTCCGAAAAGCTGTTAGTTCGAAAGAGACTGTCCAGTTTGTACATGAAGTGCATCTAGTTTTTCCCGTAACCCTCTCAACTTTTTAGCACATGCTATGTGGGTGAAATTATGATACCATGCCAAGTTTCAACCTTTCGAGAGTTCATTTGCAGTGCTTGTCAATTTGAGGGTCATTTAGCTCAAAATAAATCATGAAATGCATGAAAAATAGCAAATGAAGTCAGAAAAGGGTTGAAAATTGATGATGTGGCTTTGAATGGTGCATATTGAATGCAGAGAAAGTCTAGAGTTAAAATATGTTAAAAAATGAAATCCCTTTTGTAATAGATGAGTTTTCGTCCAAAACCCTGTTACTTCGAAAGAGATTGTCCAGTTTGTACACGAAGTGCATCTAGTTTTTCCCGTAATCCTCTCAACTTTTTACCACATGCTATGTGGGTGAAATTATGATACCATGCCAAGTTTCAACCTTTTCAGAGTTCATTTGCAGTGCTTGTCAATTACAGGGTCATTTAGCTCAAAATAAATCATGAAATGCGTGAAAAATAGCAAATGAAGTCAGAAAAGGGTTGAAAATTGATGATGTGGCTTTGAATGGTGCATATTGAATGCAGAAAAAGTCTGGAGTTAAAATATGTTAAAAAATGAAATCCCTTTTGTAATAGATGAGTTTTCGTCCAAAACCCTGTTACCTCGAAAGAGATTGTCCAGTTTGTACACGAAGTGCATCCAGTTTTTCCCGTAATCCTCTCAACTTTTTACCACATGCTATGTGGGTGAAATTATGATACCATGCCAAGTTTAAACCTTTCCAGAGTTCATTTGCAGTGCTTCTCAATTTCAGGGTCATTTAGCTCAAAATAAATCATGAAATGCATGAAAAATAGCAAATGAAGTCAGAAAAGGGTTGAAAATTGATGATGTGGCTTTGAATGGTTCATATTGAATGCAGAAAAAGTCTGGAGTTAAAATATGTTAAAAAATGAAATCCCTTTTGTAATAGATGAGTTTTCGTCCGAAAAGCTGTTACTTCGAAAGAGATTGTCCAGTTTGTACACGAAGTGCATCCAGTTTTTCCCGTAACCCTCTCAACTTTTTAGCACATGCTATGTGGGTGAAATTATGAGACTATGCCAAGTTTCAGCCTTTCCAGAGTTCATTTGCAGTGCTTGTCAATTTGAGGGTCATTTAGCTCAAAATAAATCATGAAATGCATGAAAAATAGCAAATGAAGTCAGAAAAGGGTTCAAAATTGATGATGTGGCTTTGAATGGTGCATATTGAATGCAGAAAAAGTCTGGAGTTAAAATATGTTAAAAAATGAAATCCCTTTTGTAATAGATGAGTTTTCGTCCGAAAAGCTGTTAGTTCGAAAGAGACTGTCCAGTTTGTACATGAAGTGCATCTAGTTTTTCCCGTAACCCTCTCAACTTTTTAGCACATGCTATGTGGGTGAAATTATGATACCATGCCAAGTTTCAGCCTTTCCAGATTTCATTTGAAGTGCTTGTCAATTTGAGGGTCATTTAGCTCAAAATAAATCATGAAATGCATGAAAAATAGCAAATGAAGTCAGAAAAGGGTTGAAAATTGATGATGTGGCTTTGAATGGTGCATATTGAATGCAGAAAAAGTCTAGAGTTAAAATATGTTAAAAAATGAAATCCCTTTTGTAATAGATGAGTTTTCGTCCAAAACCATGTTACTTCGAAAGAGATTGTCCAGTTTGTACACGAACTGCATCCAGTTTTTCCCGTAACCCTCTCAACTTTTTAGCACATGCTATGTTTGTGAAATTATGATACGATGCGAAGTTTCAACCATTCCAGAGTTCATTTGCAGTGCTTGTCAATTTCAGTGTCATTTAGCTCAAAATAAATCATGAAATGCATGAAAATAGCAAATAAAGTCAGAAAAGGGTTGAAAATTGATGATGTGGCTTTGAATGGTGCATATTGAATGCAGAAAAAGTCTGGAGTTAAAATATGTTAAAAAATGAATCCCTTTTGTAACAGATGAGTTTTCGTCCGAAACCGTGTTACTTCGATAGAGATTGTCCAGTTTGTACACGAAGTGCATCCAGTTTTTCCCGTAACCCTCTCAACTTTTTAGCACATGCTATGTGGGTGAAATTATGATACCATGCCAAGTTTCAGCCTTTTCAGATTTCATTTGCAGTGCTTGTCAATTTCAGGGTCATTTAGCTCAAAATAAATCATGAAATGCATGAAAAATAGCAAATGAAGTCAGAAAAGGGTTGAAAATTGATGATGTTGCTTTGAATGGTGCATATTGAATGCAGAAAAAGTGTGGAGTTAAAATATGCTAAAAAATTAAATCCCTTTTGTAATAGATGAGTTTTCGTCCAAACCCCTATTACTTCGAAAGAGATTGTCCAGTTTGTACACGAAGTGCATCCAGTTTTTCCCGTAACCCTCTCAACTTTTTAGCACATGCTATGTGGGTGAAATTATGATACCATGCCAAGTTTCAACCTTTTCAGAGTTCATTTGCAGTGCTTGTCAATTACAGGGTCATTTAGCTCAAAATAAATCATGAAATGCGTGAAAAATAGCAAATGAAGTCAGAAAAGGGTTGAAAATAGATGATGTGGCTTTGAATGGTGCATATTGAATGCAAAAAAAGTCTGGAGTTAAAATATTTTAAAAAATGAAATCCCTTTTGTAATAGATGAGTTTTCGTCCGAAAAGCTGTTAGTTCGAAAGAGACTGTCCAGTTTGTACATGAAGTGCATCTAGTTTTTCCCGTAACCCTCTCAACTTTTTAGCACATGCTATGTGGGTGAAATTATGATACCATGCCAAGTTTCATACTTTCGAGAGTTCATTTGCAGTGCTTGTCAATTTGAGGGTCATTTAGCTCAAAATAAATCATGAAATGCATGAAAAATAGCAAATGAAGTCAGAAAAGGGTTGAAAATTGATGATGTGGCTTTGAATGGTGCATATTGAATGCAGAAAAAGTCTAGAGTTAAAATATGTTAAAAAATGAAATCCCTTTTGTAATAGATGAGTTTTCGTCCAAAACCCTGTTACTTCGAAAGAGATTGTCCAGTTTGTACACGAAGTGCATCTAGTTTTTCCCGTAATCCTCTCAACTTTTTACCACATGCTATGTGGGTGAAATTATGATACCATGCCAAGTTTCAACCTTTTCAGAGTTCATTTGCAGTGCTTGTCAATTACAGGGTCATTTAGCTCAAAATAAATCATGAAATGCGTGAAAAATAGCTAATGAAGTCAGAAAAGGGTTGAAAATTGATGATGTGGCTTTGAATGGTGCATATTGAATGCAGAAAAAGTCTGGAGTTAAAATATGTTAAAAAATGAAATCCCTTTTGTAATAGATGAGTTTTCGTCCAAAACCCTGTTACCTCGAAAGAGATTGTCCAGTTTGTACACGAAGTGCATCCAGTTTTTCCCGTAATCCTCTCAACTTTTTACCACATGCTATGTGGGTGAAATTATGATACCATGCCAAGTTTAAACCTTTCCAGAGTTCATTTGCAGTGCTTCTCAATTTCAGGGTCATTTAGCTCAAAATAAATCATGAAATGCATGAAAAATAGCAAATGAAGTCAGAAAAGGGTTGAAAATTGATGATGTGGCTTTGAATGGTTCATATTGAATGCAGAAAAAGTCTGGAGTTAAAATATGTTAAAAAATGAAATCCCTTTTGTAATAGATGAGTTTTCGTCCGAAAAGCTGTTACTTCGAAAGAGATTGTCCAGTTTGTACACGAAGTGCATCCAGTTTTTCCCGTAACCCTCTCAACTTTTTAGCACATGCTATGTGGGTGAAATTATGAGACTATGCCAAGTTTCAGCCTTTCCAGAGTTCATTTGCAGTGCTTGTCAATTTGAGGGTCATTTAGTTCAAAATAAATCATGAAATGCATGAAAAATAGCAAATGAAGTCAGAAAAGGGTTCAAAATTGATGATGTGGCTTTGAATGGTGCATATTGAATGCAGAAAAAGTCTGGAGTTAAAATATGTTAAAAAATGAAATCCCTTTTGTAATAGATGAGTTTTCGTCCGAAAAGCTGTTAGTTCGAAAGAGACTGTCCAGTTTGTACATGAAGTGCATCTAGTTTTTCCCGTAACCCTCTCAACTTTTTAGCACATGCTATGTGGGTGAAATTATGATACCATGCCAAGTTTCAGCCTTTCCAGATTTCATTTGAAGTGCTTGTCAATTTGAGGGTCATTTAGCTCAAAATAAATCATGAAATGCATGAAAAATAGCAAATGAAGTCAGAAAAGGGTTGAAAATTGATGATGTGGCTTTGAATGGTGCATATTGAATGCAGAAAAAGTCTAGAGTTAAAATATGTTAAAAAATGAAATCCCTTTTGTAATAGATGAGTTTTCGTCCAAAACCCTGTTACTTCGAAAGAGATTGTCCAGTTTGTACACGAACTGCATCCAGTTTTTCCCGTAACCCTCTCAACTTTTTACCACATGCTATGTGGGTGAAATTATGATACCATGCCAAGTTTCAACCTTTTCAGAGTTCATTTGCAGTGCTTGTCAATTACAGGGTCATTTAGCTCAAAATAAATCATGAAATGCGTGAAAAATAGCAAATGAAGTCAGAAAAGGGTTGAAAATTGATGATGTGGCTTTGAATGGTGCATATTGAATGCAGAAAAAGTCTGGAGTTAAAATATGTTAAAAAATGAAATCCCTTTTGTAATAGATGAGTTTTCGTCCAAAACCCTGTTACCTCGAAAGAGATTGTCCAGTTTGTACACGAAGTGCATCCAGTTTTTCCCGTAATCCTCTCAACTTTTTACCACATGCTATGTGGGTGAAATTATGATACCATGCCAAGTTTAAACCTTTCCAGAGTTCATTTGCAGTGCTTCTCAATTTCAGGGTCATTTAGCTCAAAATAAATCATGAAATGCATGAAAAATAGCAAATGAAGTCAGAAAAGGGTTGAAAATTGATGATGTGGCTTTGAATGGTTCATATTGAATGCAGAAAAAGTCTGGAGTTAAAATATGTTAAAAAATGAAATCCCTTTTGTAATAGATGAGTTTTCGTCCGAAAAGCTGTTACTTCGAAAGAGATTGTCCAGTTTGTACACGAAGTGCATCCAGTTTTTCCCGTAACCCTCTCAACTTTTTAGCACATGCTATGTGGGTGAAATTATGAGACTATGCCAAGTTTCAGCCTTTCCAGAGTTCATTTGCAGTGCTTGTCAATTTGAGGGTCATTTAGCTCAAAATAAATCATGAAATGCATGAAAAATAGCAAATGAAGTCAGAAAAGGGTTCAAAATTGATGATGTGGCTTTGAATGGTGCATATTGAATGCAGAAAAAGTCTGGAGTTAAAATATGTTAAAAAATGAAATCCCTTTTGTAATAGATGAGTTTTCGTCCGAAAAGCTGTTAGTTCGAAAGAGACTGTCCAGTTTGTACATGAAGTGCATCTAGTTTTTCCCGTAACCCTCTCAACTTTTTAGCACATGCTATGTGGGTGAAATTATGATACCATGCCAAGTTTCAGCCTTTCCAGATTTCATTTGAAGTGCTTGTCAATTTGAGGGTCATTTAGCTCAAAATAAATCATGAAATGCATGAAAAATAGCAAATGAAGTCAGAAAAGGGTTGAAAATTGATGATGTGGCTTTGAATGGTGCATATTGAATGCAGAAAAAGTCTAGAGTTAAAATATGTTAAAAAATGAAATCCCTTTTGTAATAGATGAGTTTTCGTCCAAAACCCTGTTACTTCGAAAGAGATTGTCCAGTTTGTACACGAACTGCATCCAGTTTTTCCCGTAACCCTCTCAACTTTTTAGCACATGCTATGTTTGTGAAATTATGATACGATGCGAAGTTTCAACCATTCCAGAGTTCATTTGCAGTGCTTGTCAATTTCAGTGTCATTTAGCTCAAAATAAATCATGAAATGCATGAAAATAGCAAATAAAGTCAGAAAAGGGTTGAAAATTGATGATGTGGCTTTGAATGGTGCATATTGAATGCAGAAAAAGTCTGGAGTTAAAATATGTTAAAAAATGAATCCCTTTTGTAACAGATGAGTTTTCGTCCGAAACCGTGTTACTTCGATAGAGATTGTCCAGTTTGTACACGAAGTGCATCCAGTTTTTCCCGTAACCCTCTCAACTTTTTAGCACATGCTATGTGGGTGAAATTATGATACCATGCCAAGTTTCAGCCTTTTCAGATTTCATTTGCAGTGCTTGTCAATTTCAGGGTCATTTAGCTCAAAATAAATCATGAAATGCATGAAAAATAGCAAATGAAGTCAGAAAAGGGTTGAAAATTGATGATGTTGCTTTGAATGGTGCATATTGAATGCAGAAAAAGTGTGGAGTTAAAATATGCTAAAAAATTAAATCCCTTTTGTAATAGATGAGTTTTCGTCCAAACCCCTATTACTTCGAAAGAGATTGTCCAGTTTGTACACGAAGTGCATCCAATTTTTCCCGTAACCCTCTCAACTTTTTAGCACATGCTATGTGGGTGAAATTATGATACCATGCCAAGTTTCAACCTTTTCAGAGTTCATTTGCAGTGCTTGTCAATTACAGGGTCATTTAGCTCAAAATAAATCATGAAATGCGTGAAAAATAGCAAATGAAGTCAGAAAAGGGTTGAAAATAGATGATGTGGCTTTGAATGGTGCATATTGAATGCAAAAAAAGTCTGGAGTTAAAATATTTTAAAAAATGAAATCCCTTTTGTAATAGATGAGTTTTCGTCCGAAAAGCTGTTAGTTCGAAAGAGACTGTCCAGTTTGTACATGAAGTGCATCTAGTTTTTCCCGTAACCCTCTCAACTTTTTAGCACATGCTATGTGGGTGAAATTATGATACCATGCCAAGTTTCAACCTTTCGAGAGTTCATTTGCAGTGCTTGTCAATTTGAGGGTCATTTAGCTCAAAATAAATCATGAAATGGATGAAAAATAGCAAATGAAGTCAGAAAAGGGTTGAAAATTGATGATGTGGCTTTGAATGGTGCATATTGAATGCAGAAAAAGTCTAGAGTTAAAATATGTTAAAAAATGAAATCCCTTATGTAATAGATGAGTTTTCGTCCAAAACCCTGTTACTTCGAAAGAGATTGTCCAGTTTGTACACGAAGTGCATCTAGTTTTTCCCGTAATCCTCTCAACTTTTTACCACATGCTATGTGGGTGAAATTATGATACCATGCCAAGTTTCAACCTTTTCAGAGTTCATTTGCAGTGCTTGTCAATTACAGGGTCATTTAGCTCAAAATAAATCATGAAATGCGTGAAAAATAGCAAATGAAGTCAGAAAAGGGTTGAAAATTGATGATGTGGCTTTGAATGGTGCATATTGAATGCAGAAAAAGTCTGGAGTTAAAATATGTTAAAAAATGAAATCCCTTTTGTAATAGATGAGTTTTCGTCCAAAACCCTGTTACCTCGAAAGAGATTGTCCAGTTTGTACACGAAGTGCATCCAGTTTTTCCCGTAATCCTCTCAACTTTTTACCACATGCTATGTGGGTGAAATTATGATACCATGCCAAGTTTAAACCTTTCCAGAGTTCATTTACAGTGCTTCTCAATTTCAGGGTCATTTAGCTCAAAATAAATCATGAAATGCATGAAAAATAGCAAATGAAGTCAGAAAAGGGTTGAAAATTGATGATGTGGCTTTGAATGGTTCATATTGAATGCAGAAAAAGTCTGGAGTTAAAATATGTTAAAAAATGAAATCCCTTTTGTAATAGATGAGTTTTCGTCCGAAAAGCTGTTACTTCGAAAGAGATTGTCCAGTTTGTACACGAAGTGCATCCAGTTTTTCCCGTAACCCTCTCAACTTTTTAGCACATGCTATGTGGGTGAAATTATGAGACTATGCCAAGTTTCAGCCTTTCCAGAGTTCATTTGCAGTGCTTGTCAATTTGAGGGTCATTTAGCTCAAAATAAATCATGAAATGCATGAAAAATAGCAAATGAAGTCAGAAAAGGGTTCAAAATTGATGATGTGGCTTTGAATGGTGCATATTGAATGCAGAAAAAGTCTGGAGTTAAAATATGTTAAAAAATGAAATCCCTTTTGTAATAGATGAGTTTTCGTCCGAAAAGCTGTTAGTTCGAAAGAGACTGTCCAGTTTGTACATGAAGTGCATCTAGTTTTTCCCGTAACCCTCTCAACTTTTTAGCACATGCTATGTGGGTGAAATTATGATACCATGCCAAGTTTCAGCCTTTCCAGATTTCATTTGAAGTGCTTGTCAATTTGAGGGTCATTTAGCTCAAAATAAATCATGAAATGCATGAAAAATAGCAAATGAAGTCAGAAAAGGGTTGAAAATTGATGATGTGGCTTTGAATGGTGCATATTGAATGCAGAAAAAGTCTAGAGTTAAAATATGTTAAAAAATGAAATCCCTTTTGTAATAGATGAGTTTTCGTCCAAAACCCTGTTACTTCGAAAGAGATTGTCCAGTTTGTACACGAACTGCATCCAGTTTTTCCCGTAACCCTCTCAACTTTTTAGCACATGCTATGTTTGTGAAATTATGATACGATGCGAAGTTTCAACCATTCCAGAGTTCATTTGCAGTGCTTGTCAATTTCAGTGTCATTTAGCTCAAAATAAATCATGAAATGCAGGAAAATAGCAAATAAAGTCAGAAAAGGGTTGAAAATTGATGATGTGGCTTTGAATGGTGCATATTGAATGCAGAAAAAGTCTGGAGTTAAAATATGTTAAAAAATGAATCCCTTTTGTAACAGATGAGTTTTCGTCCGAAACCGTGTTACTTCGATAGAGATTGTCCAGTTTGTACACGAAGTGCATCCAGTTTTTCCCGTAACCCTCTCAACTTTTTAGCACATGCTATGTGGGTGAAATTATGATACCATGCCAAGTTTCAGCCTTTTCAGATTTCATTTGCAGTGCTTGTCAATTTCAGGGTCATTTAGCTCAAAATAAATCATGAAATGCATGAAAAATAGCAAATGAAGTCAGAAAAGGGTTGAAAATTGATGATGTTGCTTTGAATGGTGCATATTGAATGCAGAAAAAGTGTGGAGTTAAAATATGCTAAAAAATTAAATCCCTTTTGTAATAGATGAGTTTTCGTCCAAACCCCTATTACTTCGAAAGAGATTGTCCAGTTTGTACACGAAGTGCATCCAGTTTTTCCCGTAACCCTCTCAACTTTTTAGCACATGCTATGTGGGTGAAATTATGATACCATGCCAAGTTTCAACCTTTTCAGAGTTCATTTGCAGTGCTTGTCAATTACAGGGTCATTTAGCTCAAAATAAATCATGAAATGCGTGAAAAATAGCAAATGAAGTCAGAAAAGGGTTGAAAATAGATGATGTGGCTTTGAATGGTGCATATTGAATGCAAAAAAAGTCTGGAGTTAAAATATTTTAAAAAATGAAATCCCTTTTGTAATAGATGAGTTTTCGTCCGAAAAGCTGTTAGTTCGAAAGAGACTGTCCAGTTTGTACATGAAGTGCATCTAGTTTTTCCCGTAACCCTCTCAACTTTTTAGCACATGCTATGTGGGTGAAATTATGATACCATGCCAAGTTTCAACCTTTCGAGAGTTCATTTGCAGTGCTTGTCAATTTGAGGGTCATTTAGCTCAAAATAAATCATGAAATGCATGAAAAATAGCAAATGAAGTCAGAAAAGGGTTGAAAATTGATGATGTGGCTTTGAATGGTGCATATTGAATGCAGAAAAAGTCTAGAGTTAAAATATGTTAAAAAATGAAATCCCTTTTGTAATAGATGAGTTTTCGTCCAAAACCCTGTTACTTCGAAAGAGATTGTCCAGTTTGTACACGAACTGCATCCAGTTTTTCCCGTAACCCTCTCAACTTTTTACCACATGCTATGTGGGTGAAATTATGATACCATGCCAAGTTTCAACCTTTTCAGAGTTCATTTGCAGTGCTTGTCAATTACAGGGTCATTTAGCTCAAAATAAATCATGAAATGCGTGAAAAATAGCAAATGAAGTCAGAAAAGGGTTGAAAAATGATGATGTGGCTTTGAATGGTGCATATTGAATGCAGAAAAAGTCTGGAGTTAAAATATGTTAAAAAATGAAATCCCTTTTGTAATAGATGAGTTTTCGTCCAAAACCCTGTTACCTCGAAAGAGATTGTCCAGTTTGTACACGAAGTGCATCCAGTTTTTCCCGTAATCCTCTCAACTTTTTACCACATGCTATGTGGGTGAAATTATGATACCATGCCAAGTTTAAACCTTTCCAGAGTTCATTTGCAGTGCTTCTCAATTTCAGGGTCATTTAGCTCAAAATAAATCATGAAATGCATGAAAAATAGCAAATGAAGTCAGAAAAGGGTTGAAAATTGATGATGTGGCTTTGAATGGTTCATATTGAATGCAGAAAAAGTCTGGAGTTAAAATATGTTAAAAAATGAAATCCCTTTTGTAATAGATGAGTTTTCGTCCGAAAAGCTGTTACTTCGAAAGAGATTGTCCAGTTTGTACACGAAGTGCATCCAGTTTTTCCCGTAACCCTCTCAACTTTTTAGCACATGCTATGTGGGTGAAATTATGAGACTATGCCAAGTTTCAGCCTTTCCAGAGTTCATTTGCAGTGCTTGTCAATTTGAGGGTCATTTAGCTCAAAATAAATCATGAAATGCATGAAAAATAGCAAATGAAGTCAGAAAAGGGTTCAAAATTGATGATGTGGCTTTGAATGGTGCATATTGAATGCAGAAAAAGTCTGGAGTTAAAATATGTTAAAAAATGAAATCCCTTTTGTAATAGATGAGTTTTCGTCCGAAAAGCTGTTAGTTCGAAAGAGACTGTCCAGTTTGTACATGAAGTGCATCTAGTTTTTCCCGTAACCCTCTCAACTTTTTAGCACATGCTATGTGGGTGAAATTATGATACCATGCCAAGTTTCAGCCTTTCCAGATTTCATTTGAAGTGCTTGTCAATTTGAGGGTCATTTAGCTCAAAATAAATCATGAAATGCATGAAAAATAGCAAATGAAGTCAGAAAAGGGTTGAAAATTGATGATGTGGCTTTGAATGGTGCATATTGAATGCAGAAAAAGTCTAGAGTTAAAATATGTTAAAAAATGAAATCCCTTTTGTAATAGATGAGTTTTCGTCCAAAACCCTGTTACTTCGAAAGAGATTGTCCAGTTTGTACACGAACTGCATCCAGTTTTTCCCGTAACCCTCTCAACTTTTTAGCACATGCTATGTTTGTGAAATTATGATACGATGCGAAGTTTCAACCATTCCAGAGTTCATTTGCAGTGCTTGTCAATTTCAGTGTCATTTAGCTCAAAATAAATCATGAAATGCATGAAAATAGCAAATAAAGTCAGAAAAGGGTTGAAAATTGATGATGTGGCTTTGAATGGTGCATATTGAATGCAGAAAAAGTCTGGAGTTAAAATATGTTAAAAAATGAATCCCTTTTGTAACAGATGAGTTTTCGTCCGAAACCGTGTTACTTCGATAGAGATTGTCCAGTTTGTACACGAAGTGCATCCAGTTTTTCCCGTAACCCTCTCAACTTTTTAGCACATGCTATGTGGGTGAAATTATGATACCATGCCAAGTTTCAGCCTTTTCAGATTTCATTTGCAGTGCTTGTCAATTTCAGGGTCATTTAGCTCAAAATAAATCATGAAATGCATGAAAAATAGCAAATGAAGTCAGAAAAGGGTTGAAAATTGATGATGTTGCTTTGAATGGTGCATATTGAATGCAGAAAAAGTGTGGAGTTAAAATATGCTAAAAAATTAAATCCCTTTTGTAATAGATGAGTTTTCGTCCAAACCCCTATTACTTCGAAAGAGATTGTCCAGTTTGTACACGAAGTGCATCCAGTTTTTCCCGTAACCCTCTCAACTTTTTAGCACATGCTATGTGGGTGAAATTATGATACCATGCCAAGTTTCAACCTTTTCAGAGTTCATTTGCAGTGCTTGTCAATTACAGGGTCATTTAGCTCAAAATAAATCATGAAATGCGTGAAAAATAGCAAATGAAGTCAGAAAAGGGTTGAAAATAGATGATGTGGCTTTGAATGGTGCATATTGAATGCAAAAAAAGTCTGGAGTTAAAATATTTTAAAAAATGAAATCCCTTTTGTAATAGATGAGTTTTCGTCCGAAAAGCTGTTAGTTCGAAAGAGACTGTCCAGTTTGTACATGAAGTGCATCTAGTTTTTCCCGTAACCCTCTCAACTTTTTAGCACATGCTATGTGGGTGAAATTATGATACCATGCCAAGTTTCAACCTTTCGAGAGTTCATTTGCAGTGCTTGTCAATTTGACGGTCATTTAGCTCAAAATAAATCATGAAATGGATGAAAAATAGCAAATGAAGTCAGAAAAGGGTTGAAAATTGATGATGTGGCTTTGAATGGTGCATATTGAATGCAGAAAAAGTCTAGAGTTAAAATATGTTAAAAAATGAAATCCCTTATGTAATAGATGAGTTTTCGTCCAAAACCCTGTTACTTCGAAAGAGATTGTCCAGTTTGTACACGAAGTGCATCTAGTTTTTCCCGTAATCCTCTCAACTTTTTACCACATGCTATGTGGGTGAAATTATGATACCATGCCAAGTTTCATCCTTTTCAGAGTTCATTTGCAGTGCTTGTCAATTACAGGGTCATTTAGCTCAAAATAAATCATGAAATGCGTGAAAAATAGCAAATGAAGTCAGAAAAGGGTTGAAAATTGATGATGTGGCTTTGAATGGTGCATATTGAATGCAGAAAAAGTCTGGAGTTAAAATATGTTAAAAAATGAAATCCCTTTTGTAATAGATGAGTTTTCGTCCAAAACCCTGTTACCTCGAAAGAGATTGTCCAGTTTGTACACGAAGTGCATCCAGTTTTTCCCGTAATCCTCTCAACTTTTTACCACATGCTATGTGGGTGAAATTATGATACCATGCCAAGTTTAAACCTTTCCAGAGTTCATTTGCAGTGCTTCTCAATTTCAGGGTCATTTAGCTCAAAATAAATCATGAAATGCATGAAAAATAGCAAATGAAGTCAGAAAAGGGTTGAAAATTGATGATGTGGCTTTGAATGGTTCATATTGAATGCAGAAAAAGTCTGGAGTTAAAATATGTTAAAAAATGAAATCCCTTTTGTAATAGATGAGTTTTCGTCCGAAAAGCTGTTACTTCGAAAGAGATTGTCCAGTTTGTACACGAAGTGCATCCAGTTTTTCCCGTAACCCTCTCAACTTTTTAGCACATGCTATGTGGGTGAAATTATGAGACTATGCCAAGTTTCAGCCTTTCCAGAGTTCATTTGCAGTGCTTGTCAATTTGAGGGTCATTTAGCTCAAAATAAATCATGAAATGCATGAAAAATAGCAAATGAAGTCAGAAAAGGGTTCAAAATTGATGATGTGGCTTTGAATGGTGCATATTGAATGCAGAAAAAGTCTGGAGTTAAAATATGTTAAAAAATGAAATCCCTTTTGTAATAGATGAGTTTTCGTCCGAAAAGCTGTTAGTTCGAAAGAGACTGTCCAGTTTGTACATGAAGTGCATCTAGTTTTTCCCGTAACCCTCTCAACTTTTTAGCACATGCTATGTGGGTGAAATTATGATACCATGCCAAGTTTCAGCCTTTCCAGATTTCATTTGAAGTGCTTGTCAATTTGAGGGTCATTTAGCTCAAAATAAATCATGAAATGCATGAAAAATAGCAAATGAAGTCAAAAAAGGGTTGAAAATTGATGATGTGGCTTTGAATGGTGCATATTGAATGCAGAAAAAGTCTAGAGTTAAAATATGTTAAAAAATGAAATCCCTTTTGTAATAGATGAGTTTTCGTCCAAAACCCTGTTACTTCGAAAGAGATTGTCCAGTTTGTACACGAACTGCATCCAGTTTTTCCCGTAACCCTCTCAACTTTTTAGCACATGCTATGTTTGTGAAATTATGATACGATGCGAAGTTTCAACCATTCCAGAGTTCATTTGCAGTGCTTGTCAATTTCAGTGTCATTTAGCTCAAAATAAATCATGAAATGCATGAAAATAGCAAATAAAGTCAGAAAAGGGTTGAAAATTGATGATGTGGCTTTGAATGGTGCATATTGAATGCAGAAAAAGTCTGGAGTTAAAATATGTTAAAAAATGAATCCCTTTTGTAACAGATGAGTTTTCGTCCGAAACCGTGTTACTTCGATAGAGATTGTCCAGTTTGTACACGAAGTGCATCCAGTTTTTCCCGTAACCCTCTCAACTTTTTAGCACATGCTATGTGGGTGAAATTATGATACCATGCCAAGTTTCAGCCTTTTCAGATTTCATTTGCAGTGCTTGTCAATTTCAGGGTCATTTAGCTCAAAATAAATCATGAAATGCATGAAAAATAGCAAATGAAGTCAGAAAAGGGTTGAAAATTGATGATGTTGCTTTGAATGGTGCATATTGAATGCAGAAAAAGTGTGGAGTTAAAATATGCTAAAAAATTAAATCCCTTTTGTAATAGATGAGTTTTCGTCCAAACCCCTATTACTTCGAAAGAGATTGTCCAGTTTGTACACGAAGTGCATCCAGTTTTTCCCGTAACCCTCTCAACTTTTTAGCACATGCTATGTGGGTGAAATTATGATACCATGCCAAGTTTCAACCTTTTCAGAGTTCATTTGCAGTGCTTGTCAATTACAGGGTCATTTAGCTCAAAATAAATCATGAAATGCGTGAAAAATAGCAAATGAAGTCAGAAAAGGGTTGAAAATAGATGATGTGGCTTTGAATGGTGCATATTGAATGCAAAAAAAGTCTGGAGTTAAAATATTTTAAAAAATGAAATCCCTTTTGTAATAGATGAGTTTTCGTCCGAAAAGCTTTTAGTTCGAAAGAGACTGTCCAGTTTGTACATGAAGTGCATCTAGTTTTTCCCGTAACCCTCTCAACTTTTTAGCACATGCTATGTGGGTGAAATTATGATACCATGCCAAGTTTCAACCTTTCGAGAGTTCATTTGCAGTGCTTGTCAATTTGAGGGTCATTTAGCTCAAAATAAATCATGAAATGCATGAAAAATAGCAAATGAAGTCAGAAAAGGGTTGAAAATTGATGATGTGGCTTTGAATGGTGCATATTGAATGCAGAAAAAGTCTAGAGTTAAAATATGTTAAAAAATGAAATCCCTTATGTAATAGATGAGTTTTCGTCCAAAACCCTGTTACTTCGAAAGAGATTGTCCAGTTTGTACACGAAGTGCATCTAGTTTTTCCCGTAATCCTCTCAACTTTTTACCACATGCTATGTGGGTGAAATTATGATACCATGCCAAGTTTCAACCTTTTCAGAGTTCATTTGCAGTGCTTGTCAATTACAGGGTCATTTAGCTCAAAATAAATCATGAAATGCGTGAAAAATAGCAAATGAAGTCAGAAAAGGGCTGAAAATTGATGATGTGGCTTTGAATGGTGCATATTGAATGCAGAAAAAGTCTGGAGTTAAAATATGTTAAAAAATGAAATCCCTTTTGTAATAGATGAGTTTTCGTCCAAAACCCTGTTACCTCGAAAGAGATTGTCCAGTTTGTACACGAAGTGCATCCAGTTTTTCCCGTAATCCTCTCAACTTTTTACCACATGCTATGTGGGTGAAATTATGATACCATGCCAAGTTTAAACCTTTCCAGAGTTCATTTGCAGTGCTTCTCAATTTCAGGGTCATTTAGCTCAAAATAAATCATGAAATGCATGAAAAATAGCAAATGAAGTCAGAAAAGGGTTGAAAATTGATGATGTGGCTTTGAATGGTTCATATTGAATGCAGAAAAAGTCTGGAGTTAAAATATGTTAAAAAATGAAATCCCTTTTGTAATAGATGAGTTTTCGTCCGAAAAGTTGTTACTTCGAAAGAGATTGTCCAGTTTGTACACGAAGTGCATCCAGTTTTTCCCGTAACCCTCTCAACTTTTTAGCACATGCTATGTGGGTGAAATTATGAGACTATGCCAAGTTTCAGCCTTTCCAGAGTTCATTTGCAGTGCTTGTCAATTTGAGGGTCATTTAGCTCAAAATAAATCATGAAATGCATGAAAAATAGCAAATGAAGTCAGAAAAGGGTTCAAAATTGATGATGTGGCTTTGAATGGTGCATATTGAATGCAGAAAAAGTCTGGAGTTAAAATATGTTAAAAAATGAAATCCCTTTTGTAATAGATGAGTTTTCGTCCGAAAAGCTGTTAGTTCGAAAGAGACTGTCCAGTTTGTACATGAAGTGCATCTAGTTTTTCCCGTAACCCTCTCAACTTTTTAGCACATGCTATGTGGGTGAAATTATGATACCATGCCAAGTTTCAGCCTTTCCAGATTTCATTTGAAGTGCTTGTCAATTTGAGGGTCATTTAGCTCAAAATAAATCATGAAATGCATGAAAAATAGCAAATGAAGTCAGAAAAGGGTTGAAAATTGATGATGTGGCTTTGAATGGTGCATATTGAATGCAGAAAAAGTCTAGAGTTAAAATATGTTAAAAAATGAAATCCCTTTTGTAATAGATGAGTTTTCGTCCAAAACCCTGTTACTTCGAAAGAGATTGTCCAGTTTGTACACGAACTGCATCCAGTTTTTCCCGTAACCCTCTCAACTTTTTAGCACATGCTATGTTTGTGAAATTATGATACGATGCGAAGTTTCAACCATTCCAGAGTTCATTTGCAGTGCTTGTCAATTTCAGTGTCATTTAGCTCAAAATAAATCATGAAATGCATGAAAATAGCAAATAAAGTCAGAAAAGGGTTGAAAATTGATGATGTGGCTTTGAATGGTGCATATTGAATGCAGAAAAAGTCTGGAGTTAAAATATGTTAAAAAATGAATCCCTTTTGTAACAGATGAGTTTTCGTCCGAAACCGTGTTACTTCGATAGAGATTGTCCAGTTTGTACACGAAGTGCATCCAGTTTTTCCCGTAACCCTCTCAACTTTTTAGCACATGCTATGTGGGTGAAATTATGATACCATGCCAAGTTTCAGCCTTTTCAGATTTCATTTGCAGTGCTTGTCAATTTCAGGGTCATTTAGCTCAAAATAAATCATGAAATGCATGAAAAATAGCAAATGAAGTCAGAAAAGGGTTGAAAATTGATGATGTGGCTTTGAATGGTGCATATTGAATGCAGAAAAAGTGTGGAGTTAAAATATGCTAAAAAATGAAATCCCTTTTGTAATAGATGAGTTTTCGTCCGAAACCGTGTTACTTCGAAAGAGATTGTCCAGTTGTACACGAAGTGCATCCAGTTTTTCCCGTAACCCTCTCAACTTTTTAGCATATGCTATCTGGGTGAAATTATGATACCATGCCAAGTTTCAACCTTTCCTGAGTTCATTTGCAGTGCTTGTCAATTTCAGGGTCATTTAGCTCAAAATAAACCATGAAATGCATCAAAAATAGCAAATGAAGTCAGAAAAGGGTTGAAAATTGATGATGTGGCTTTGAATGGTGCATATTGAATGCAGAAAAAGTCTAGAGTTAAAATATGTTAAAAAATGAAATCCCTTTTGTAATAGATAAGTTTTCGTCCAAAACCTTGTTACTTCGAAAGAGATTGTCCAGTTTGTACACGAAGTGCATCCAGTTTTCCCGTAACCCTCTCAACTTTTTAGCACATGCTATGTGGGTGAAATTCTGATACCATGCCAAGTTTCAACCTTTTCAGAGTTCATTTGCAGTGCTTGTCAATTACAGGGTCATTTAGCTCAAAATAAATCATGAAATGCGTGAAAAATAGCAAATGAAGTCAGAAAAGGGTTGAAAATTGATGATGTGGCTTTGAATGGTGCATATTGAATGCAGAAAAAGTCTGGAGTTAAAATATGCTAAAAAGGAAATCCCTTTTGTAATAGATGAGTTTTCGTCCGAAAACCTGTTACTTCGAAAGAGATTGTCCAGTTTGTACACAAAGTGCATCCAGTTTTTCACGTAACCCTCTCAATTTTTTAGCACATGCTATGTGGGTGAAATTATGATACCATGCCAAGTTTCAACCTTTCCAGAGTTCATTTGCAGTGCTTGTCAATTTCAGTGTCATTTAGCTCAAAATAAATCATGAAATGCATGAAAAATAGCAAATGAAGTTAGAAAAGGGTTGAAAATTGATGATGTGGCTTTGAATGGTGCATATTGAATGCAGAAAAAGTCTGGCGTTAAAATTTGTTAAAAAATGAAATCCCTTTTGTAATAGATGAGTTTTCGTCCGAAAACCTGTTACTTCGAAAGAGATTGTCCAGTTTGTACACGAAGTGCATCCAGTTTTTCACGTAACCCTCTCAACTTTTTAGCACATGCTATGTGGGTGAAATTATGATACCATGCCAAGTTTCAACCTTTCCAGAGTTCATTTGCAGTGCTTGTCAATTTCAATGTCATTTAGCTCAAAATAAATCATGAAATGCGTGAAAAATAGCAAATGAAGTCAGAAAAGGGTTGAAAATTGATGATGTGGCTTTGAATGGTGCATATTGAATGCAGAAAAAGTGTTGAGTTAAAATATGTTATAAAAATGAAATCCCTTTTGTAATAGATGAGTTTTCGTCCGAAACCCTGTTACTTCGAAAGAGATTGTCCAGTTTGTACACGAAGTGCATCCAGTTTTTCCCCTAACCCTCTCAACTTTTTAGCACATGCTATGTGGGTGAAATTATGATAGCATGCCAAGTTTCAACCTTTCCAGAGTTCATTTGCAGTGCTTGTCAATTTCAGTGTCATTTAGCTCAAAATAAATCATGAAATGCATGAAAAATAGCAAATGAAGTCAGAAAAGGGTTGAAAATTGATGATGTGGCTTTGAATGGTGCATATTGAATGCAGAAAAAGTCTGGAGTTAAAATATGTTAAAAAATGAAATCCCTTTGGTAATAGATGAGTTTTCGTCCGAAAAGCTGTTAGTTCGAAAGAGACTGTCCAGTTTGTACATGAAGTACATCTAGTTTTTCCCGTAACCCTCTCAACTTTTTAGCACATGCTATGTGGGTGAAATTAGGATACCATGCCAAGTTTCAGCCTTTCCAGAGTTCATTTGCAGTGTTTGTCAATTTGAGGGTCATTTAGTTCAAAATAAATCATGAAATGCATGAAAAATAGCAAATGAAGTCAGAAAAGGGTTGAAAATTGATGATGTGGCTTTGAATGGTGCATACTGAATGCAGAAAAAGTCTAGAGTTAAAATATGTTAAAAATGAAATCCCTTTTGTAATAGATGAGTTTTCGTCCAAAACCCTGTTACTTCGAAAGAGATTGTCCAGTTTGTACACGAAGTGCATCCAGTTTTTCCCGTAATCCTCTCAACTTTTTACCACATGCTATGTGGGTGAAATTATGATACCATGCCAAGTTTCAACCTTTTCAGAGTTCATTTGCAGTGCTTGTCAATTACAGGGTCATTTAGCTCAAAATAAATCATGAAATGCGTGAAAAATAGCAAATGAAGTCAGAAATGGGTTGAAAATTGATGATGTGGCTTTGAATGGTTCATATTGAATGCAGAAAAAGTCTGGAGTTAAAATATGTTAAAAAATGAAATCCCTTTTGTAATAGATGAGTTTTCGTCCAAAACCCTGTTACTTCGAAAGAGATTGTCCAGTTTGTACACGAAGTGCATCCAGTTTTTCCCGTAACCCTCTCAACTTTTTAGCACATGCTATGTGGGTGAAATTATGATACCATGCCAAGTTTCAACCTTTCCAGAGTTCATTTGCAGTGCTTCTCAATTTCAGGGTCATTTAGCTCAAAATAAATCATGAAATGCATGAAAAATAGCAAATGAAGTCAGAAAAGGGTTGAAAATTGATGATGTGGCTTTGAATGGTGCATATTGAATGCAGAAAAAGTCTAGAGTTAAAATATGTTAAAAAATGAAATCCCTTTTGTAATAGATGAGTTTTCGTCCGAAAAGCTGTTAGTTCGAAAGAGACTGTCCAGTTGGTACATGAAGTGCATCTAGTTTTTCCCGTAACCCTCTCAACTTTTTAGCACATGCTATGTGGGTGAAATTATGATACCATGCCAAGTTTCAGCCTTTCCAGAGTTCATTTGCAGTGCTTGTCAATTTGAGGGTCATTTAGCTCAAAATAAATCATGAAATGCATGAAAAATAGCAAATGAAGTCAGAAAAGGGTTGAAAATTGATGATGTGGCTTTGAATGGTGCATATTGAATGCAGAAAAAGTCTGGAGATAAAATATGTTAAAAAATGAAATCCCTTTTGTAATAGAATTAGTTTTCGTCCGAAAACCTATTAATTCGAAAGAGACTGGCCAGTTTGAACACGAAGTGCATCCAGTTTTTCCCGTAACCCCCTCAACTTTTTAGCACATGCTATGTGGGTGAAATTATGATACCATGCCAAGTTTCAACCTTTCCAGAGTTCATTTGCAGTGCTTGTCATTATCAGGGTCATTTAGCTCAAAATAAATCATGAAATGCATGAAAAATAGCAAATGAAGTCAGAAAAGGGTTGAAAATTGATGATGTGGCTTTGAATGGTGCATATTGAATGCAGAAAAAGTCTGGAGTTGAAATATGTTAAAAAATGAAATCCCTTTTGTAATAGATGAGTTTTCGTCCGAAAAGCTGTTAGTTCGAAAGAGACTGTCCAGTTTGTACATGAAGTGCATCTAGTTTTTCCCGTAACCCTCTCAACTTTTGAGCACATGCTATGTGGGTGAAATTATGATACCATGCCAAGTTTCAGCCTTTCCAGAGTTCATTTGCAGTGCTTGTCAATTTGAGGGTCATTTAGCTCAAAATAAATCATGAAATGCATGAAAAATAGCAAATGAAGTCAGAAAAGGGTTGAAAATTGATGATGTGCCTTTGAATGGTGCATATTGAATGTAGAAAAAGTCTAGAGTTAAAATATGTTAAAAAATGAAATCCCTTTTGTAATAGATGAGTTTTCGTCCAAAACCCTGTTACTTCGAAAGAGATTGTCCAGTTTGTACACGAAGTGCATCCAGTTTTTCCCGTAACCCTCTCAACTTTTTAGCACATGCTATGTGGGTGAAATTATGATACGATGCGAAGTTTCAACCTTTCCAGAGTTCATTTGCAGTGCTTGTCAATTTCAGTGTCATTTAGCTCAAAATTAATCATGAAATGCATGAAAATAGCAAATAAAGTCAGAAAAGGGTTCAAAATTGATGATGTGGCTTTGAATGGTGCATATTGAATGCAGAAAAAGTCTGGAGTTAAAATATGTTAAAAAATGAATCCCTTTTGTAACAGATGAGTTTTCGTCCGAAACCGTGTTACTTCGAAAGAGATTGTAGAGTTTGTACACGAAGTGCATCCAGTTTTTCCCGTAACCCTCTCAACTTTTTAGCACATGCTATGTGGGTGAAATTATGATACCATGCCAAGTTTCAGCCTTTTCAGATTTCATTTGCAGTGCTTGTCAATTTCAGGGTCATTTAGCTCAAAATAAATCATGAAATGCATGAAAAATAGCAAATGAAGTCAGAAAAGGGTTGAAAATTGATGATGTGGCTTTGAATGGTGCATATTGAATGCAAAAAAAGTGTGGAGTTAAAATATGCTAAAAAATGAAAACCCTTTTGTAATAGATGAGTTTTCGTCCGAAACCGTGTTACTTCGAAAGAGATTGTCCAGTTGTACACGAAGTGCATCCAGTTTTTCCCGTAACCCTCTCAACTTTTTAGCACATGCTATGTGGGTGAAATTATGATACCATGCCAAGTTTCAACCTTTCCTGAGTTCATTTGCAGTGCTTGTCAATTTCAGGGTCATTTAGCTCAAAATAAACCATGAAATGCATCAAAAATAGCAAATGAAGTCAGAAAAGGGTTGAAAATTGATGATGTGGCTTTCAATGGTGCATATTGAATGCAGAAAAAGTCTAGAGTTAAAATATGTTAAAAAATGAAATCCCTTTTGTAATAGATAAGTTTTCGTCCAAAACCCTGTTACTTCGAAAGAGATTGTCCATTTTGTACACGAAGTGCATCCAGTTTTCCCGTAACCCTCTCAACTTTTTAGCACATGCTATGTGGGTGAAATTCTGATACCATGCCATGTTTCAACCTTTTCAGAGTTCATTTGCAGTGCTTGTCAATTACAGGGTCATTTAGCTCAAAATAAATCATGAAATGCGTGAAAAATAGCAAATGAAGTCAGAAAAGGGTTGAAAATAGATGATGTGGCTTTGAATGGTGCATATTGAATGCAAAAAAAGTCTGGAGTTAAAATATGTTAAAAAATGAATCCCTTTTGTAACAGATGAGTTTTCGTCCGAAACCGTGTTACTTCGATAGAGATTGTCCAGTTTGTACACGAAGTGCATCCAGTTTTTCCCGTAACCCTCTCAACTTTTTAGCACATGCTATGTGGGTGAAATTATGATACCATGCCAAGTTTCAGCCTTTTCAGATTTCATTTGCAGTGCTTGTCAATTTCAGGGTCATTTAGCTCAAAATAAATCATGAAATGCATGAAAAATAGCAAATGAAGTCAGAAAAGGGTTGAAAATTGATGATGTTGCTTTGAATGGTGCATATTGAATGCAGAAAAAGTGTGGAGTTAAAATATGCTAAAAAATTAAATCCCTTTTGTAATAGATGAGTTTTCGTCCAAACCCCTATTACTTCGAAAGAGATTGTCCAGTTTGTACACGAAGTGCATCCAGTTTTTCCCGTAACCCTCTCAACTTTTTAGCACATGCTATGTGGGTGAAATTATGATACCATGCCAAGTTTCAACCTTTTCAGAGTTCATTTGCAGTGCTTGTCAATTACAGGGTCATTTAGCTCAAAATAAATCATGAAATGCGTGAAAAATAGCAAATGAAGTCAGAAAAGGGTTGAAAATAGATGATGTGGCTTTGAATGGTGCATATTGAATGCAAAAAAAGTCTGGAGTTAAAATATTTTAAAAAATGAAATCCCTTTTGTAATAGATGAGTTTTCGTCCGAAAAGCTGTTAGTTCGAAAGAGACTGTCCAGTTTGTACATGAAGTGCATCTAGTTTTTCCCGTAACCCTCTCAACTTTTTAGCACATGCTATGTGGGTGAAATTATGATACCATGCCAAGTTTCAACCTTTCGAGAGTTCATTTGCAGTGCTTGTCAATTTGACGGTCATTTAGCTCAAAATAAATCATGAAATGGATGAAAAATAGCAAATGAAGTCAGAAAAGGGTTGAAAATTGATGATGTGGCTTTGAATGGTGCATATTGAATGCAGAAAAAGTCTAGAGTTAAAATATGTTAAAAAATGAAATCCCTTATGTAATAGATGAGTTTTCGTCCAAAACCCTGTTACTTCGAAAGAGATTGTCCAGTTTGTACACGAAGTGCATCTAGTTTTTCCCGTAATCCTCTCAACTTTTTACCACATGCTATGTGGGTGAAATTATGATACCATGCCAAGTTTCATCCTTTTCAGAGTTCATTTGCAGTGCTTGTCAATTACAGGGTCATTTAGCTCAAAATAAATCATGAAATGCGTGAAAAATAGCAAATGAAGTCAGAAAAGGGTTGAAAATTGATGATGTGGCTTTGAATGGTGCATATTGAATGCAGAAAAAGTCTGGAGTTAAAATATGTTAAAAAATGAAATCCCTTTTGTAATAGATGAGTTTTCGTCCAAAACCCTGTTACCTCGAAAGAGATTGTCCAGTTTGTACACGAAGTGCATCCAGTTTTTCCCGTAATCCTCTCAACTTTTTACCACATGCTATGTGGGTGAAATTATGATACCATGCCAAGTTTAAACCTTTCCAGAGTTCATTTGCAGTGCTTCTCAATTTCAGGGTCATTTAGCTCAAAATAAATCATGAAATGCATGAAAAATAGCAAATGAAGTCAGAAAAGGGTTGAAAATTGATGATGTGGCTTTGAATGGTTCATATTGAATGCAGAAAAAGTCTGGAGTTAAAATATGTTAAAAAATGAAATCCCTTTTGTAATAGATGAGTTTTCGTCCGAAAAGCTGTTACTTCGAAAGAGATTGTCCAGTTTGTACACGAAGTGCATCCAGTTTTTCCCGTAACCCTCTCAACTTTTTAGCACATGCTATGTGGGTGAAATTATGAGACTATGCCAAGTTTCAGCCTTTCCAGAGTTCATTTGCAGTGCTTGTCAATTTGAGGGTCATTTAGCTCAAAATAAATCATGAAATGCATGAAAAATAGCAAATGAAGTCAGAAAAGGGTTCAAAATTGATGATGTGGCTTTGAATGGTGCATATTGAATGCAGAAAAAGTCTGGAGTTAAAATATGTTAAAAAATGAAATCCCTTTTGTAATAGATGAGTTTTCGTCCGAAAAGCTGTTAGTTCGAAAGAGACTGTCCAGTTTGTACATGAAGTGCATCTAGTTTTTCCCGTAACCCTCTCAACTTTTTAGCACATGCTATGTGGGTGAAATTATGATACCATGCCAAGTTTCAGCCTTTCCAGATTTCATTTGAAGTGCTTGTCAATTTGAGGGTCATTTAGCTCAAAATAAATCATGAAATGCATGAAAAATAGCAAATGAAGTCAAAAAAGGGTTGAAAATTGATGATGTGGCTTTGAATGGTGCATATTGAATGCAGAAAAAGTCTAGAGTTAAAATATGTTAAAAAATGAAATCCCTTTTGTAATAGATGAGTTTTCGTCCAAAACCCTGTTACTTCGAAAGAGATTGTCCAGTTTGTACACGAACTGCATCCAGTTTTTCCCGTAACCCTCTCAACTTTTTAGCACATGCTATGTTTGTGAAATTATGATACGATGCGAAGTTTCAACCATTCCAGAGTTCATTTGCAGTGCTTGTCAATTTCAGTGTCATTTAGCTCAAAATAAATCATGAAATGCATGAAAATAGCAAATAAAGTCAGAAAAGGGTTGAAAATTGATGATGTGGCTTTGAATGGTGCATATTGAATGCAGAAAAAGTCTGGAGTTAAAATATGTTAAAAAATGAATCCCTTTTGTAACAGATGAGTTTTCGTCCGAAACCGTGTTACTTCGATAGAGATTGTCCAGTTTGTACACGAAGTGCATCCAGTTTTTCCCGTAACCCTCTCAACTTTTTAGCACATGCTATGTGGGTGAAATTATGATACCATGCCAAGTTTCAGCCTTTTCAGATTTCATTTGCAGTGCTTGTCAATTTCAGGGTCATTTAGCTCAAAATAAATCATGAAATGCATGAAAAATAGCAAATGAAGTCAGAAAAGGGTTGAAAATTGATGATGTTGCTTTGAATGGTGCATATTGAATGCAGAAAAAGTGTGGAGTTAAAATATGCTAAAAAATTAAATCCCTTTTGTAATAGATGAGTTTTCGTCCAAACCCCTATTACTTCGAAAGAGATTGTCCAGTTTGTACACGAAGTGCATCCAGTTTTTCCCGTAACCCTCTCAACTTTTTAGCACATGCTATGTGGGTGAAATTATGATACCATGCCAAGTTTCAACCTTTTCAGAGTTCATTTGCAGTGCTTGTCAATTACAGGGTCATTTAGCTCAAAATAAATCATGAAATGCGTGAAAAATAGCAAATGAAGTCAGAAAAGGGTTGAAAATAGATGATGTGGCTTTGAATGGTGCATATTGAATGCAAAAAAAGTCTGGAGTTAAAATATTTTAAAAAATGAAATCCCTTTTGTAATAGATGAGTTTTCGTCCGAAAAGCTTTTAGTTCGAAAGAGACTGTCCAGTTTGTACATGAAGTGCATCTAGTTTTTCCCGTAACCCTCTCAACTTTTTAGCACATGCTATGTGGGTGAAATTATGATACCATGCCAAGTTTCAACCTTTCGAGAGTTCATTTGCAGTGCTTGTCAATTTGAGGGTCATTTAGCTCAAAATAAATCATGAAATGCATGAAAAATAGCAAATGAAGTCAGAAAAGGGTTGAAAATTGATGATGTGGCTTTGAATGGTGCATATTGAATGCAGAAAAAGTCTAGAGTTAAAATATGTTAAAAAATGAAATCCCTTATGTAATAGATGAGTTTTCGTCCAAAACCCTGTTACTTCGAAAGAGATTGTCCAGTTTGTACACGAAGTGCATCTAGTTTTTCCCGTAATCCTCTCAACTTTTTACCACATGCTATGTGGGTGAAATTATGATACCATGCCAAGTTTCAACCTTTTCAGAGTTCATTTGCAGTGCTTGTCAATTACAGGGTCATTTAGCTCAAAATAAATCATGAAATGCGTGAAAAATAGCAAATGAAGTCAGAAAAGGGCTGAAAATTGATGATGTGGCTTTGAATGGTGCATATTGAATGCAGAAAAAGTCTGGAGTTAAAATATGTTAAAAAATGAAATCCCTTTTGTAATAGATGAGTTTTCGTCCAAAACCCTGTTACCTCGAAAGAGATTGTCCAGTTTGTACACGAAGTGCATCCAGTTTTTCCCGTAATCCTCTCAACTTTTTACCACATGCTATGTGGGTGAAATTATGATACCATGCCAAGTTTAAACCTTTCCAGAGTTCATTTGCAGTGCTTCTCAATTTCAGGGTCATTTAGCTCAAAATAAATCATGAAATGCATGAAAAATAGCAAATGAAGTCAGAAAAGGGTTGAAAATTGATGATGTGGCTTTGAATGGTTCATATTGAATGCAGAAAAAGTCTGGAGTTAAAATATGTTAAAAAATGAAATCCCTTTTGTAATAGATGAGTTTTCGTCCGAAAAGTTGTTACTTCGAAAGAGATTGTCCAGTTTGTACACGAAGTGCATCCAGTTTTTCCCGTAACCCTCTCAACTTTTTAGCACATGCTATGTGGGTGAAATTATGAGACTATGCCAAGTTTCAGCCTTTCCAGAGTTCATTTGCAGTGCTTGTCAATTTGAGGGTCATTTAGCTCAAAATAAATCATGAAATGCATGAAAAATAGCAAATGAAGTCAGAAAAGGGTTCAAAATTGATGATGTGGCTTTGAATGGTGCATATTGAATGCAGAAAAAGTCTGGAGTTAAAATATGTTAAAAAATGAAATCCCTTTTGTAATAGATGAGTTTTCGTCCGAAAAGCTGTTAGTTCGAAAGAGACTGTCCAGTTTGTACATGAAGTGCATCTAGTTTTTCCCGTAACCCTCTCAACTTTTTAGCACATGCTATGTGGGTGAAATTATGATACCATGCCAAGTTTCAGCCTTTCCAGATTTCATTTGAAGTGCTTGTCAATTTGAGGGTCATTTAGCTCAAAATAAATCATGAAATGCATGAAAAATAGCAAATGAAGTCAGAAAAGGGTTGAAAATTGATGATGTGGCTTTGAATGGTGCATATTGAATGCAGAAAAAGTCTAGAGTTAAAATATGTTAAAAAATGAAATCCCTTTTGTAATAGATGAGTTTTCGTCCAAAACCCTGTTACTTCGAAAGAGATTGTCCAGTTTGTACACGAACTGCATCCAGTTTTTCCCGTAACCCTCTCAACTTTTTAGCACATGCTATGTTTGTGAAATTATGATACGATGCGAAGTTTCAACCATTCCAGAGTTCATTTGCAGTGCTTGTCAATTTCAGTGTCATTTAGCTCAAAATAAATCATGAAATGCATGAAAATAGCAAATAAAGTCAGAAAAGGGTTGAAAATTGATGATGTGGCTTTGAATGGTGCATATTGAATGCAGAAAAAGTCTGGAGTTAAAATATGTTAAAAAATGAATCCCTTTTGTAACAGATGAGTTTTCGTCCGAAACCGTGTTACTTCGATAGAGATTGTCCAGTTTGTACACGAAGTGCATCCAGTTTTTCCCGTAACCCTCTCAACTTTTTAGCACATGCTATGTGGGTGAAATTATGATACCATGCCAAGTTTCAGCCTTTTCAGATTTCATTTGCAGTGCTTGTCAATTTCAGGGTCATTTAGCTCAAAATAAATCATGAAATGCATGAAAAATAGCAAATGAAGTCAGAAAAGGGTTGAAAATTGATGATGTGGCTTTGAATGGTGCATATTGAATGCAGAAAAAGTGTGGAGTTAAAATATGCTAAAAAATGAAATCCCTTTTGTAATAGATGAGTTTTCGTCCGAAACCGTGTTACTTCGAAAGAGATTGTCCAGTTGTACACGAAGTGCATCCAGTTTTTCCCGTAACCCTCTCAACTTTTTAGCATATGCTATCTGGGTGAAATTATGATACCATGCCAAGTTTCAACCTTTCCTGAGTTCATTTGCAGTGCTTGTCAATTTCAGGGTCATTTAGCTCAAAATAAACCATGAAATGCATCAAAAATAGCAAATGAAGTCAGAAAAGGGTTGAAAATTGATGATGTGGCTTTGAATGGTGCATATTGAATGCAGAAAAAGTCTAGAGTTAAAATATGTTAAAAAATGAAATCCCTTTTGTAATAGATAAGTTTTCGTCCAAAACCTTGTTACTTCGAAAGAGATTGTCCAGTTTGTACACGAAGTGCATCCAGTTTTCCCGTAACCCTCTCAACTTTTTAGCACATGCTATGTGGGTGAAATTCTGATACCATGCCAAGTTTCAACCTTTTCAGAGTTCATTTGCAGTGCTTGTCAATTACAGGGTCATTTAGCTCAAAATAAATCATGAAATGCGTGAAAAATAGCAAATGAAGTCAGAAAAGGGTTGAAAATTGATGATGTGGCTTTGAATGGTGCATATTGAATGCAGAAAAAGTCTGGAGTTAAAATATGCTAAAAAGGAAATCCCTTTTGTAATAGATGAGTTTTCGTCCGAAAACCTGTTACTTCGAAAGAGATTGTCCAGTTTGTACACAAAGTGCATCCAGTTTTTCACGTAACCCTCTCAATTTTTTAGCACATGCTATGTGGGTGAAATTATGATACCATGCCAAGTTTCAACCTTTCCAGAGTTCATTTGCAGTGCTTGTCAATTTCAGTGTCATTTAGCTCAAAATAAATCATGAAATGCATGAAAAATAGCAAATGAAGTTAGAAAAGGGTTGAAAATTGATGATGTGGCTTTGAATGGTGCATATTGAATGCAGAAAAAGTCTGGCGTTAAAATTTGTTAAAAAATGAAATCCCTTTTGTAATAGATGAGTTTTCGTCCGAAAACCTGTTACTTCGAAAGAGATTGTCCAGTTTGTACACGAAGTGCATCCAGTTTTTCACGTAACCCTCTCAACTTTTTAGCACATGCTATGTGGGTGAAATTATGATACCATGCCAAGTTTCAACCTTTCCAGAGTTCATTTGCAGTGCTTGTCAATTTCAATGTCATTTAGCTCAAAATAAATCATGAAATGCGTGAAAAATAGCAAATGAAGTCAGAAAAGGGTTGAAAATTGATGATGTGGCTTTGAATGGTGCATATTGAATGCAGAAAAAGTGTTGAGTTAAAATATGTTATAAAAATGAAATCCCTTTTGTAATAGATGAGTTTTCGTCCGAAACCCTGTTACTTCGAAAGAGATTGTCCAGTTTGTACACGAAGTGCATCCAGTTTTTCCCCTAACCCTCTCAACTTTTTAGCACATGCTATGTGGGTGAAATTATGATAGCATGCCAAGTTTCAACCTTTCCAGAGTTCATTTGCAGTGCTTGTCAATTTCAGTGTCATTTAGCTCAAAATAAATCATGAAATGCATGAAAAATAGCAAATGAAGTCAGAAAAGGGTTGAAAATTGATGATGTGGCTTTGAATGGTGCATATTGAATGCAGAAAAAGTCTGGAGTTAAAATATGTTAAAAAATGAAATCCCTTTGGTAATAGATGAGTTTTCGTCCGAAAAGCTGTTAGTTCGAAAGAGACTGTCCAGTTTGTACATGAAGTACATCTAGTTTTTCCCGTAACCCTCTCAACTTTTTAGCACATGCTATGTGGGTGAAATTAGGATACCATGCCAAGTTTCAGCCTTTCCAGAGTTCATTTGCAGTGTTTGTCAATTTGAGGGTCATTTAGTTCAAAATAAATCATGAAATGCATGAAAAATAGCAAATGAAGTCAGAAAAGGGTTGAAAATTGATGATGTGGCTTTGAATGGTGCATACTGAATGCAGAAAAAGTCTAGAGTTAAAATATGTTAAAAATGAAATCCCTTTTGTAATAGATGAGTTTTCGTCCAAAACCCTGTTACTTCGAAAGAGATTGTCCAGTTTGTACACGAAGTGCATCCAGTTTTTCCCGTAATCCTCTCAACTTTTTACCACATGCTATGTGGGTGAAATTATGATACCATGCCAAGTTTCAACCTTTTCAGAGTTCATTTGCAGTGCTTGTCAATTACAGGGTCATTTAGCTCAAAATAAATCATGAAATGCGTGAAAAATAGCAAATGAAGTCAGAAATGGGTTGAAAATTGATGATGTGGCTTTGAATGGTTCATATTGAATGCAGAAAAAGTCTGGAGTTAAAATATGTTAAAAAATGAAATCCCTTTTGTAATAGATGAGTTTTCGTCCAAAACCCTGTTACTTCGAAAGAGATTGTCCAGTTTGTACACGAAGTGCATCCAGTTTTTCCCGTAACCCTCTCAACTTTTTAGCACATGCTATGTGGGTGAAATTATGATACCATGCCAAGTTTCAACCTTTCCAGAGTTCATTTGCAGTGCTTCTCAATTTCAGGGTCATTTAGCTCAAAATAAATCATGAAATGCATGAAAAATAGCAAATGAAGTCAGAAAAGGGTTGAAAATTGATGATGTGGCTTTGAATGGTGCATATTGAATGCAGAAAAAGTCTAGAGTTAAAATATGTTAAAAAATGAAATCCCTTTTGTAATAGATGAGTTTTCGTCCGAAAAGCTGTTAGTTCGAAAGAGACTGTCCAGTTGGTACATGAAGTGCATCTAGTTTTTCCCGTAACCCTCTCAACTTTTTAGCACATGCTATGTGGGTGAAATTATGATACCATGCCAAGTTTCAGCCTTTCCAGAGTTCATTTGCAGTGCTTGTCAATTTGAGGGTCATTTAGCTCAAAATAAATCATGAAATGCATGAAAAATAGCAAATGAAGTCAGAAAAGGGTTGAAAATTGATGATGTGGCTTTGAATGGTGCATATTGAATGCAGAAAAAGTCTGGAGATAAAATATGTTAAAAAATGAAATCCCTTTTGTAATAGAATTAGTTTTCGTCCGAAAACCTATTAATTCGAAAGAGACTGGCCAGTTTGAACACGAAGTGCATCCAGTTTTTCCCGTAACCCCCTCAACTTTTTAGCACATGCTATGTGGGTGAAATTATGATACCATGCCAAGTTTCAACCTTTCCAGAGTTCATTTGCAGTGCTTGTCATTATCAGGGTCATTTAGCTCAAAATAAATCATGAAATGCATGAAAAATAGCAAATGAAGTCAGAAAAGGGTTGAAAATTGATGATGTGGCTTTGAATGGTGCATATTGAATGCAGAAAAAGTCTGGAGTTGAAATATGTTAAAAAATGAAATCCCTTTTGTAATAGATGAGTTTTCGTCCGAAAAGCTGTTAGTTCGAAAGAGACTGTCCAGTTTGTACATGAAGTGCATCTAGTTTTTCCCGTAACCCTCTCAACTTTTGAGCACATGCTATGTGGGTGAAATTATGATACCATGCCAAGTTTCAGCCTTTCCAGAGTTCATTTGCAGTGCTTGTCAATTTGAGGGTCATTTAGCTCAAAATAAATCATGAAATGCATGAAAAATAGCAAATGAAGTCAGAAAAGGGTTGAAAATTGATGATGTGCCTTTGAATGGTGCATATTGAATGTAGAAAAAGTCTAGAGTTAAAATATGTTAAAAAATGAAATCCCTTTTGTAATAGATGAGTTTTCGTCCAAAACCCTGTTACTTCGAAAGAGATTGTCCAGTTTGTACACGAAGTGCATCCAGTTTTTCCCGTAACCCTCTCAACTTTTTAGCACATGCTATGTGGGTGAAATTATGATACGATGCGAAGTTTCAACCTTTCCAGAGTTCATTTGCAGTGCTTGTCAATTTCAGTGTCATTTAGCTCAAAATTAATCATGAAATGCATGAAAATAGCAAATAAAGTCAGAAAAGGGTTCAAAATTGATGATGTGGCTTTGAATGGTGCATATTGAATGCAGAAAAAGTCTGGAGTTAAAATATGTTAAAAAATGAATCCCTTTTGTAACAGATGAGTTTTCGTCCGAAACCGTGTTACTTCGAAAGAGATTGTAGAGTTTGTACACGAAGTGCATCCAGTTTTTCCCGTAACCCTCTCAACTTTTTAGCACATGCTATGTGGGTGAAATTATGATACCATGCCAAGTTTCAGCCTTTTCAGATTTCATTTGCAGTGCTTGTCAATTTCAGGGTCATTTAGCTCAAAATAAATCATGAAATGCATGAAAAATAGCAAATGAAGTCAGAAAAGGGTTGAAAATTGATGATGTGGCTTTGAATGGTGCATATTGAATGCAAAAAAAGTGTGGAGTTAAAATATGCTAAAAAATGAAAACCCTTTTGTAATAGATGAGTTTTCGTCCGAAACCGTGTTACTTCGAAAGAGATTGTCCAGTTGTACACGAAGTGCATCCAGTTTTTCCCGTAACCCTCTCAACTTTTTAGCACATGCTATGTGGGTGAAATTATGATACCATGCCAAGTTTCAACCTTTCCTGAGTTCATTTGCAGTGCTTGTCAATTTCAGGGTCATTTAGCTCAAAATAAACCATGAAATGCATCAAAAATAGCAAATGAAGTCAGAAAAGGGTTGAAAATTGATGATGTGGCTTTCAATGGTGCATATTGAATGCAGAAAAAGTCTAGAGTTAAAATATGTTAAAAAATGAAATCCCTTTTGTAATAGATAAGTTTTCGTCCAAAACCCTGTTACTTCGAAAGAGATTGTCCATTTTGTACACGAAGTGCATCCAGTTTTCCCGTAACCCTCTCAACTTTTTAGCACATGCTATGTGGGTGAAATTCTGATACCATGCCATGTTTCAACCTTTTCAGAGTTCATTTGCAGTGCTTGTCAATTACAGGGTCATTTAGCTCAAAATAAATCATGAAATGCGTGAAAAATAGCAAACGAAGTCAGAAAAGGGTTGAAAATTGATGATGTGGCTTTCAATGGTGCATATTGAATGCAGAAAAAGTCTAGAGTTAAAATATGTTAAAAAATGAAATCCCTTTTGTAATAGATAAGTTTTCGTCCAAAACCTTGTTACTTCGAAAGAGATTGTCCAGTTTGTACACGAAGTGCATCCAGTTTTCCCGTAACCCTCTCAAATTTTTAGCACATGCTATGTGGGTGAAATTCTGATACCATGCCATGTTTCAACCTTTTCAGAGTTCATTTGCAGTGCTTGTCAATTACAGGGTCATTTAGCTCAAAATAAATCATGAAATGCGTGAAAAATAGCAAATGAAGTCAGAAAAGGGTTGAAAATTGATGATGTGGCTTTGAATGGTGCATATTGAATGCAGAAAAAGTCTGGAGTTAAAATATGTTAAAAAATGAAATCCCTTTTGTAATAGATGAGTTTTCGTCCGAAAAGCTGTTAGTTCGAAAGAGACTGTCCAGTTTGTACATGAAGTGCATCTAGTTTTTCCCGTAACCCTCTCAACTTTTTAGCACATGCTATGTGGGTGAAATTATGATACCATGCCAAGTTTCAGCCTTTTCAGATTTCATTTGCAGTGCTTGTCAATTTCAGGGTCATTTAGCTCAAAATAAATCATGAAATGCATGAAAAATAGCAAATGAAGTGAGAAAAGGGTTGAAAATTGATGATGTGGCTTTGAATGGTGCATATTGAATGCAGAAAAAGTCTGGAGTTAAAATTTGTTAAAAAATGAAATCCCTTTTGTAATAGATGAGTTTTCGTCCGAAAACCTGTTACTTCGAAAGAGATTGTCCAGTTTGTACACGAAGTGCATCCAGTTTTTCCGGTAACCCTCTCAACTTTTTAGCACATGCTATGTGGGTGAAATTATGATACCATGCCAAGTTTCAACCTTTCCAGAGTTCATTTGCAGTGCTTCTCAATTTCAGGGTCATTTAGCTCAAAATAAATCATGAAATGCATGAAAAATAGCAAATGAAGTCAGAAAAGGGTTGAAAATTGATGATGTGGCTTTGAATGGTGCATATTGAATGCAGAAAAAGTCTAGAGTTAAAATATGTTAAAAAATGAAATCCCTTTTGTAATAGATGAGTTTTCGTCCGAAAAGCTGTTAGTTCGAAAGAGACTGTCCAGTTTGTACATGAAGTGCATCTAGTTTTTCCCGTAACCCTCTCAACTTTTTAGCACATGCTATGTGGGTGAAATTATGATACCATGCCAAGTTTCAGCCTTTCCAGAGTTCATTTGCAGTGCTTGTCAATTTGAGGGTCATTTAGCTCAAAATAAATCATGAAATGCATGAAAAATAGCAAATGAAGTCAGAAAAGGGTTGAAAATTGATGATGTGGCTTTGAATGGTGCATATTGAATGCAGAAAAAGTCTGGAGATAAAATATGTTAAAAAATGAAATCCCTTTTGTAATAGAATTAGTTTTCGTCCGAAAACCTATTAATTCGAAAGAGACTGGCCAGTTTGAACACGAAGTGCATCCAGTTTTTCCCGTAACCCTCTCAACTTTTTAGCACATGCTATGTGGGTGAAATTATGATACCATGCCAAGTTTCAACCTTTCCAGAGTTCATTTGCAGTGCTTGTCATTATCAGGGTCATTTAGCTCAAAATAAATCATGAAATGCATGAAAAATAGCAAATGAAGTCAGAAAAGGGTTGAAAATTGATGATGTGGCTTTGAATGGTGCATATTGAATGCAGAAAAAGTCTGGAGTTGAAATATGTTAAAAAATGAAATCCCTTTTGTAATAGATGAGTTTTCGTCCGAAAAGCTGTTAGTTCGAAAGAGACTGTCCAGTTTGTACATGAAGTGCATCTAGTTTTTCCCGTAACCCTCTCAACTTTTGAGCACATGCTATGTGGGTGAAATTATGATACCATGCCAAGTTTCAGCCTTTCCAGAGTTCATTTGCAGTGCTTGTCAATTTGAGGGTCATTTAGCTCAAAATAAATCATGAAATGCATGAAAAATAGCAAATGAAGTCAGAAAAGGGTTGAAAATTGATGATGTGCCTTTGAATGGTGCATATTGAATGTAGAAAAAGTCTAGAGTTAAAATATGTTAAAAAATGAAATCCCTTTTGTAATAGATGAGTTTTCGTCCAAAACCCTGTTACTTCGAAAGAGATTGTCCAGTTTGTACACGAAGTGCATCCAGTTTTTCCCGTAACCCTCTCAACTTTTTAGCACATGCTATGTGGGTGAAATTATGATACGATGCGAAGTTTCAACCTTTCCAGAGTTCATTTGCAGTGCTTGTCAATTTCAGTGTCATTTAGCTCAAAATAAATCATGAAATGCATGAAAATAGCAAATAAAGTCAGAAAAGGGTTCAAAATTGATGATGTGGCTTTGAATGGTGCATATTGAATGCAGAAAAAGTCTGGAGTTAAAATATGTTAAAAAATGAATCCCTTTTGTAACAGATGAGTTTTCGTCCGAAACCGTGTTACTTCGAAAGAGATTGTAGAGTTTGTACACGAAGTGCATCCAGTTTTTCCCGTAACCCTCTCAACTTTTTAGCACATGCTATGTGGGTGAAATTATGATACCATGCCAAGTTTCAGCCTTTTCAGATTTCATTTGCAGTGCTTGTCAATTTCAGGGTCATTTAGCTCAAAATAAATCATGAAATGCATGAAAAATAGCAAATGAAGTCAGAAAAGGGTTGAAAATTGATGATGTGGCTTTGAATGGTGCATATTGAATGCAGAAAAAGTGTGGAGTTAAAATATGCTAAAAAATGAAAACCCTTTTGTAATAGATGAGTTTTCGTCCGAAACCGTGTTACTTCGAAAGAGATTGTCCAGTTGTACACGAAGTGCATCCAGTTTTTCCCGTAACCCTCTCAACTTTTTAGCACATGCTATGTGGGTGAAATTATGATACCATGCCAAGTTTCAACCTTTCCTGAGTTCATTTGCAGTGCTTGTCAATTTCAGGGTCATTTAGCTCAAAATAAACCATGAAATGCATCAAAAATAGCAAATGAAGTCAGAAAAGGGTTGAAAATTGATGATGTGGCTTTCAATGGTGCATATTGAATGCAGAAAAAGTCTAGAGTTAAAATATGTTAAAAAATGAAATCCCTTTTGTAATAGATAAGTTTTCGTCCAAAACCCTGTTACTTCGAAAGAGATTGTCCAGTTTGTACACGAAGTGCATCCAGTTATCCCGTAACCCTCTCAACTTTTTAGCACATGCTATGTGGGTGAAATTCTGATACCATGCCATGTTTCAACCTTTTCAGAGTTCATTTGCAGTGCTTGTCAATTACAGGGTCATTTAGCTCAAAATAAATCATGAAATGCGTGAAAAATAGCAAATGAAGTCAGAAAAGGGTTGAAAATTGATGATGTGGCTTTCAATGGTGCATATTGAATGCAGAAAAAGTCTAGAGTTAAAATATGTTAAAAAATGAAATCCCTTTTGTAATAGATAAGTTTTCGTCCAAAACCTTGTTACTTCGAAAGAGATTGTCCAGTTTGTACACGAAGTGCATCCAGTTTTCCCGTAACCCTCTCAAATTTTTAGCACATGCTATGTGGGTGAAATTCTGATACCATGCCAAGTTTCAACCTTTTCAGAGTTCATTTGCAGTGCTTGTCAATTACAGGGTCATTTAGCTCAAAATAAATCATGAAATGCGTGAAAAATAGCAAATGAAGTCAGAAAAGGGTTGAAAATTGATGATGTGGCTTTGAATGGTGCATATTGAATGCAGAAAAAGTCTGGAGTTAAAATATGCTAAAAAATGAAATCCCTTTTGTAATAGATGAGTTTTCGTCCGAAAACCTGTTACTTCGAAAGAGATTGTCCAGTTTGTACACGAAGTGCATCCAGTTTTTCACGTAACCCTCTCAACTTTTTAGCACATGCTATGTGGGTGAAATTATGATACCATGCCAAGTTTCAACCTTTCCAGAGTTCATTTGCAGTGCTTGTCAATTTCAGTGTCATTTAGCTCAAAATAAATCATGAAATGCATGAAAAATAGCAAATGAAGTCAGAAAAGGGTTGAAAATTGATGATGTGGCTTTGAATGGTGCATATTGAATGCAGAAAAAGTCTGGAGTTAAAATTTGTTAAAAAATGAAATCCCTTTTGTAATAGATGAGTTTTCGTCCGAAAACCTGTTACTTCGAAAGAGATTGTCCAGTTTGTACACGAAGTGCATCCAGTTTTTCACGTAACCCTCTCAACTTTTTAGCACATGCTATGTGGGTGAAATTATGATACCATGCCAAGTTTCAACCTTTCCAGAGTTCATTTGCAGTGCTTGTCAATTTCAGTGTCATTTAGCTCAAAATAAATCATGAAATGCGTGAAAAATAGCAAATGAAGTCAGAAAAGGGTTGAAAATTGATGATGTGGCTTTGAATGGTGCATATTGAATGCAGAAAAAGTCTGGAGTTAAAATATGTTAAAAAATGAAATCCCTTTTGTAATAGATGAGTTTTCGTCCGAAAACCTGTTACTTCGAAAGAGATTTTCCAGTTTGTACACGAAGTGCATCCAGTTTTTCACGTAACCCTCTCAACTTTTTAGCACATGCTATGTGGGTGAAATTATGATACCATGCCAAGTTTCAACCTTTCCAGAGTTTATTTGCAGTGCTTGTCAATTTCAGGGTCATTTAGCTCAAAATAAATCATGAAATGCATGAAAAATAGCAAATGAAGTCAGAAAAGGGTTGAAAATTGATGATGTGGCTTTGAATGGTGCATATTGAATGCAGAAAAAGTCTGGAGTTAAAATATGTTAAAAAATGAAATCCCTTTTGTAATAGATGAGTTTTCGTCCGAAAAGCTGTTAGTTCGAAAGAGACTGTCCAGTTTGTACATGAAGTGCATCTAGTTTTTCCCGTAACCCTCTCAACTTTTTAGCACATGCTATGTGGGTGAAATTATGATACCATGCCAAGTTTCAGCCTTTCCAGAGTTCATTTGCAGTGTTTGTCAATTTGAGGGTCATTTAGCTCAAAATAAATCATGAAATGCATGAAAAATAGCAAATGAAGTTAGAAAAGGGTTGAAAATTGATGATGTGGCTTTGAATGGTGCATATTGAATGCAGAAAAAGTCTAGAGTTAAAATATGTTAAAAAATGAAATCCCTTTTGTAATAGATGAGTTTTCGTCCAAAACCCTGTTACTTCGAAAGAGATTGTCCAGTTTGTACACGACGTGCATCCAGTTTTTCCCGTAACCCTCTCAACTTTTTAGCACATGCTATGTGGGTGAAATTATGATACGATGCGAAGTTTCAACCTTTCCAGAGTTCATTTGCAGTGCTTGTCAATTTCAGTGTCATTTAGCTCAAAATAAATCATGAAATGCATGAAAATAGCAAATGAAGTAAGAAAAGGGTTGAAAATTGATGATGTGGCTTTGAATTGTGCATATTGAATGCAGAAAAAGTCTGGAGTTAAAATATGTTAAAAATGAATCCCTTTTGTAACAGATGAGTTTTCGTCCGAAACCGTGTTACTTCGAAAGAGATTGTCCGGTTTGTACACGAAGTGCATCCAGTTTTTCCCGTAACCCTCTCAACTTTTTAGCACATGCTATGTGGGTGAAATTATGATACTATGCCAAGTTTCAGCCTTTTCAGATTTCATTTGCAGTGCTTGTCAATTTCAGGGTCATTTAGCTCAAAATAAATCATGAAATGCATGAAAAATAGCATATGAAGTCAGAAAAGGGTTGAAAATTGATGATGTGGCTTTGAATGGTGCATATTGAATGCAGAAAAAGTGTGGAGTTAAAATATGCTAAAAAATGAAATCCCTTTTGTAATAGATGAGTTTTCGTCCGAAACCGTGTTACTTCGAAAGAGATTGTCCAGTTGTACACGAAGTGCATCCAGTTTTTCCCGTAACCCTCTCAACTTTTTAGCACATGCTATGTGGGTGAAATTATGATACCATGCCAAGTTTCAACCTTTCCTGAGTTCATTTGCAGTGCTTGTCAATTTCAGGGTCATTTAGCTCAAAATAAACCATGAAATGCATCAAAAATAGCAAATGAAGTCAGAAAAGGGTTGAAAATTGATGATGTGGCTTTCAATGGTGCATATTGAATGCAGAAAAAGTCTAGAGTTAAAATATGTTAAAAAATGAAATCCCTTTTGTAATAGATAAGTTTTCGTCCAAAACCCTGTTACTTCGAAAGAGATTGTCCAGTTTGTACACGAAGTGCATCCAGTTTTCCCGTAACCCTCTCAACTTTTTAGCACATGCTATGTGGGTGAAATTCTGATACCATGCCAAGTTTCAACCTTTTCAAAGTTCATTTGCAGTGCTTGTCAATTACAGGGTCATTTAGCTCAAAATAAATCATGAAATGCGTGAAAAATAGCAAATGAAGTCAGAAAAGGGTTGAAAATTGATGATGTGGCTTTGAATGGTGCATATTGAATGCAGAAAAAGTCTGGAGTTAAAATATGCTAAAAAATGAAATCCCTTTTGTAATAGATGATTTTTCGTCCGAAAACCTGTTACTTCGAAAGAGATTGTCCAGTTTGTACACGAAGTGCATCCAGTTTTTCACGTAACCCTCTCAACTTTTTAGCACATGCTATGTGGGTGAAATTATGATACCATGCCAAGTTTCAACCTTTCCAGAGTTCATTTGCAGTGCTTGTCAATTTCAGTGTCATTTAGCTCAAAATAAATCATGAAATGCGTGAAAAATAGCAAATGAAGTCAGAACAGGGTTGAAAATTGATGATGTGGCTTTGAATGGTGCATATTGAATGCAGAAAAAGTCTGGAGTTAAAATATGTTAAAAAATGAAATCCCTTTTGTAATAGATGAGTTTTCGTCCGAAAACCTGTTACTTCGAAAGAGATTGTCCAGTTTGTACACGAAGTGCATCCAGTTTTTCCCGTAACCCTCTCAACGTTTTAGCACATGCTATGTGGGTGAAATTATGATACCATGCCAAGTTTCAACCTTTCCAGAGTTCATTTGCAGTGCTTGTCAATTTCAGGGTCATTTAGCTCAAAATAAATCATGAAATGCGTGAAAAATAGCAAATGAAGTCAGAAAAGGGTTGAAAATTGATGATGTGGCTTTGAATGGTGCATATTGAATGCAGAAAAAGTCTGGAGTTAAAATATGTTAAAAAATGAAATCCCTTTTGTAATAGATGAGTTTTCGTCCGAAAAGCTGTTAGTTCGAAAGAGACTGTCCAGTTTGTACATGAAGTGCATCTAGTTTTTCCCGTAACCCTCTCAACTTTTTAGCACATGCTATGTGGGTGAAATTATGATACCATGCCAAGTTTCAGCCTTTCCAGAGTTCATTTGCAGTGTTTGTCAATTTGAGGGTCATTTAGCTCAAAATAAATCATGAAATGCATGAAAAATAGCAAATGAAGTTAGAAAAGGGTTGAAAATTGATGATGTGGCTTTGAATGGTGCATATTGAATGCAGAAAAAGTCTGGAGTTAAAATATGTTAAAAAATGAAATCCCTTTTGTAATAGATGAGTTTTCGTCCGAAAAGCTGTTAGTTCGAAAGAGACTGTCCAGTTTGTAGATGAAGTGCATCTAGTTTTTCCCGTAACCCTCTCAACTTTTTAGCACATGCTATGTGGGTGAAATTATGATACGATGCGAAGTTTCAACCTTTCCAGAGTTCATTTGCAGTGCTTGTCAATTTCAGTGTCATTTAGCTCAAAATAAATCATGAAATGCATGAAAATAGCAAATGAAGTAAGAAAAGGGTTGAAAATTGATGATGTGGCTTTGAATTGTGCATATTGAATGCAGAAAAAGTCTGGAGTTAAAATATGTTAAAAATGAATCCCTTTGGTAACAGATGAGTTTTCGTCCGAAACCGTGTTACTTCGAAAGAGATTGTCCGGTTTGTACACGAAGTGCATCCAGTTTTTCCCGTAACCCTCTCAACTTTTTAGCACATGCTATGTGGGTGAAATTATGATACTATGCCAAGTTTCAGCCTTTTCAGATTTCATTTGCAGTGCTTGTCAATTTCAGTGTCATTTAGCTCAAAATAAATCATGAAATGCATGAAAATAGCAAATGAAGTAAGAAAAGGGTTGAAAATTGATGATGTGGCTTTGAATTGTGCATATTGAATGCAGAAAAAGTCTGGAGTTAAAATATGTTAAAAATGAATCCCTTTGGTAACAGATGAGTTTTCGTCCGAAACCGTGTTACTTCGAAAGAGATTGTCCGGAAGTGCATCCAGTTTTTCCCGTAACCCTCTCAACTTTTTAGCACATGCTATGTGGGTGAAATTATGATACTATGCCAAGTTTCAGCCTTTTCAGATTTCATTTGCAGTGCTTGTCAATTTCAGGGTCATTTAGCTCAAAATAAATCATGAAATGCATGAAAAATAGCAAATGAAGTCAGAAAAGGGTTGAAAATTGATGATGTGGCTTTGAATGGTGCATATTGAATGCAGAAAAAGTGTGGAGTTAAAATATGCTAAAAAATGAAATCCCTTTTGTAATAGATGAGTTTTCGTCCGAAACCGTGTTAGTTCGAAAGAGATTGTCCAGTTGTACACGAAGTGCATCCAGTTTTTCCCGTAACCCTCTCAACTTTTTAGCACATGCTATGTGGGTGAAATTATGATACCATGCCAAGTTTCAACCTTTCCTGAGTTCATTTGCAGTGCTTGTCAATTTCAGGGTCATTTAGCTCAAAATAAACCATGAAATGCATCAAAAATAGCAAATGAAGTCAGAAAAGGGTTGAAAATTGATGATGTGGCTTTCAATGGTGCATATTGAATGCAGAAAAAGTCTAGAGTTAAAATATGTTAAAAAATGAAATCCCTTTTGTAATAGATAAGTTTTCGTCCAAAACCCTGTTACTTCGAAAGAGATTGTCCAGTTTGTACACGAAGTGCATCCAGTTTTCCCGTAACCCTCTCAACTTTTTAGCACATGCTATGTGGGTGAAATTCTGATACCATGCCAAGTTTCAACCTTTTCAAAGTTCATTTGCAGTGCTTGTCAATTACAGGGTCATTTAGCTCAAAATAAATCATGAAATGCGTGAAAAATAGCAAATGAAGTCAGAAAAGGGTTGAAAATTGATGATGTGGCTTTGAATGGTGCATATTGAATGCAGAAAAAGTCTGGAGTTAAAATATGCTAAAAAATGAAATCCCTTTTGTAATAGATGAGTTTTCGTCCGAAAACCTGTTACTTCGAAAGAGATTGTCTAGTTTGTACACGAAGTGCATCCAGTTTTTCACGTAACCCTCTCAACTTTTTAGCACATGCTATGTGGGTGAAATTATGATACCATGCCAAGTTTCAACCTTTCCAGAGTTCATTTGCAGTGCTTGTCAATTTCAGTGTCATTTAGCTCAAAATAAATCATGAAATGCATGAAAAATAGCAAATGAAGTCAGAAAAGGGTTGAAAATTGATGATGTGGCTTTGAATGGTGCATATTGAATGCAGAAAAAGTCTGGAGTTAAAATTTGTTAAAAAATGAAATCCCTTTTGTAATAGATGAGTTTTCGTCCGAAAACCTGTTACTTCGAAAGAGATTGTCCAGTTTGTACACGAAGTGCTTCCAGTTTTTCACGTAACCCTCTCAACTTTTTAGCACATGCTATGTGGGTGAAATTATGATACCATGCCAAGTTTCAACCTTTCCAGAGTTCATTTGCAGTGCTTGTCAATTTCAGTGTCATTTAGCTCAAAATAAATCATGAAATGCGTGAAAAATAGCAAATGAAGTCAGAAAAGGGTTGAAAATTGATGATGTGGCTTTGAATGGTGCATATTGAATGCAGAAAAAGTTTGGAGTTAAAATATGTTATAAAAATGAAATCCCTTTTGTAATAGATGAGTTTTCGTCCGAAACGCTGTTACTTCGAAAGAGATTGTCCAGTTTGTACACGAAGTGCATCCAGTTTTTCCCCTAACCCTCTCAACTTTTTAGCACATGCTATGTGGGTGAAATTATGATACCATGCCAAGTTTCAACCTTTCCAGAGTTCATTTGCAGTGCTTGTCAATTTCAGAGTCATTTAGCTCAAAATAAATCATGAAATGCATGAAAAATAGCAAATGAAGTCAGAAAAGGGTTGAAAATTGATGATGTGGCTTTGAATGGTGCATATTGAATGCAGAAAAAGTCTGGAGTTAAAATATGTTAAAAAATGAAATCCCTTTTGTAATAGATGAGTTTTCGTCCGAAAAGCTGTTAGTTCGAAAGAGACTGTCCAGTTTGTACATGAAGTGCATCTAGTTTTTCCCGTAACCCTCTCAACTTTTTAGCACATGCTATGTGGGTGAAATTTTGATACCATGCCAAGTTTCAGCCTTTCCAGAGTTCATTTGCAGTGTTTGTCAATTTGAGGGTCATTTAGCTCAAAATAAATCATGAAATGCATGAAAAATAGCAAATGAAGTCAGAAAAGGGTTGAAAATTGATGATGTGGCTTTGAATGGTGCATATTGAATGCAGAAAAAGTCTAGAGTTAAAACATGTTAAAAAATGAAATCCCTTTTGTAATAGATGAGTTTTCGTCCAAAACCCTGTTACTTCGAAAGAGATTGTCCAGTTTGTACACGATGTGCATCCAGTTTTTCCCGTAACCCTCTCAACTTTTTAGCACATGCTATGTGGGTGAAATTATGATACGATGCGAAGTTTCAACCTTTCCAGAGTTCATTTGCAGTGCTTGTCAATTTCAGTGTCATTTAGCTCAAAATAAATCATGAAATGCATGAAAATAGCAAATGAAGTAAGAAAAGGGTTGAAAATTGATGATGTGGCTTTGAATTGTGCATATTGAATGCAGAAAAAGTCTGGAGTTAAAATATGTTAAAAATGAATCCCTTTTGTAACAGATGAGTTTTCGTCCGAAACCGTGTTACTTCGAAAGAGATTGTCCAGTTTGTACACGAAGTGCATCCAGTTTTTCCAGTAACCCTCTCAACTTTTTAGCACATGCTATGTGGGTGAAATTATGATACCATGCCAAGTTTCAACCTTTCCTGAGTTCATTTGCAGTGCTTGTCAATTTCAGGGTCATTTAGCTCAAAATAAATCATGAAATGCATGAAAAATAGCAAATGAAGTCAGAAAAGGTTTGAAAATTGATGATGTGGCTTTGAATGGTGCATATTGAATGCAGAAAAAGTCTAGAGTTAAAATATGCTAAAAAAATGAAATCCCTTTTGTAATAGATGAGTTTTCGTCCGAAACCCTGTTACTTCGAAAGAGATTTTCCAGTTTGTACACGAAGTGCATCCAGTTTTTCCCGTAACCCTCTCAACTTTTTAGCACATGATATGTGGGTGAAATTATGATACCATGCCAAGTTTCAATCTTTTCAGAGTACATTTGCAGTGCTTGTCAATTACAAGGTCATTTAGCTAAAAATAAATCATGAAATGCGTGAAAAATACCAAATGAAGTCAGAAAAGGGTTGAAAATTGATGATGTGGCTTTGAATGGTGTATATTGAATGCAGAAAAAGTCTGGACTTAAAATATGTTAAAAAAAAGAAATCCCTTTTGTAATATATGAGTTTTCGTCCGAAACCGTGTTACTTCGAAAGAGATTGTCCAATTTGTACACGAAGTGCATCCAGTTTTTCACGTAACCCTCTCAACTTTTTAGCACATGCTATGTGGGTGAAATTATGATACCATGCCAAGTTTCAGCCTTTTCAGATTTCATTTGCAGTGCTTGTCAATTTCAGGGTCATTTAGCTCCAAATAAATCATGAAATGCATGAAAAATAGCAAATGAAGTCAGAAAAGGGTTGAAAATTGATGATGTAGCTTTGAATGGTGCATATTGAATGCAGAAAAAGTCTGGAGTTAAAATATGTTAAAAAATGAAATCCCTTTTGTAATAGATGAGTTTTCGTCCGAATCCGTGTTACTTCGAAAGAGATTGTCCAGTTTGTACACGAAGTGCATCCAGTTTTTCCTGTAACCCTCTCAACTTTTTAGCACATGCTATGTGGGTGAAATTATGATACCATGCCAAGTTTCAACCTTTCCAGAGTTCATTTGCAGTGCTTGTCAATTTCAGGGTCATTTACCTCAAAATAAATCATGAAATGCATGAAACATAGCAAATGAAGTCAGAAAAGTGTTGAAAATTGATGATGTGGCTTTGAATGGTGCATATTGAATGCAGAAAAAGTCTAGAGTTAAAATATGTTAAAAAATGAAATCCCTTTTGTGTAATAGATGAGTTTTCGTCCAAAACCCTGTTACTTCGAAAGAGATTGTCCAGTTTGTACACGAAGTGCATCCAGTTTTTCCCGTAACCCTCTCAACTTTTTACCACATGCTATGTGGGTGAAATTATGATACCATGCGAAGTTTCAACCTTTTCAGAGTTAATTTGCAGTGCATGTCAATTACAGGGTCATTTAGCTCAAAATAAATCATGAAATGCGTGAAAAATAGCAAATGAAGTCAGAAAAGGGTTGAAAATTGATGATGTGGCTTTGAATGGTTCATATTGAATGCAGAAAAAGTCTGGAGTTAAAATATGTTAAAAAATGAAATCCCTTTTGTAATAGATGAGTTTTCGTCCAAAACCCTGTTACTTCGAAAGAGATTGTCCAGTTTGTACACGAAGTGCATCCAGTTTTTCCCGTAACCCTCTCAACTTTTTAGCACATGCTATGTGGGTGAAATTCTGATACCATGCCAAGTTTCAACCTTTTCAGAGTTCATTTGCAGTGCTTGTCAATTACAGGGTCATTTAGCTCAAAATAAATTATGAAATGCGTGAAAAATAGCAAATGAAGTCAGAAAAGGGTTGAAAATTGATGATGTGGCTTTGAATGGTGCATATTGAATGCAGAAAAAGTCTGGAGTTAAAATATATTAAAAAATGAAATCCCTTTTGTAATAGATGAGTTTTCGTCCGAAAAGCTGTTAGTTCGAAAGAGACTGTCCAGTTTGTACATGAAGTGCATCTAGTTTTTCCCGTAACCCTCTCAACTTTTTAGCACATGCTATGTGGGTGAAACTATGATACCATGCCAAGTTTCATCCTTTCCAGAGTTCATTTGCAGTGCTTGTCAATTTGAGGGTCATTTAGCTCAAAATAAATCATGAAATGCATGAAAAATAGCAAATGAAGTCAGAAAAGGGTTGAAAATTGATGATGTTGCTTTGAATGGTGCATATTTAATTTAGAAAAAGTCTGGAGTTAAAATATGTTAAAAAATGAAATCCCTTTTGTAATAGATGAGTTTTCGTCCGAAAACCTGTTACTTCGAAAGAGATTGTCCAGTTTGTACACGAAGTGCATCCAGTTTTTCCCATAACCCTCTCAACTTTTTAGCACATGCTATGTGGGTGAAATTATGATACCATGCCAAGTTTCAACCTTTCCAGAGTTCATTTGCAGTGCTTCTCAATTTCAGGGTCATTTAGCTCAAAATAAATCATGAAATGCATGAAAAATAGCAAATGAAGTCAGAAAAGGGTTGAAAATTGATGATGTGGCTTTGAATGGTGCATATTGAATGCAGAAAAAGTCTAGAGTTAAAATATGTTAAAAAATGAAATCCCTTTTGTAATAGATGAGTTTTCGTCCAAATCCCTGTTACTTCGAAAGAGATTGTCCAGTTTGTACACGAAGTGCATCCAGTCCCGTAACCCTCTCAACTTTTTAGCACATGCTATGTGGGTGAAATTATGATACCATGCCAAGTTTCAACCTTTCCAGAGTTCATTTGCAGTGCTTGTCAATATCAGGGTCATTTAGCTCAAAATAAATCATGAAATGCATGAAAAATAGCAAATGAATTCAGAAAAGGGTTGAAAATTGATGATGTGGCTTTGAATGGTTCATATTGAATGCAGAAAAAGTCTGGAGTTAAAATATGTTAAAAAATGAAATTCCTTTTGTAATAGATGAGTTTTCGTCCGAAACCGTGTTACTTCGAAAGAGATTGTCCAGTTTGTACACGAAGTGCATCCAGTTTTTCCCGTAACCCTCTCAACTTTTTAGCACAAGCTATGTGGGTGAAATTATGATACCATGCCAAGTTTCAGCCTTTTCAGATTTCATTTGCAGTGCTTGTCAATTTCAGGGTCATTTAGCTCAAAATAAATCATGAAATGCATGAAAAATAGCAAATTAAGTCAGAAAAGGGTTGAAAATTGATGATGTTGCTTTGAATGGTGCATATTGAATATAGAAAAAGTCTGGAGTTAAAATATGCTAAAAAATTAAATCCCTTTTGTAATAGATGAGTTTTCGTCCAAAACCCTGTTACTTCGAAAGAGATTGTCCAGTTTGTACACGAAGTGCATCCAGTTTTTCCCGTAACCCTCTCAACTTTTTAGCACATGATATGTGGGTGAAATTATGATACCATGCCAAGTTTCAACCTTTTCAGAGTTCATTTGCAGTGCTTGTCAATTACAGGGTCATTTAGCTCAAAATAAATCATGAAATGCATGAAAAATAGCAAATGAAGTCAGAAAAGGTTTGAAAATTGATGATGTGGCTTTGAATGGTGCATATTGAATGCAGAAAAAGTCTGGAGTTAAAATATGTTAAAAAATGAAATCCCTTTTGTAATAGATGAGTTTTCGTCCAAAACCCTGTTACTTCGAAAGAGATTGTCCAGTTTGTAATCGAAGTGCATCCAGTTTTTCCCGTAACCCTCTCAACTTTTTACCACATGCTATGTGGGTGAAATTATGATACCATGCCAAGTTTCAACCTTTTCAGAGTTCATTTGCAGTGCTTGTCAATTACAGGGTCATTTAGCTCAAAATAAATCATGAAATGCGTGAAAAATAGCAAATGAAGTCAGAAAAGGGTTGAAAATTGATGATGTGGCTTTGAATGGTGCATATTGAATGCAGAAAAAGTCTGGAGTTAAAATATGCTAAAAAATGAAATCCCTTTTATAATAGATGAGTTTTCGTCCGAAAAGCTGTTACTTCGAAAGAGACTGTCCAGTTTGTACATGAAGTGCATCTAGTTTTTCCCGTAACCCTCTCAACTTTTTAGCACATGCTATGTGGGTGAAATTATGATACCATGCCAAGTTTCAGCCTTTTCAGATTTCATTTGCAGTGCTTGGCAATTTCAGGGTCATTTAGCTCAAAATAAATCATGAAATGCATGAAAAATATCAAATGAAGTCAGAAAAGGGTTGAAAATTGATGATGTTACTTTGAATGGTGCATATTGAATGCAGAAAAAGTCTGGAGTTAAAATATGCTAAAAAATGAAATCCCTTTTGTAATAGATGAGTTTTCGTCCGAAGCCGTGTTACTTCGAAAGAGATTGTCCAGTTTGTACACGAAGTGCATCCAGTTTTTCCCGTAACCCTCTCAACTTTTTAGCACATGCTATGTGGGTGAAATTATGATACCATGCCAAGTTTCAACCTTTCCAGAGTTCATTTGCAGTGCTTGTCAATTTCAGGGTCATTTAGCTCAAAATAAATCATGAAATGCATGAAAAATAGCAAATGAAGTCAGAAAAGGTTTGAAAATTGATGATGTGGCTTTGAATGGTGCATATTGAATGCAGAAAAAGTCTGGAGTTAAAATATGTTAAAAAATGAAATCCCTTTTGTAATAGATGAGTTTTCGTCCAAAACCCTGTTACTTCGAAAGAGATTGTCCAGTTTGTAATCGAAGTGCATCCAGTTTTTCCCGTAACCCTCTCAACTTTTTACCACATGCTATGTGGGTGAAATTATGATACCATGCCAAGTTTCAACCTTTTCAGAGTTCATTTGCAGTGCTTGTCAATTACAGGGTCATTTAGCTCAAAATAAATCATGAAATGCGTGAAAAATAGGAAATGAAGTCAGAAAAGGGTTGAAAATTGATGATGTGGCTTTGAATGGTGCATATTGAATGCAGAAAAAGTCTGGAGTTAAAATATGCTAAAAAATGAAATCCCTTTTATAATAGATGAGTTTTCGTCCGAAAAGCTGTTACTTCGAAAGAGACTGTCCAGTTTGTACATGAAGTGCATCTAGTTTTTCCCGTAACCCTCTCAACTTTTTAGCACATGCTATGTGGGTGAAATTATGATACCATGCCAAGTTTCAGCCTTTTCAGATTTCATTTGCAGTGCTTGGCAATTTCAGGGTCATTTAGCTCAAAATAAATCATGAAATGCATGAAAAATATCAAATGAAGTCAGAAAAGGGTTGAAAATTGATGATGTTACTTTGAATGGTGCATATTGAATGCAGAAAAAGTCTGGAGTTAAAATATGCTAAAAAATGAAATCCCTTTTGTAATAGATGAGTTTTCGTCCGAAGCCGTGTTACTTCGAAAGAGATTGTCCAGTTTGTACACGAAGTGCATCCAGTTTTTCCCGTAACCCTCTCAACTTTTTAGCACATGCTATGTGGGTGAAATTATGATACCATGCCAAGTTTCAACCTTTCCAGAGTTCATTTGCAGTGCTTGTCAATTTCAGGGTCATTTAGCTCAAAATAAATCATGAAATGCATGAAAAATAGCAAATGAAGTCAGAAAAGGTTTGAAAATTGATGATGTGGCTTTGAATGGTGCATATTGATTGCAGAAAAAGTCTGGAGTTAAAATATGTTAAAAAAATGAAATCCCTTTTGTAATAGATGAGTTTTCGTCCGAAAAGCTGTTAGTTCGAAAGAGACTGTCCAGTTTGTACATGAAGTGCATCCAGTTTTTCCCGTAACCCTCTCAACTTTTTAGCACATGCTATGTGGGTGAAATTATGATACCATGCCAAGTTTCAACCTTTCCAGAGTTCATTTGCAGTGCTTGTCAATATCAGGGTCATTTAGCTCAAAATAAATCATGAAATGCATGAAAAATAGCAAATGAAGTCAGAAAAGGGTTGAAAATTGATGATGTGGCTTTGAATGGTGCATATTGAATGCAGAAAAAGTCTGGAGTTAAAATATGTTAAAAAATGAAATCCCTTTTGTAATAGATGAGTTTTCGTCCGAAAAGCTGTTAGTTCGAAAGAGACTGTCCAGTTTGTACATGAAGTGCATCTAGTTTTTCCCGTAACCCTCTCAACTTTTTAGCACATGCTATGTGGGTGAAATTATGATACCATGCCAAGTTTCAACCTTTCCAGAGTTCATTTGCAGTGCTTGTCAATTTGAGGGTCAGTTAGCTCAAAATAAATCAGGAAATGCATGAAAAATAGCAAATGAAGTCAGAAAAGGGTTGAAAATTGATGATGTGGCTTTGAATGGTGCATATTGAATGCAGAAAAAGTCTGGAGTTAAAATATGTTAAAAAATGAAATCCCTTGTGTAATAGATGAGTTTTCGTCCAAAAACCTGTTACTTCGAAAGAGATTGTCCAGTTTGTACACGAAGTGCATCCAGTTTTTCCCGTAACCCTCTCAACTTTTTAGCACATGCTATGTGGGTGAAATTATGATACCATGCCAAGTTTCAACCTTTCCAGAGTTCATTTGCAGTGCTTGTCAATATCAGGGTCATTTAGCACAAAATAAATCATGAAATGCATGAAAAATAGCAAATGAAGTCAGAAAAGGGTTGAAAATTGATGATGTGGCTTTGAATGGTGCATATTGAATGCAGAAAAAGTCTAGAGTTAAAATATGTTAAAAATGAAATCCCTTTTGTAATAGATGAGTTTTCGTCCAAAACCCTGTTACTTCGAAAGAGATTGTCCAGTTTGTACACGAAGTGCATCCAATTTTTCCCGTAACCCTCTCAACTTTTTACCACATGCTATGTGGGTGAAATTATGATACCATGCCAAGTTTCCACCTTTTCAGAGTTCATTTGCAGTGCTTGTCAATTACAGGGTCATTTAGCTCAAAATAAATCATGAAATGCGTGAAAAATAGCAAATGAAGTCAGAAAAGGGTTGAAAATTGATGATGTGGCTTTGAATGGTGCATATTGAATGCAGAAAAAGTCTGGAGTTGAAATATGTTAAAAAATGAAATCCCTTTTGTAATAGATGAGTTTTCGTCCGAAAAGCTGTTAGTTCGAAAGAGACTATCCAGTTTGTACATGAAGTGCATCTAGTTTTTCCCGTAACCCTCTCAACTTTTTAGCACATGCTATGTGGGTGAAATTATGATACCATGCCAAGTTTCAGCCTTTTCAGATTTCATTTGCAGTGCTTGTCAATTTCAGGGTCATTTAGCTCAAAATAAATCATGAAATGCATGAAAAATAGCAAATGAAGTCAGAAAAGGGTTGAAAATTGATGATGTTACTTTGAATGGTGCATATTGAATGCAGAAAAAGTCTGGAGTTAAAATATGCTAAAAAATGAAATCCCTTTTGTAATAGATGAGTTTTCGTCCGAAGCCGTGTTACTTCGAAAGTGATTGTCCAGTTTGTACACGAAGTGCATCCAGTTTTTCCCGTAACCCTCTCAACTTTTTAGCACATGCTATGTGGGTGAAATTATGATACCATGCCAAGTTTCAACCTTTCCAGAGTTCATTTGCAGTGCTTGTCAATTTCAGGGTCATTTGGCTCAAAATAAATCATGAAATGCATGAAAAATAGCAAATGAAGTCAGAAAAGGTTTGAAAATTGATGATGTGGCTTTGAATGGTGCATATTGAAAGCAGAAAAAGTCTGGAGTTAAAATATGTTAAAAAAATGAAATCCCTTTTGTAATAGATGAGTTTTCGTTCGAAACCCTGTTACTTCGAAAGAGATTGTCCAGTTTGTACACGAAGTGCATCCAGTTTTTCCCGTAACCCTCTCAACTTTTTAGCACATGCTATGTGGGTGAAATTATGATACCATGCCAAGTTTCAACCTTTCCAGAGTTCATTTGCAGTGCTTGTCAATATCAGGGTCATTTAGCTCAAAATAAATCATGAAATGCATGAAAAATAGCAAATGAAGTCAGAAAAGGGTTGAAAATTGATGATGTGGCTTTGAATGGTGCATATTGAATGCAGAAAAAGTCTAGAGTTAAAATATGTTAAAAAATGAAATCCCTTTTGTAATAGATGAGTTTTCGTCCAAAACCCTGTTACTTCGAAAGAGATTGTCCAGTTTGTACACGAAGTGCATCCAGTTTTTCCCGTAAACCTCTCAACTTTTTACCACATGCTATGTGGGTGAAATGATGATACCATGCCAAGTTTCCACCTTTTCAGAGTTCATTTGCAGTGCTTGTCAATTACAGGGTCATTTAGCTCAAAATAAATCATGAAATGCGTGAAAAATAGCAAATGAAGTCAGAAAAGGGTTGAAAATTGATGATGTGGCTTTGAATGGTGCATATTGAATGCAGAAAAAGTCTGGAGTTGAAATATGTTAAAAAATGAAATCCCTTTTGTAATAGATGAGTTTTCGTCCGAAAAGCTGTTAGTTCGAAAGAGACTATCCAGTTTGTACATGAAGTGCATCTAGTTTTTCCCGTAACCCTCTCAACTTTTTAGCACATGCTATGTGGGTGAAATTATGATACCATGCCAAGTTTCAGCCTTTTCAGATTTCATTTGCAGTGCTTGTCAATTTCAGGGTCATTTAGCTCAAAATAAATTATGAAATGCATGAAAAATAGCAAATGAAGTCAGAAAAGGGTTGAAAATTGATGATGTTACTTTGAATGGTGCATATTGAATGCAGAAAAAGTCTGGAGTTAAAATATGCTAAAAAATGAAATCCCTTTTGTAATAGATGAGTTTTCGTCCGAAGCCGTGTTACTTCGAAAGTGATTGTCCAGTTTGTACACGAAGTGCATCCAGTTTTTCCCGTAACCCTCTCAACTTTTTAGCACATGCTATGTGGGTGAAATTATGATACCATGCCAAGTTTCAACCTTTCCAGAGTTCATTTGCAGTGCTTGTCAATTTCAGGGTCATTTGGCTCAAAATAAATCATGAAATGCATGAAAAATAGCAAATGAAGTCAGAAAAGGTTTGAAAATTGATGATGTGGCTTTGAATGGTGCATATTGAATGCAGAAAAAGTCTGGAGTTAAAATATGTTAAAAAAATGAAATCCCTTTTGTAATAGATGAGTTTTCGTTCGAAACCCTGTTACTTCGAAAGAGATTGTCCAGTTTGTACACGAAGTGCATCCAGTTTTTCCCGTAACCCTCTCAACTTTTTAGCACATGCTATGTGGGTGAAATTATGATACCATGCCAAGTTTCAACCTTTCCAGAGTTCATTTGCAGTGCTTGTCAATATCAGGGTCATTTAGCTCAAAATAAATCATGAAATGCGTGAAAAATAGCAAATGAAGTCAGAAAAGGGTTGAAAATATATGATGTGGCTTTGAATGGTGCATATTGAATGCAGAAAAAGTCTAGAGTTAAAATATGTTAAAAAATGAAATCCCTTTTGTAATAGATGAGTTTTCGTCCAAAACCCTGTTACTTCGAAAGAGATTGTCCAGTTTGTAATCGAAGTGCATCCAGTTTTTCCCGTAACCCTCTCAACTTTTTACCACATGCTATGTGGGTGAAATTATGATACCATGCCAAGTTTCAACCTTTTCAGAGTTCATTTGCAGTGCTTGTCAATTACAGGGTCATTTAGCTCAAAATAAATCATGAAATGCGTGAAAAATAGCAAATGAAGTCAGAAAAGGGTTGAAAATTGATGATGTGGCTTTGAATGGTGCATATTGAATGCAGAAAAAGTCTGGAGTTAAAATATGCTAAAAATGAAATCCCTTTTGTAATAGATGAGTTTTCGTCCGAAAAGCTGTTAGTTCGAAAGAGACTGTCCAGTTTGTACATGAAGTGCATCTAGTTTTTCCCGTAACCCTCTCAACTTTTTAGCACATGCTATGTGGGTGAAATTATGATACCATGCCAAGTTTCAGCCTTTTCAGATTTCATTTGCAGTGCTTGGCAATTTCAGGGTCATTTAGCTCAAAATAAATCATGAAATGCATGAAAAATAGCAAATGAAGTCAGAAAAGGGTTGAAAATTGATGATGTTACTTTGAATGGTGCATATTGAATGCAGAAAAAGTCTGGAGTTAAAATATGCTAAAAAATGAAATCCCTTTTGTAATAGATGAGTTTTCGTCCGAAGCCGTGTTACTTCGAAAGAGATTGTCCAGTTTGTACACGAAGTGCATCCAGTTTTTCCCGTAACCCTCTCAACGTTTTAGCACATGCTATGTGGGTGAAATTATGATACCATGCCAAGTTTCAACCTTTCCAGAGTTCATTTGCAGTGCTTGTCAATTTCAGGGTCATTTAGCTCAAAATAAATCATGAAATGCATGAAAAATAGCAAATGAAGTCAGAAAAGGTTTGAAAATTGATGATGTGGCTTTGAATGGTGCATATTGAATGCAGAAAAAGTCTGGAGTTAAAATATGTTAAAAAAATGAAATCCCTTTTGTAATAGATGAGTTTTCGTCCGAAAAGCTGTTAGTTCGAAAGAGACTGTCCAGTTTGTACATGAAGTTCATCTAGTTTTTCTCGTAACCCTCTCAACTTTTTAGCACATGCTATGTGGGTGAAATTATGATAACATACCAAGTTTAAACCTTTCTAGAGTTCATTTGCAGTGCTTGTCAATTTGAGGGTCATTTAGCTCAAAATAAATCATGAAATGCATGAAAAATAGCAAATGAAGTCAGAAAAGGGTTGAAAATTGATGATGTGGCTTTGAATGGTGCATATTGAATGCAGAAAAAGTCTGGAGTTAAAATATGTTGAAAAATGAAATCCCTTTTGTAATAGATGAGTTTTCGTCCAAAAACCTGTTACTTCGAAAGAGATTGTCCAGTTTGTACACGAAGTGCATCCAGTTTTTCCCGTAACCCTCTCAACTTTTTAGCACATGCTATGTGGGTGAAATTATGATACCATGCCAAGTTTCAACCTTTCCAGAGTTCATTTGCAGTGCTTGTCAATATCAGGGTCATTTAGCTCAAAATAAATCATGAAATGCATGAAAAATAGCAAATGAAGTCAGAAAAGGGTTGAAAATTGATGATGTGGCTTTGAATGGTGCATATTGAATGCAGAAAAAGTCTAGAGTTAAAATATGTTAAAAAATGAAATCCCTTTTGTAATAGATGAGTTTTCGTCCAAAACCCTGTTACTTCGAAAGAGATTGTCCAGTTTGTACACGAAGTGCATCCAGTTTTTCCCGTAACCCTCTCAACTTTTTACCACATGCTATGTGGGTGAAATTATGATACCATGCCAACTTTCCACCTTTTCAGAGTTCATTTGCAGTGCTTGTCAATTACAGGGTCATTTAGCTCAAAATAAATCATGAAATGCGTGAAAAATAGCAAATGAAGTCAGAAAAGGGTTGAAAATTGATGATGTGGCTTTGAATGGTGCATATTGAATGCAGAAAAAGTCTGGAGTTAAAATATGTTAAAAAATGAAATCCCTTTTGTAATAGATGAGTTTTCGTCCGAAAAGCTGTTAGTTCGAAAGAGACTGTCCAGTTTGTACATGACGTGCATCTAGTTTACCCGTAACCCTCTCAACTTTTTAGCACATGCTATGTGGGTGAAATTATGATACCATGCCAAGTTTCAGCCTTTTCAGATTTCATTTGCAGTGCTTGTCAATTTCAGGGTCATTTAGCTCAAAATAAATCATGAAATGCATGAAAAATAGCAAATGAAGTCAGAAAAGGGTTGAAAATTTATGATGTTACTTTGGATGGTGCATATTGAATGCAGAAAAAGTCTGGAGTTAAAATATGCTAAAAAATGAAATCCCTTTTGTAATAGATGAGTTTTCGTCCGAAGCCGTGTTACTTCGAAAGTGATTGTCCAGTTTGTACACGAAGTGCATCCAGTTTTCCCGTAACCCTCTCAACTTTTTAGCACATGCTATGTGGGTGAAATTATGATACCATGCCAAGTTTCAACCTTTCCAGAGTTCATTTGCAGTGCTTGTCAATTTCAGGGTCATTTAGCTCAAAATAAATCATGAAATGCATGAAAAATAGCAAATGAAGTCAGAAAAGGTTTGAAAATTGATGATGTGGCTTTGAATGGTGCATATTGAATGCAGAAAAAGTCTGGAGTTAAAATATGTTAAAAAAATGAAATCCCTTTTGTAATAGATGAGTTTTCGTTCGAAACCCTGTTACTTCGAAAGAGATTGTCCAGTTTGTACACGAAGTGCATCCAGTTTTTCCCGTAACTTTCTCAACTTTTTAGCACATGATATGTGGGTGAAATTATGATACCATGCCAAGTTTCAATCTTTTCAGAGTACATTTGCAGTGCTTGTCAATTACAAGGTCATTTAGCTAAAAATAAATCATGAAATGCGTCAAAAATACCAAATGAAGTCAGAAAAGGGTTGAAAATTGATGATGTGGCTTTGAATGGTGCATATTGAATGCAGAAAAAGTCTGGACTTAAAATATGTTAAAAAAAGGAAATCCCTTTTGTAATAGATGAGTTTTCGTCCGAAACCGTGTTACTTCGAAAGAGATTGTCCAGTTTGTACACGAAGTGCATCCAGTTTTTCCCTTAACCCTCTCAACTTTTTAGCACATGCTATGTGGGTGAAATTATGATACCATGCCAAGTTTCAACCTTTTCAGAGTTCATTTGCAGTGCTTGTCAATTACAGTGTCATTTAGCTCAAAATAAATCATGAAATGCGTGAAAAATAGCAAATGAAGTCAAAGAAGGGTTGAAAATTGATGATGTGGCTTTGAATGGTGCATATTGAATGCAGAAAAAATCTGGAGTTAAAATATGCTAAAAAATGAAATCCCTTTTGTAATAGATGAGTTTTCGTCCGAAAACCTGTTACTTCGAAAGAGACTGTCCAGTTTGTACATGAAGTGCATCCAGTTTTTCCCGTAACCCACTCAACTTTTTAGCACATGCTATGTGGGTGAAATTATGATACCATGCCAAGTTTCAGCCTTTTCAGATTTCATTTGCAGTGCTTGTCAATTTCAGGGTCATTTAGCTCAAAATAAATCATGAAATGCATGAAAAATAGCAAATGAAGTCAGAAAAGGGTTGAAAATTGATGATGTTACTTTGAATGGTGCATATTGAATGCAGAAAAAGTCTGGAGTTAAAATATGCTAAAAAATGAAATCCCTTTTGTAATAGATGAGTTTTCGTCCGAAGCCGTGTTACTTCGAAAGTGATTGTCCAGTTTGTACACGAAGTGCATCCAGTTTTCCCGTAACCCTCTCAACTTTTTAGCACATGCTATGTGGGTGAAATTATGATACCATGCCAAGTTTCAACCTTTCCAGAGTTCATTTGCAGTGCTTGTCAATTTCAGGGTCATTTAGCTCAAAATAAATCATGAAATGCATGAAAAATAGCAAATGAAGTCAGAAAAGGTTTGAAAATTGATGATGTGGCTTTGAATGGTGCATATTGAATGCAGAAAAAGTCTGGAGTTAAAATATGTTAAAAAAATGAAATCCCTTTTGTAATAGATGAGTTTTCGTTCGAAACCCTGTTACTTCGAAAGAGATTGTCCAGTTTGTACACGAAGTGCATCCAGTTTTTCCCGTAACTTTCTCAACTTTTTAGCACATGATATGTGGGTGAAATTATGATACCATGCCAAGTTTCAATCTTTTCAGAGTACATTTGCAGTGCTTGTCAATTACAAGGTCATTTAGCTAAAAATAAATCATGAAATGCGTCAAAAATACCAAATGAAGTCAGAAAAGGGTTGAAAATTGATGATGTGGCTTTGAATGGTGCATATTGAATGCAGAAAAAGTCTGGACTTAAAATATGTTAAAAAAAGGAAATCCCTTTTGTAATAGATGAGTTTTCGTCCGAAACCGTGTTACTTCGAAAGAGATTGTCCAGTTTGTACACGAAGTGCATCCAGTTTTTCCCTTAACCCTCTCAACTTTTTAGCACATGCTATGTGGGTGAAATTATGATACCATGCCAAGTTTCAACCTTTTCAGAGTTCATTTGCAGTGCTTGTCAATTACAGTGTCATTTAGCTCAAAATAAATCATGAAATGCGTGAAAAATAGCAAATGAAGTCAGAGAAGGGTTGAAAATTGATGATGTGGCTTTGAATGGTGCATATTGAATGCAGAAAAAATCTGGAGTTAAAATATGCTAAAAAATGAAATCCCTTTTGTAATAGATGAGTTTTCGTCCGAAAACCTGTTACTTCGAAAGAGACTGTCTAGTTTGTACATGAAGTGCATCCAGTTTTTCCCGTAACCCTCTCAACTTTTTAGCACATGCTATGTGGGTGAAATTATGATACCATGCCAAGTTTCAGCCTTTTCAGATTTCATTTGCAGTGCTTGTCAATTTCAGGGTCATTTAGCTCAAAATAAATTATGAAATGCATGAAAAATAGCAAATGAAGTCAGAAAAGGGTTGAAAATTGATGATGTTACTTTGAATGGTGCATATTGAATGCAGAAAAAGTCTGGAGTTAAAATATGCTAAAAAATGAAATCCCTTTTGTAATAGATGAGTTTTCGTCCGAAGCCGTGTTACTTCGAAAGTGATTGTCCAGTTTGTACACGAAGTGCATCCAGTTTTTCCCGTAACCCTCTCAACTTTTTAGCACATGCTATGTGGGTGAAATTATGATACCATGCCAAGTTTCAACCTTTCCAGAGTTCATTTGCAGTGCTTGTCAATTTCAGGGTCATTTGGCTCAAAATAAATCATGAAATGCATGAAAAATAGCAAATGAAGTCAGAAAAGGTTTGAAAATTGATGATGTGGCTTTGAATGGTGCATATTGAATGCAGAAAAAGTCTGGAGTTAAAATATGTTAAAAAAATGAAATCCCTTTTGTAATAGATGAGTTTTCGTTCGAAACCCTGTTACTTCGAAAGAGATTGTCCAGTTTGTACACGAAGTGCATCCAGTTTTTCCCGTAACCCTCTCAACTTTTTAGCACATGCTATGTGGGTGAAATTATGATACCATGCCAAGTTTCAACCTTTCCAGAGTTCATTTGCAGTGCTTGTCAATATCAGGGTCATTTAGCTCAAAATAAATCATGAAATGCGTGAAAAATAGCAAATGAAGTCAGAAAAGGGTTGAAAATATATGATGTGGCTTTGAATGGTGCATATTGAATGCAGAAAAAGTCTAGAGTTAAAATATGTTAAAAAATGAAATCCCTTTTGTAATAGATGAGTTTTCGTCCAAAACCCTGTTACTTCGAAAGAGATTGTCCAGTTTGTAATCGAAGTGCATCCAGTTTTTCCCGTAACCCTCTCAACTTTTTACCACATGCTATGTGGGTGAAATTATGATACCATGCCAAGTTTCAACCTTTTCAGAGTTCATTTGCAGTGCTTGTCAATTACAGGGTCATTTAGCTCAAAATAAATCATGAAATGCGTGAAAAATAGCAAATGAAGTCAGAAAAGGGTTGAAAATTGATGATGTGGCTTTGAATGGTGCATATTGAATGCAGAAAAAGTCTGGAGTTAAAATATGCTAAAAATGAAATCCCTTTTGTAATAGATGAGTTTTCGTCCGAAAAGCTGTTAGTTCGAAAGAGACTGTCCAGTTTGTACATGAAGTGCGTCTAGTTTTTCCCGTAACCCTCTCAACTTTTTAGCACATGCTATGTGGGTGAAATTATGATACCATGCCAAGTTTCAGCCTTTTCAGATTTCATTTGCAGTGCTTGGCAATTTCAGGGTCATTTAGCTCAAAATAAATCATGAAATGCATGAAAAATAGCAAATGAAGTCAGAAAAGGGTTGAAAATTGATGATGTTACTTTGAATGGTGCATATTGAATGCAGAAAAAGTCTGGAGTTAAAATATGCTAAAAAATGAAATCCCTTTTGTAATAGATGAGTTTTCGTCCGAAGCCGTGTTACTTCGAAAGAGATTGTCCAGTTTGTACACGAAGTGCATCCAGTTTTTCCCGTAACCCTCTCAACGTTTTAGCACATGCTATGTGGGTGAAATTATGATACCATGCCAAGTTTCAACCTTTCCAGAGTTCATTTGCAGTGCTTGTCAATTTCAGGGTCATTTAGCTCAAAATAAATCATGAAATGCATGAAAAATAGCAAATGAAGTCAGAAAAGGTTTGAAAATTGATGATGTGGCTTTGAATGGTGCATATTGAATGCAGAAAAAGTCTGGAGTTAAAATATGTTAAAAAAATGAAATCCCTTTTGTAATAGATGAGTTTTCGTCCGAAAAGCTGTTAGTTCGAAAGAGACTGTCCAGTTTGTACATGAAGTGCATCTAGTTTTTCCCGTAACCCTCTCAACTTTTTAGCACATGCTATGTGGGTGAAATTATGATAACATACCAAGTTTAAACCTTTCTAGAGTTCATTTGCAGTGCTTGTCAATTTGAGGGTCATTTAGCTCAAAATAAATCATGAAATGCATGAAAAATAGCAAATGAAGTCAGAAAAGGGTTGAAAATTGATGATGTGGCTTTGAATGGTGCATATTGAATGCAGAAAAAGTCTGGAGTTAAAATATGTTGAAAAATGAAATCCCTTTTGTAATAGATGAGTTTTCGTCCAAAAACCTGTTACTTCGAAAGAGATTGTCCAGTTTGTACACGAAGTGCATCCAGTTTTTCCCGTAACCCTCTCAACTTTTTAGCACATGCTATGTGGGTGAAATTATGATACCATGCCAAGTTTCAACCTTTCCAGAGTTCATTTGCAGTGCTTGTCAATATCAGGGTCATTTAGCTCAAAATAAATCATGAAATGCATGAAAAATAGCAAATGAAGTCAGAAAAGGGTTGAAAATTGATGATGTGGCTTTGAATGGTGCATATTGAATGCAGAAAAAGTCTAGAGTTAAAATATGTTAAAAAATGAAATCCCTTTTGTAATAGATAAGTTTTCGTCCAAAACCCTGTTACTTCGAAAGAGATTGTCCAGTTTGTACACGAAGTGCATCCAGTTTTTCCCGTAACCCTCTCAACTTTTTACCACATGTTATGTGGGTGAAATTATGATACCATGCCAACTTTCCACCTTTTCAGAGTTCATTTGCAGTGCTTGTCAATTACAGGGTCATTTAGCTCAAAATAAATCATGAAATGCGTGAAAAATAGCAAATGAAGTCAGAAAAGGGTTGAAAATTGATGATGTGGCTTTGAATGGTGCATATTGAATGCAAAAAAAGTCTGGAGTTAAAATATGTTAAAAAATGAAATCCCTTTTATAATAGATGAGTTTTCGTCCGAAAAGCTGTTAGTTCGAAAGAGACTGTCCAGTTTGTACATGACGTGCATCTAGTTTACCTGTAACCCACTCAACTTTTTAGCACATGCTATGTGGGTGAAATTATGATACCATGCCAAGTTTCAGCCTTTTCAGATTTCATTTGCAGTGCTTGTCAATTTCAGGGTCATTTAGCTCAAAATAAATCATGAAATGCATGAAAAATAGCAAATGAAGTCAGAAAAGGGTTGAAAATTTATGATGTTACTTTGGATGGTGCATATTGAATGCAGAAAAAGTCTGGAGTTAAAATATGCTAAAAAATGAAATCCCTTTTGTAATAGATGAGTTTTCGTCCGAAGCCGTGTTACTTCGAAAGTGATTGTCCAGTTTGTACACGAAGTGCATCCAGTTTTCCCGTAACCCTCTCAACTTTTTAGCACATGCTATGTGGGTGAAATTATGATACCATGCCAAGTTTCAACCTTTCCAGAGTTCATTTGCAGTGCTTGTCAATTTCAGGGTCATTTAGCTCAAAATAAATCATGAAATGCATGAAAAATAGCAAATGAAGTCAGAAAAGGTTTGAAAATTGATGATGTGGCTTTGAATGGTGCATATTGAATGCAGAAAAAGTCTGGAGTTAAAATATGTTAAAAAAATGAAATCCCTTTTGTAATAGATGAGTTTTCGTTCGAAACCCTGTTACTTCGAAAGAGATTGTCCAGTTTGTACACGAAGTGCATCCAGTTTTTCCCGTAACTTTCTCAACTTTTTAGCACATGATATGTGGGTGAAATTATGATACCATGCCAAGTTTCAATCTTTTCAGAGTACATTTGCAGTGCTTGTCAATTACAAGGTCATTTAGCTAAAAATAAATCATGAAATGCGTCAAAAATACCAAATGAAGTCAGAAAAGGGTTGAAAATTGATGATGTGGCTTTGAATGGTGCATATTGAATGCAGAAAAAGTCTGGACTTAAAATATGTTAAAAAAAGGAAATCCCTTTTGTAATAGATGAGTTTTCGTCCGAAACCGTGTTACTTCGAAAGAGATTGTCCAGTTTGTACACGAAGTGCATCCAGTTTTTCCCTTAACCCTCTCAACTTTTTAGCACATGCTATGTGGGTGAAATTATGATACCATGCCAAGTTTCAACCTTTTCAGAGTTCATTTGCAGTGCTTGTCAATTACAGTGTCATTTAGCTCAAAATAAATCATGAAATGCGTGGAAAATAGCAAATGAAGTCAAAGAAGGGTTGAAAATTGATGATGTGGCTTTGAATGGTGCATATTGAATGCAGAAAAAATCTGGAGTTAAAATATGCTAAAAAATGAAATCCCTTTTGTAATAGATGAGTTTTCGTCCGAAAAGCTCTTAGTTCGAAAGAGACGGTCCAGTTTGTACATGACGTGCATCTAGTTTACCCGTAACCCTCTCAACTTTTTAGCACATGCTATGTGGGTGAAATTATGATACCATGCCAAGTTTCAGCCTTTTCAGATTTCATTTGCAGTGCTTGTCAATTTCAGGGTCATTTAGCTCAAAATAAATCATGAAATGCATGAAAAATAGCAAATGAAGTCAGAAAAGGGTTGAAAATTTATGATGTTACTTTGGATGGTGCATATTGAATGCAGAAAAAGTCTGGAGTTAAAATATGCTAAAAAAGGAAATCCCTTTTGTAATAGATGAGTTTTCGTCCGAAGCCGTGTTACTTCGAAAGTGATTGTCCAGTTTGTACACGAAGTGCATCTAGTTTTCCCGTAACCCTCTCAACTTTTTAGCACATGCTATGTGGGTGAAATTATGATACCATGCCAAGTTTCAACCTTTCCAGAGTTCATTTGCAGTGCTTGTCAATTTCAGGGTCATTTAGCTCAAAATAAATCATGAAATGCATGAAAAATAGCAAATGAAGTCAGAAAAGGTTTGAAAATTGATGATGTGGCTTTGAATGGTGCATATTGAATGCAGAAAAAGTCTGGAGTTAAAATATGTTAAAAAAATGAAATCCCTTTTGTAATAGATGAGTTTTCGTTCGAAACCCTGTTACTTCGAAAGAGATTGTCCAGTTTGTACACGAAGTGCATCCAGTTTTTCCCGTAACTTTCTCAACTTTTTAGCACATGATATGTGGGTGAAATTATGATACCATGCCAAGTTTCAATCTTTTCAGAGTACATTTGCAGTGCTTGTCAATTACAAGGTCATTTAGCTAAAAATAAATCATGAAATGCGTCAAAAATACCAAATGAAGTCAGAAAAGGGTTGAAAATTGATGATGTGGCTTTGAATGGTGCATATTGAATGCAGAAAAAGTCTGGACTTAAAATATGTTAAAAAAAGGAAATCCCTTTTGTAATAGATGAGTTTTCGTCCGAAACCGTGTTACTTCGAAAGAGATTGTCCAGTTTGTACACGAAGTGCATCCAGTTTTTCCCTTAACCCTCTCAACTTTTTAGCACATGCTATGTGGGTGAAATTATGATACCATGCCAAGTTTCAACCTTTTCAGAGTTCATTTGCAGTGCTTGTCAATTACAGTGTCATTTAGCTCAAAATAAATCATGAAATGCGTGAAAAATAGCAAATGAAGTCAGAGAAGGGTTGAAAATTGATGATGTGGCTTTGAATGGTGCATATTGAATGCAGAAAAAATCTGGAGTTAAAATATGCTAAAAAATGAAATCCCTTTTGTAATAGATGAGTTTTCGTCCGAAAACCTGTTACTTCGAAAGAGACTGTCCAGTTTGTACATGAAGTGCATCCAGTTTTTCCCGTAACCCTCTCAACTTTTTAGCACATGCTATGTGGGTGAAATTATGATACCATGCCAAGTTTCAGCCTTTTCAGATTTCATTTGCAGTGCTTGTCAATTTCAGGGTCATTTAGCTCAAAATAAATCATGAAATGCATGAAAAATAGCAAATGAAGTCAGAAAAGGGTTGAAAATTGATGATGTTGCTTTGAATGGTGCATATTGAATGCAGAAAAAGTCTGGAGTTAAAATATGCTAAAAAATGAAATCCCTTTTGTAATAGATGAGTTTTCGTCCGAAACCGTGTTACTTCGAAAGAGATTGTCCAGTTTGTACACGAAGTGCATCCAATTTTTCCAGTAACCCTCTCAACTTTTTAGCACATGCTATGTGGGTGAAATTATGATACCATGCCAAGGTTCAACCTTTCCAGAGTTCATTTGCAGTGCTTGTCAATTTCAGGGTCATTTAGCTCAAAATAAATCATGAAATGCATGAAAAATAGCAAATGAAGTCAGAAAAGGTTTGAAAATTGATGATGTGGCTTTGAATGGTGCATATTGAATGCAGAAAAAGTCTAGAGTTAAAATATGTTAAAAAAATGAAATCCCTTTTGTAATAGATGACTTTTCGTCCGAAACCCTGTTACTTCGAAAGAGATTGTCCAGTTTGTACACGAAGTGCATCCAGTTTTTCCCGTAACCCTCTCAACTTTTTACCACATGCTATGTGGGTGAAATTATGATACCATGCCAAGTTTCCACCTTTTCAGAGTTCATTTGCAGTGCTTGTCAATTACAGGGTCATTTAGCTCAAAATAAATCATGAAATGCGTGAAAAATAGCAAATGAAGTCAGAAAAGGGTTGAAAATTGATGATGTGGCTTTGAATGGTGCATATTGAATGCAGAAAAAGTCTGGAGTTAAAATATGTTAAAAAATGAAATCCCTTTTGTAATAGATGAGTTTTCGTCCGAAAAGCTGTTAGTTCGAAAGAGACTGTCCAGTTTGTACATGAAGTGCATCTAGTTTTTCCCGTAACCCTCTCAACTTTTTAGCACATGCTATGTGGGTGAAATTATGATACCATGCCAAGTTTCAGCCTTTTCAGATTTCATTTGCAGTGCTTGTCAATTTCAGGGTCATTTAGCTCAAAATAAATCATGAAATGCATGAAAAATAGCAAATGAAGTCAGAAAAGGTTTGAAAATTGATGATGTGGCTTTGAATGGTGCATATTGAATGCAGAAAAAGTCTGGAGTTAAAATATGTTAAAAAAATGAAATCCCTTTTGTAATAGATGAGTTTTCGTCCGAAAAGCTGTTAGTTCGAAAGAGACTGTCCAGTTTGTACATGAAGTGCATCTAGTTTTTCCCGTAACCCTCTCAACTTTTTAGCACATGCTATGTGGGTGAAATTATGATACCATGCCAAGTTTAAACCTTTCCAGAGTTCATTTGCAGTGCTTGTCAATTTGAGGGTCATTTAGCTCAAAATAAATCATGAAATGCATGAAAAATAGCAAATGAAGTCAGAAAAGGGTTGAAAATTGATGATGTGGCTTTGAATGGTGCATATTGAATGCAGAAAAAGTCTGGAGTTAAAATATGTTGAAAAATGAAATCCCTTTTGTAATAGATGAGTTTTCGTCCAAAAACCTGTTACTTCGAAAGAGATTGTCCAGTTTGTACACGAAGTGCATCCAGTTTTTCCCGTAACCCTCTCAACTTTTTACCACATGCTATGTGGGTGAAATTATGATACCATGCCAAGTTTCCACCTTTTCAGAGTTCATTTGCAGTGCTTGTCAATTACAGGGTCATTTAGCTCAAAATAAATCATGAAATGCGTGAAAAATAGCAAATGAAGTCAGAAAAGGGTTGAAAATTGATGATGTGGCTTTGAATGGTGCATATTGAATGCAGAAAAAGTCTGGAGTTAAAATATGTTAAAAAATGAAATCCCTTTTGTAATAGATGAGTTTTCGTCCGAAAAGCTGTTAGTTCGAAAGAGACTGTCCAGTTTGTACATGAAGTGCATCTAGTTTTTCCCGTAACCCTCTCAACTTTTTAGCACATGCTATGTGGGTGAAATTATGATACCATGCCAAGTTTCAACCTTTCCAGAGTTCATTTGCAGTGCTTGTCAATATCAGGGTCATTTAGCTCAAAATAAATCATGAAATGCATGAAAAATAGCAAATGAAGTCAGAAAAGGGTTGAAAATTGATGATGTGGCTTTGAATGGTGCATATTGAATGCAGAAAAAGTCTAGAGTTAAAATATGTTAAAAAATGAAATCCCTTTTGTAATAGATGAGTTTTCGTCCAAAACCGTGTTACTTCGAAAGAGATTGTCCAGTTTGTACACGAAGTGCATCCAGTTTTTCCCGTAACCCTCTCAAATTTTTACCACATGCTATGTGGGTGAAATTATGATACCATGCCAACTTTCCACCTTTTCAGAGTTCATTTGCAGTGCTTGTCAATTACAGGGTCATTTAGCTCAAAATAAATCATGAAATGCGTGAAAAATAGCAAATGAAGTCAGAAAAGGGTTGAAAATTGATGATGTGGCTTTGAATGGTGCATATTGAATGCAGAAAAAGTCTGGAGTTAAAATATGTTAAAAAATGAAATCCCTTTTGTAATAGATGAGTTTTCGTCCGAAAAGCTGTTAGTTCGAAAGAGACTGTCCAGTTTGTACATGACGTGCATCTAGTTTACCCGTAACCCTCTCAACTTTTTAGCACATGCTATGTGGGTGAAATTATGATACCATGCCAAGTTTCAGCCTTTTCAGATTTCATTTGCAGTGCTTGTCAATTTCAGGGTCATTTAGCTCAAAATAAATCATGAAATGCATGAAAAATAGCAAATGAAGTCAGAAAAGGGTTGAAAATTGATGATGTTACTTTGAATGGTGCATATTGAATGCAGAAAAAGTCTGGAGTTAAAATATGCTAAAAAATGAAATCCCTTTTGTAATAGATGAGTTTTCGTCCGAAGCCGTGTTACTTCGAAAGTGATTGTCCAGTTTGTACACGAAGTGCATCCAGTTTTCCCGTAACCCTCTCAACTTTTTAGCACATGCTATGTGGGTGAAATTATGATACCATGCCGAGTTTCAACCTTTCCAGAGTTCATTTGCAGTGCTTGTCAATTTCAGGGTCATTTAGCTCAAAATAAATCATGAAATGCATGAAAAATAGCAAATGAAGTCAGAAAAGGTTTGAAAATTGATGATGTGGCTTTGAATGGTGCATATTGAATGCAGAAAAAGTCTGGAGTTAAAATATGTTAAAAAAATGAAATCCCTTTTGTAATAGATGAGTTTTCGTTCGAAACCCTGTTACTTCGAAAGAGATTGTCCAGTTTGTACACGAAGTGCATCCAGTTTTTCCCGTAACTTTCTCAACTTTTTAGCACATGATATGTGGGTGAAATTATGATACCATGCCAAGTTTCAATCTTTTCAGAGTACATTTGCAGTGCTTGTCAATTACAAGGTCATTTAGCTAAAAATAAATCATGAAATGCGTCAAAAATACCAAATGAAGTCAGAAAAGGGTTGAAAATTGATGATGTGGCTTTGAATGGTGCATATTGAATGCAGAAAAAGTCTGGACTTAAAATATGTTAAAAAAAGGAAATCCCTTTTGTAATAGATGAGTTTTCGTCCGAAACCGTGTTACTTCGAAAGAGATTGTCCAGTTTGTACACGAAGTGCATCCAGTTTTTCCCTTAACCCTCTCAACTTTTTAGCACATGCTATGTGGGTGAAATTATGATACCATGCCAAGTTTCAACCTTTTCAGAGTTCATTTGCAGTGCTTGTCAATTACAGTGTCATTTAGCTCAAAATAAATCATGAAATGCGTGAAAAATAGCAAATGAAGTCAGAGAAGGGTTGAAAATTGATGATGTGGCTTTGAATGGTGCATATTGAATGCAGAAAAAATCTGGAGTTAAAATATGCTAAAAAATGAAATCCCTTTTGTAATAGATGAGTTTTCGTCCGAAAACCTGTTACTTCGAAAGAGACTGTCCAGTTTGTACATGAAGTGCATCCAGTTTTTCCCGTAACCCTCTCAACTTTTTAGCACATGATATGTGGGTGAAATTATGATACCATGCCAAGTTTCAGCCTTTTCAGATTTCATTTGCAGTGCTTGTCCATTTCAGGGTCATTTAGCTCAAAATAAATCATGAAATGCATGAAAAATAGCAAATGAAGTCAGAAAAGGGTTGAAAATTGATGATGTTGCTTTGAATGGTGCATATTGAATGCAGAAAAAGTCTGGAGTTAAAATATGCTAAAAAATGAAATCCCTTTTGTAATAGATAAGTTTTCGTCCAAAAACCTGTTACTTCGAAAGAGATTGTCCAGTTTGTACACGAAGTGCATCCAGTTTTTCCCGTAACCCTCTCAACTTTTTACCACATGCTATGTGGGTGAAATTATGATACCATGCCAAGTTTCCACCTTTTCAGAGTTCATTTGCAGTGCTTGTCAATTACAGGGTCATTTAGCTCAAAATAAATCATGAAATGCGTGAAAAATAGCAAATGAAGTCAGAAAAGGGTTGAAAATTGATGATGTGGCTTTGAATGGTGCATATTGAATGCAGAAAAAGTCTGGAGTTAAAATATGTTAAAAAATGAAATCCCTTTTGTAATAGATGAGTTTTCGTCCGAAAAGCTGTTAGTTCGAAAGAGACTGTCCAGTTTGTACATGAAGTGCATCTAGTTTTTCCCGTAACCCTCTCAACTTTTTAGCACATGCTATGTGGGTGAAATTATGATACCATGCCAAGTTTCAACCTTTCCAGAGTTCATTTGCAGTGCTTGTCAATATCAGGGTCATTTAGCTCAAAATAAATCATGAAATGCATGAAAAATAGCAAATGAAGTCAGAAAAGGGTTGAAAATTGATGATGTGGCTTTGAATGGTGCATATTGAATGCAGAAAAAGTCTAGAGTTAAAATATGTTAAAAAATGAAATCCCTTTTGTAATAGATGAGTTTTCGTCCAAAACCGTGTTACTTCGAAAGAGATTGTCCAGTTTGTACACGAAGTGCATCCAGTTTTTCCCGTAACCCTCTCAAATTTTTACCACATGCTATGTGGGTGAAATTATGATACCATGCCAACTTTCCACCTTTTCAGAGTTCATTTGCAGTGCTTGTCAATTACAGGGTCATTTAGCTCAAAATAAATCATGAAATGCGTGAAAAATAGCAAATGAAGTCAGAAAAGGGTTGAAAATTGATGATGTGGCTTTGAATGGTGCATATTGAATGCAGAAAAAGTCTGGAGTTAAAATATGTTAAAAAATGAAATCCCTTTTGTAATAGATGAGTTTTCGTCCGAAAAGCTGTTAGTTCGAAAGAGACTGTCCAGTTTGTACATGACGTGCATCTAGTTTACCCGTAACCCTCTCAACTTTTTAGCACATGCTATGTGGGTGAAATTATGATACCATGCCAAGTTTCAGCCTTTTCAGATTTCATTTGCAGTGCTTGTCAATTTCAGGGTCATTTAGCTCAAAATAAATCATGAAATGCATGAAAAATAGCAAATGAAGTCAGAAAAGGGTTGAAAATTGATGATGTTACTTTGAATGGTGCATATTGAATGCAGAAAAAGTCTGGAGTTAAAATATGCTAAAAAATGAAATCCCTTTTGTAATAGATGAGTTTTCGTCCGAAGCCGTGTTACTTCGAAAGTGATTGTCCAGTTTGTACACGAAGTGCATCCAGTTTTCCCGTAACCCTCTCAACTTTTTAGCACATGCTATGTGGGTGAAATTATGATACCATGCCGAGTTTCAACCTTTCCAGAGTTCATTTGCAGTGCTTGTCAATTTCAGGGTCATTTAGCTCAAAATAAATCATGAAATGCATGAAAAATAGCAAATGAAGTCAGAAAAGGTTTGAAAATTGATGATGTGGCTTTGAATGGTGCATATTGAATGCAGAAAAAGTCTGGAGTTAAAATATGTTAAAAAAATGAAATCCCTTTTGTAATAGATGAGTTTTCGTTCGAAACCCTGTTACTTCGAAAGAGATTGTCCAGTTTGTACACGAAGTGCATCCAGTTTTTCCCGTAACTTTCTCAACTTTTTAGCACATGATATGTGGGTGAAATTATGATACCATGCCAAGTTTCAATCTTTTCAGAGTACATTTGCAGTGCTTGTCAATTACAAGGTCATTTAGCTAAAAATAAATCATGAAATGCGTCAAAAATACCAAATGAAGTCAGAAAAGGGTTGAAAATTGATGATGTGGCTTTGAATGGTGCATATTGAATGCAGAAAAAGTCTGGACTTAAAATATGTTAAAAAAAGGAAATCCCTTTTGTAATAGATGAGTTTTCGTCCGAAACCGTGTTACTTCGAAAGAGATTGTCCAGTTTGTACACGAAGTGCATCCAGTTTTTCCCTTAACCCTCTCAACTTTTTAGCACATGCTATGTGGGTGAAATTATGATACCATGCCAAGTTTCAACCTTTTCAGAGTTCATTTGCAGTGCTTGTCAATTACAGTGTCATTTAGCTCAAAATAAATCATGAAATGCGTGAAAAATAGCAAATGAAGTCAGAGAAGGGTTGAAAATTGATGATGTGGCTTTGAATGGTGCATATTGAATGCAGAAAAAATCTGGAGTTAAAATATGCTAAAAAATGAAATCCCTTTTGTAATAGATGAGTTTTCGTCCGAAAACCTGTTACTTCGAAAGAGACTGTCCAGTTTGTACATGAAGTGCATCCAGTTTTTCCCGTAACCCTCTCAACTTTTTAGCACATGATATGTGGGTGAAATTATGATACCATGCCAAGTTTCAGCCTTTTCAGATTTCATTTGCAGTGCTTGTCCATTTCAGGGTCATTTAGCTCAAAATAAATCATGAAATGCATGAAAAATAGCAAATGAAGTCAGAAAAGGGTTGAAAATTGATGATGTTGCTTTGAATGGTGCATATTGAATGCAGAAAAAGTCTGGAGTTAAAATATGCTAAAAAATGAAATCCCTTTTGTAATAGATGAGTTTTCGTCCGAAACCGTGTTACTTCGAAAGAGATTGTCCAGTTTGTACACGAAGTGCATCCAATTTTTCCAGTAACCCTCTCAACTTTTTAGCACATGCTATGTGGGTGAAATTATGATACCATGCCAAGTTTCAACCTTTCCAGAGTTCATTTGCAGTGCTTGTCAATTTCGGGGTCATTTAGCTCAAAATAAATCATGAAATGCATGAAAAATAGCAAATGAAGTCAGAAAAGGTTTGAAAATTGATGATGTGGCTTTGAATGGTGCATATTGAATGCAGAAAAAGTCTAGAGTTAAAATATGTTAAAAAAATGAAATCCCTTTTGTAATAGATGACTTTTCGTCCGAAACCCTGTTACTTCGAAAGAGATTGTCCAGTTTGTACACGAAGTGCATCCAGTTTTTCCCGTAACCCTCTCAACTTTTTACCACATGCTATGTGGGTGAAATTATGATACCATGCCAAGTTTCCACCTTTTCAGAGTTCATTTGCAGTGCTTGTCAATTACAGGGTCATTTAGCTCAAAATAAATCATGAAATGCGTGAAAAATAGCAAATGAAGTCAGAAAAGGGTTGAAAATTGATGATGTGGCTTTGAATGGTGCATATTGAATGCAGAAAAAGTCTGGAGTTAAAATATGTTAAAAAATGAAATCCCTTTTGTAATAGATGAGTTTTCGTCCGAAAAGCTGTTAGTTCGAAAGAGACTGTCCAGTTTGTACATGAAGTGCATCTAGTTTTTCCCGTAACCCTCTCAACTTTTTAGCACATGCTATGTGGGTGAAATTATGATACCATGCCAAGTTTCAGCCTTTTCAGATTTCATTTGCAGTGCTTGTCAATTTCAGGGTCATTTAGCTCAAAATAAATCATGAAATGCATGAAAAATAGCAAATGAAGTCAGAAAAGGGTTGAAAATTGATTATGTTACTTTGAATGGTGCATATTGAATGCAAAAAAAGTCTGGAGTTAAAATATGCTAAAAAATGAAATCCCTTTTGTAATAGATGAGTTTTCGTCCGAAGCCGTGTTACTTCGAAAGTGATTGTCCAGTTTGTACACGAAGTGCATCCAGTTTTTCCCGTAACCCTCTCAACTTTTTAGCACATGCTATGTGGGTGAAATTATGATACCATGCCAAGTTTCAACCTTTCCAGAGTTCATTTGCAGTGCTTGTCAATTTCAGGGTCATTTAGCTCAAAATAAACCATGAAATGCATGAAAAATAGCAAATGAAGTCAGAAAAGGTTTGAAAATTGATGATGTGGCTTTGAATGGTGCATATTGAATGCAGAAAAAGTCTGGAGTTAAAATATGTTAAAAAAATGAAATCCCTTTTGTAATAGATGAGTTTTCGTTCGAAACCCTGTTACTTCGAAAGAGAGTGTCCAGTTTGTACACGAAGTGCATCCAGTTTTTCCCGTAACCCTCTCAACTTTTTAGCACATGATATGTGGGTGAAATTATGATACCATACCAAGTTTCAATCTTTTCAGAGTACATTTGCAGTGCTTGTCAATTACAAGGTCATTTAGCTAAAAATAAATCATGAAATGCGTCAAAAATACCAAATGAAGTCAGAAAAGGGTTGAAAATTGATGATGTGGCTTTGAATGGTGCATATTGAATGCAGAAAAAGTCTGGACTTAAAATATGTTAAAAAAATGAAATCCCTTTTGTAATAGATGAGTTTTCGTTCGAAACCGTGTTACTTCGAAAGAGATTGTCCAGTTTGTACCCGAAGTGCATCCAATTTTTCCAGTAACCCTCTCAACTTTTTAGCACATGCTATGTGGGTGAAATTATGATACCATGCCAAGTTTCAACCTTTCCAGAGTTCATTTGCAGTGCTTGTCAATTTCAGGGTCATTTAGCTCAAAATAAATCATGAAATGCATGAAAAATAGCAAATGAAGTCAGAAAAGGTTTGAAAATTGATGATGTGGCTTTGAATGGTGCATATTGAATGCAGAAAAAGTCTAGAGTTAAAATATGTTAAAAAAATGAAATCCCTTTTGTAATAGATGACTTTTCGTCCGAAACCCTGTTACTTCGAAAGAGATTTTCTAGTTTGTACACGAAGTGCATCCAGTTTTTCCCGTAACCCTCTCAACTTTTTAGCACATGATATGTGGGTGAAATTATGATACCATGCCAAGTTTCAACCTTTTCAGAGTTCATTTGCAGTGCTTGTCAATTACAGGGTCATTTAGCTCAAAATAAATTATGAAATGCGTGAAAAATAGCAAATGAAGTCAGAAAAGGGTTGAAAATTGATGATGTGGCTTTGAATGGTGCATATTGAATGCAGAAAAAGTCTGGAGTTAAAATATGTTAAAAAATGAAATCCCTTTTGTAATAGATGAGTTTTCGTCCGAAAAGCTGTTAGTTCGAAAGAGACTGTCCAGTTTGTACATGAAGTGCATCTAGTTTCTCCCGTAACCCTCTCAACTTTTTAGCACATGCTATGTGGGTGAAAATATGATACCATGCCAAGTTTCAACCTTTCCAGAGGTCATTTGCAGTGCTTGTCAATTTGAGGGTCATTTAGCTCAAAATAAATCATGAAATGCATGAAAAATAGCAAAGGAAGTCAGAAAAGGGTTGAAAATTGATGATGTGGCTTTGAATGGTGCATATTTAATTTAGAAAAAGTCTGGAGTTAAAATATGTTAAAAAATGAAATCCCTTTTGTAATAGATGAGTTTTCGTCCGAAAACCTGTTACTTCGAAAGAGATTGTCCAGTTTGTACACGAAGTGCATCCAGTTTTTCCCATAACCCTCTCAACTTTTTAGCACATGGTATGTGGGTGAAATTATGATACCATGCCAAGTTTCAACCTTTCCAGAGTTCATTTGCAGTGCTTGTCAATATCAGGGTCATTTAGCTCAAAATAAATCATGAAATGCATGAAAAATAGCAAATGAAGTCAGAAAAGGGTTGAAAATTGATGATGTGGCTTTGAATGGTGCATATTGAATGCAGAAAAAGTCTAGAGTTAAAATATGTTAAAAAATGAAATCCCTTTTGTAATAGATGAGTTTTCGTCCAAAACCCTGTTACTTCGAAAGAGATTGTCCAGTTTGTACACGAAGTGCATCCAGTTTTTCCCGTAACCCTCTCAACTTTTTACCACATGCTATGTGGGTGAAATTATGATACCATGCCAAGTTTCAACCTTTTCAGAGTTCATTTGCAGTGCTTGTCAATTACAGGGTCATTTAGCTCAAAATAAATCATGAAATGCGTGAAAAATAGCAAATGAATTCAGAAAAGGGTTGAAAATTGATGATGTGGCTTCGAATGGTTCATATTGAATGCAGAAAAAGTCTGGAGTTAAAATATGTTAAAAAATGAAATCCCTTTTGTAATAGATGAGTTTTCGTCCGAAACCGTGTTACTTCGAAAGAGATTGTCCAGTTTGTACACGAAGTGCATCCAGTTTTTCCCGTAACCCTCTCAACTTTTTAGCACATGCTATGTGGGTGAAATTATGATACCATGCCAAGTTTCAGCCTTTTCAGATTTCATTTGCAGTGCTTGTCAATTTCAGGGTCATTTAGCTCAAAATAAATCATGAAATGCATGAAAAATAGCAAATGAAGTCAGAAAAGGGTTGAAAATTGATTATGTTACTTTGAATGGTGCATATTGAATGCAGAAAAAGTCTGGAGTTAAAATATGCTAAAAAATGAAATCCCTTTTGTAATAGATGAGTTTTCGTCCGAAGCCGTGTTACTTCGAAAGTGATTGTCCAGTTTGTACACGAAGTGCATCCAGTTTTTCCCGTAACCCTCTCAACTTTTTAGCACATGCTATGTGGGTGAAATTATGATACCATGCCAAGTTTCAACCTTTCCAGAGTTCATTTGCAGTGCTTGTCAATTTCAGGGTCATTTAGCTCAAAATAAACCATGAAATGCATGAAAAATAGCAAATGAAGTCAGAAAAGGTTTGAAAATTGATGATGTGGCTTTGAATGGTGCATATTGAATGCAGAAAAAGTCTGGAGTTAAAATATGTTAAAAAAATGAAATCCCTTTTGTAATAGATGAGTTTTCGTTCGAAACCCTGTTACTTCGAAAGAGAGTGTCCAGTTTGTACACGAAGTGCATCCAGTTTTTCCCGTAACCCTCTCAACTTTTTACCACATGCTATGTGGGTGAAATTATGATACCATGCCAAGTTTCAACCTTTTCAGAGTTCATTTGCAGTGCTTGTCAATTACAGGGTCATTTAGCTCAAAATAAATCATGAAATGCGTGAAAAATAGCAAATGAATTCAGAAAAGGGTTGAAAATTGATGATGTGGCTTCGAATGGTTCATATTGAATGCAGAAAAAGTCTGGAGTTAAAATATGTTAAAAAATGAAATCCCTTTTGTAATAGATGAGTTTTCGTCCGAAACCTTGTTACTTCGAAAGAGATTGTCCAGTTTGTACACGAAGTGCATCCAGTTTTTCCCGTAACCCTCTCAACTTTTTAGCACATGCTATGTGGGTGAAATTATGATACCATGCCAAGTTTCAGCCTTTTCAGATTTCATTTGCAGTGCTTGTCAATTTCAGGGTCATTTAGCTCAAAATAAATCATGAAATGCATGAAAAATAGCAAATGAAGTCAGAAAAGGGTTGAAAATTGATGATGTTACTTTGAATGGTGCATATTGAATGCAGAAAAAGTCTGGAGTTAAAATATGCTAAAAAATGAAATCCCTTTTGTAATAGATGAGTTTTCGTCCGAAGCCGTGTTACTTCGAAAGTGATTGTCCAGTTTGTACACGAAGTGCATCCAGTTTTCCCGTAACCCTCTCAACTTTTTAGCACATGCTATGTGGGTGAAATTATGATACCATGCCGAGTTTCAACCTTTCCAGAGTTCATTTGCAGTGCTTGTCAATTTCAGGGTCATTTAGCTCAAAATAAATCATGAAATGCATGAAAAATAGCAAATGAAGTCAGAAAAGGTTTGAAAATTGATGATGTGGCTTTGAATGGTGCATATTGAATGCAGAAAAAGTCTGGAGTTAAAATATGTTAAAAAAATGAAATCCCTTTTGTAATAGATGAGTTTTCGTTCGAAACCCTGTTACTTCGAAAGAGATTGTCCAGTTTGTACACGAAGTGCATCCAGTTTTTCCCGTAACTTTCTCAACTTTTTAGCACATGATATGTGGGTGAAATTATGATACCATGCCAAGTTTCAATCTTTTCAGAGTACATTTGCAGTGCTTGTCAATTACAAGGTCATTTAGCTAAAAATAAATCATGAAATGCGTCAAAAATACCAAATGAAGTCAGAAAAGGGTTGAAAATTGATGATGTGGCTTTGAATGGTGCATATTGAATGCAGAAAAAGTCTGGACTTAAAATATGTTAAAAAAAGGAAATCCCTTTTGTAATAGATGAGTTTTCGTCCGAAACCGTGTTACTTCGAAAGAGATTGTCCAGTTTGTACACGAAGTGCATCCAGTTTTTCCCTTAACCCTCTCAACTTTTTAGCACATGCTATGTGGGTGAAATTATGATACCATGCCAAGTTTCAACCTTTTCAGAGTTCATTTGCAGTGCTTGTCAATTACAGTGTCATTTAGCTCAAAATAAATCATGAAATGCGTGAAAAATAGCAAATGAAGTCAGAGAAGGGTTGAAAATTGATGATGTGGCTTTGAATGGTGCATATTGAATGCAGAAAAAATCTGGAGTTAAAATATGCTAAAAAATGAAATCCCTTTTGTAATAGATGAGTTTTCGTCCGAAAACCTGTTACTTCGAAAGAGACTGTCCAGTTTGTACATGAAGTGCATCCAGTTTTTCCCGTAACCCTCTCAACTTTTTAGCACATGCTATGTGGGTGAAATTATGATACCATGCCAAGTTTCAGCCTTTTCAGATTTCATTTGCAGTGCTTGTCAATTTCAGGGTCATTTAGCTCAAAATAAATCATGAAATGCATGAAAAATAGCAAATGAAGTCAGAAAAGGGTTGAAAATTGATGATGTTGCTTTGAATGGTGCATATTGAATGCAGAAAAAGTCTGGAGTTAAAATATGCTAAAAAATGAAATCCCTTTTGTAATAGATGAGTTTTCGTCCGAAACCGTGTTACTTCGAAAGAGATTGTCCAGTTTGTACACGAAGTGCATCCAATTTTTCCAGTAACCCTCTCAACTTTTTAGCACATGCTATGTGGGTGAAATTATGATACCATGCCAAGTTTCAACCTTTCCAGAGTTCATTTGCAGTGCTTGTCAATTTCAGGGTCATTTAGCTCAAAATAAATCATGAAATGCATGAAAAATAGCAAATGAAGTCAGAAAAGGTTTGAAAATTGATGATGTGGCTTTGAATGGTGCATATTGAATGCAGAAAAAGTCTAGAGTTAAAATATGTTAAAAAAATGAAATCCCTTTTGTAATAGATGACTTTTCGTCCGAAACCCTGTTACTTCGAAAGAGATTGTCCAGTTTGTACACGAAGTGCATCCAGTTTTTCCCGTAACCCTCTCAACTTTTTACCACATGCTATGTGGGTGAAATTATGATACCATGCCAAGTTTCCACCTTTTCAGAGTTCATTTGCAGTGCTTGTCAATTACAGGGTCATTTAGCTCAAAATAAATCATGAAATGCGTGAAAAATAGCAAATGAAGTCAGAAAAGGGTTGAAAATTGATGATGTGGCTTTGAATGGTGCATATTGAATGCAGAAAAAGTCTGGAGTTAAAATATGTTAAAAAATGAAATCCCTTTTGTAATAGATGAGTTTTCGTCCGAAAAGCTGTTAGTTCGAAAGAGACTGTCCAGTTTGTACATGAAGTGCATCTAGTTTTTCCCGTAACCCTCTCAACTTTTTAGCACATGCTATGTGGGTGAAATTATGATACCATGCCAAGTTTCAGCCTTTTCAGATTTCATTTGCAGTGCTTGTCAATTTCAGGGTCATTTAGCTCAAAATAAATCATGAAATGCATGAAAAATAGCAAATGAAGTCAGAAAAGGGTTGAAAATTGATTATGTTACTTTGAATGGTGCATATTGAATGCAAAAAAAGTCTGGAGTTAAAATATGCTAAAAAATGAAATCCCTTTTGTAATAGATGAGTTTTCGTCCGAAGCAGTGTTACTTCAAAAGTGATTGTCCAGTTTGTACACGAAGTGCATCCAGTTTTTCCCGTAACCCTCTCAACTTTTTAGCACATGCTATGTGGGTGAAATTATGATACCATGCCAAGTTTCAACCTTTCCAGAGTTCATTTGCAGTGCTTGTCAATTTCAGGGTCATTTAGCTCAAAATAAACCATGAAATGCATGAAAAATAGCAAATGAAGTCAGAAAAGGTTTGAAAATTGATGATGTGGCTTTGAATGGTGCATATTGAATGCAGAAAAAGTCTGGAGTTAAAATATGTTAAAAAAATGAAATCCCTTTTGTAATAGATGAGTTTTCGTTCGAAACCGTGTTACTTCGAAAGAGATTGTCCAGTTTGTACACGAAGTGCATCCAATTTTTCCAGTAACCCTCTCAACTTTTTAGCACATGCTATGTGGGTGAAATTATGATACCATGCCAAGTTTCAACCTTTCCAGAGTTCATTTGCAGTGCTTGTCAATTTCAGGGTCATTTAGCTCAAAATAAATCATGAAATGCATGAAAAATAGCAAATGAAGTCAGAAAAGGTTTGAAAATTGATGATGTGGCTTTGAATGGTGCATATTGAATGCAGAAAAAGTCTAGAGTTAAAATATGTTAAAAAAATGAAATCCCTTTTGTAATAGATGACTTTTCGTCCGAAACCCTGTTACTTCGAAAGAGATTTTCTAGTTTGTACACGAAGTGCATCCAGTTTTTCCCGTAACCCTCTCAACTTTTTAGCACATGATATGTGGGTGAAATTATGATACCATGCCAAGTTTCAACCTTTTCAGAGTTCATTTGCAGTGCTTGTCAATTACAGGGTCATTTAGCTCAAAATAAATTATGAAATGCGTGAAAAATAGCAAATGAAGTCAGAAAAGGGTTGAAAATTGATGATGTGGCTTTGAATGGTGCATATTGAATGCAGAAAAAGTCTGGAGTTAAAATATGTTAAAAAATGAAATCCCTTTTGTAATAGATGAGTTTTCGTCCGAAAAGCTGTTAGTTCGAAAGAGACTGTCCAGTTTGTACATGAAGTGCATCTAGTTTCTCCCGTAACCCTCTCAACTTTTTAGCACATGCTATGTGGGTGAAAATATGATACCATGCCAAGTTTCAACCTTTCCAGAGGTCATTTGCAGTGCTTGTCAATTTGAGGGTCATTTAGCTCAAAATAAATCATGAAATGCATGAAAAATAGCAAAGGAAGTCAGAAAAGGGTTGAAAATTGATGATGTGGCTTTGAATGGTGCATATTTAATTTAGAAAAAGTCTGGAGTTAAAATATGTTAAAAAATGAAATCCCTTTTGTAATAGATGAGTTTTCGTCCGAAAACCTGTTACTTCGAAAGAGATTGTCCAGTTTGTACACGAAGTGCATCCAGTTTTTCCCATAACCCTCTCAACTTTTTAGCACATGGTATGTGGGTGAAATTATGATACCATGCCAAGTTTCAACCTTTCCAGAGTTCATTTGCAGTGCTTGTCAATATCAGGGTCATTTAGCTCAAAATAAATCATGAAATGCATGAAAAATAGCAAATGAAGTCAGAAAAGGGTTGAAAATTGATGATGTGGCTTTGAATGGTGCATATTGAATGCAGAAAAAGTCTAGAGTTAAAATATGTTAAAAAATGAAATCCCTTTTGTAATAGATGAGTTTTCGTCCAAAACCCTGTTACTTCGAAAGAGATTGTCCAGTTTGTACACGAAGTGCATCCAGTTTTTCCCGTAACCCTCTCAACTTTTTACCACATGCTATGTGGGTGAAATTATGATACCATGCCAAGTTTCAACCTTTTCAGAGTTCATTTGCAGTGCTTGTCAATTACAGGGTCATTTAGCTCAAAATAAATCATGAAATGCGTGAAAAATAGCAAATGAATTCAGAAAAGGGTTGAAAATTGATGATGTGGCTTCGAATGGTTCATATTGAATGCAGAAAAAGTCTGGAGTTAAAATATGTTAAAAAATGAAATCCCTTTTGTAATAGATGAGTTTTCGTCCGAAACCGTGTTACTTCGAAAGAGATTGTCCAGTTTGTACACGAAGTGCATCCAGTTTTTCCCGTAACCCTCTCAACTTTTTAGCACATGCTATGTGGGTGAAATTATGATACCATGCCAAGTTTCAGCCTTTTCAGATTTCATTTGCAGTGCTTGTCAATTTCAGGGTCATTTAGCTCAAAATAAATCATGAAATGCATGAAAAATAGCAAATGAAGTCAGAAAAGGGTTGAAAATTGATTATGTTACTTTGAATGGTGCATATTGAATGCAGAAAAAGTCTGGAGTTAAAATATGCTAAAAAATGAAATCCCTTTTGTAATAGATGAGTTTTCGTCCGAAGCCGTGTTACTTCGAAAGTGATTGTCCAGTTTGTACACGAAGTGCATCCAGTTTTTCCCGTAACCCTCTCAACTTTTTAGCACATGCTATGTGGGTGAAATTATGATACCATGCCAAGTTTCAACCTTTCCAGAGTTCATTTGCAGTGCTTGTCAATTTCAGGGTCATTTAGCTCAAAATAAACCATGAAATGCATGAAAAATAGCAAATGAAGTCAGAAAAGGTTTGAAAATTGATGATGTGGCTTTGAATGGTGCATATTGAATGCAGAAAAAGTCTGGATTTAAAATATGTTAAAAAAATGAAATCCCTTTTGTAATAGATGAGTTTTCGTTCGAAACCCTGTTACTTCGAAAGAGAGTGTCCAGTTTGTACACGAAGTGCATCCAGTTTTTCCCGTAACCCTCTCAACTTTTTACCACATGCTATGTGGGTGAAATTATGATACCATGCCAAGTTTCAACCTTTTCAGAGTTCATTTGCAGTGCTTGTCAATTACAGGGTCATTTAGCTCAAAATAAATCATGAAATGCGTGAAAAATAGCAAATGAATTCAGAAAAGGGTTGAAAATTGATGATGTGGCTTCGAATGGTTCATATTGAATGCAGAAAAAGTCTGGAGTTAAAATATGTTAAAAAATGAAATCCCTTTTGTAATAGATGAGTTTTCGTCCGAAACCGTGTTACTTCGAAAGAGATTGTCCAGTTTGTACACGAAGTGCATCCAGTTTTTCCCGTAACCCTCTCAACTTTTTAGCACATGCTATGTGGGTGAAATTATGATACCATGCCAAGTTTCAGCCTTTTCAGATTTCATTTGCAGTGCTTGTCAATTTCAGGGTCATTTAGCTCAAAATAAATCATGAAATGCATGAAAAATAGCAAATGAAGTCAGAAAAGGGTTGAAAATTGATTATGTTACTTTGAATGGTGCATATTGAATGCAGAAAAAGTCTGGAGTTAAAATATGCTAAAAAATGAAATCCCTTTTGTAATAGATGAGTTTTCGTCCGAAGCCGTGTTACTTCGAAAGAGATTTTCCAGTTTGTACACGAAGTGCATCCAGTTTTTCCCGTAACCCTCTCAACTTTTTAGCACATGATATGTGGGTGAAATTATGATACCATGCCAAGTTTCAACCTTTTCAGAGTTCATTTGCAGTGCTTGTCAATTACAGGGTCATTTAGCTCAAAATAAATTATGAAATGCGTGAAAAATAGCAAATGAAGTCAGAAAAGGGTTGAAAATTGATGATGTGGCTTTGAATGGTGCATATTGAATGCAGAAAAAGTCTGGAGTTAAAATATGTTAAAAAATGAAATCCCTTTTGTAATAGATGAGTTTTCGTCCGAAAAGCTGTTAGTTCGAAAGAGACTGTCCAGTTTGTACATGAAGTGCATCTAGTTTCTCCCGTAACCCTCTCAACTTTTTAGCACATGCTATGTGGGTGAAAATATGATACCATGCCAAGTTTCAACCTTTCCAGAGGTCATTTGCAGTGCTTGTCAATTTGAGGGTCATTTAGCTCAAAATAAATCATGAAATGCATGAAAAATAGCAAAGGAAGTCAGAAAAGGGTTGAAAATTGATGATGTGGCTTTGAATGGTGCATATTTAATTTAGAAAAAGTCTGGAGTTAAAATATGTTAAAAAATGAAATCCCTTTTGTAATAGATGAGTTTTCGTCCGAAAACCTGTTACTTCGAAAGAGATTGTCCAGTTTGTACACGAAGTGCATCCAGTTTTTCCCATAACCCTCTCAACTTTTTAGCACATGCTATGTGGGTGAAATTATGATACCATGCCAAGTTTCAACCTTTCCAGAGTTCATTTGCAGTGCTTGTCAATATCAGGGTCATTTAGCTCAAAATAAATCATGAAATGCATGAAAAATAGCAAATGAAGTCAGAAAAGGGTTGAAAATTGATGATGTGGCTTTGAATGGTGCATATTGAATGCAGAAAAAGTCTAGAGTTAAAATATGTTAAAAAATGAAATCCCTTTTGTAATAGATGAGTTTTCGTCCAAAACCCTGTTACTTCGAAAGAGATTGTCCAGTTTGTACACGAAGTGCATCCAGTTTTTCCCGTAACCCTCTCAACTTTTTACCACATGCTATGTGGGTGAAATTATGATACCATGCCAAGTTTCAACCTTTTCAGAGTTCATTTGCAGTGCTTGTCAATTACAGGGTCATTTAGCTCAAAATAAATCATGAAATGCGTGAAAAATAGCAAATGAATTCAGAAAAGGGTTGAAAATTGATGATGTGGCTTCGAATGGTTCATATTGAATGCAGAAAAAGTCTGGAGTTAAAATATGTTAAAAAATGAAATCCCTTTTGTAATAGATGAGTTTTCGTCCGAAACCGTGTTACTTCGAAAGAGATTGTCCAGTTTGTACACGAAGTGCATCCAGTTTTTCCCGTAACCCTCTCAACTTTTTAGCACATGCTATGTGGGTGAAATTATGATACCATGCCAAGTTTCAGCCTTTTCAGATTTCATTTGCAGTGCTTGTCAATTTCAGGGTCATTTAGCTCAAAATAAATCATGAAATGCATGAAAAATAGCAAATGAAGTCAGAAAAGGGTTGAAAATTGATTATGTTACTTTGAATGGTGCATATTGAATGCAGAAAAAGTCTGGAGTTAAAATATGCTAAAAAATGAAATCCCTTTTGTAATAGATGAGTTTTCGTCCGAAGCCGTGTTTCTTCGAAAGTGATTGTCCAGTTTGTACACGAAGTGCATCCAGTTTTTCCCGTAACCCTCTCAACTTTTTAGCACATGCTATGTGGGTGAAATTATGATACCATGCCAAGTTTCAACCTTTCCAGAGTTCATTTGCAGTGCTTGTCAATTTCAGGGTCATTTAGCTCAAAATAAACCATGAAATGCATGAAAAATAGCAAATGAAGTCAGAAAAGGTTTGAAAATTGATGATGTGGCTTTGAATGGTGCATATTGAATGCAGAAAAAGTCTGGAGTTAAAATATGTTAAAAAAATGAAATCCCTTTTGTAATAGATGAGTTTTCGTTCGAAACCCTGTTACTTCGAAAGAGAGTGTCCAGTTTGTACACGAAGTGCATCCAGTTTTTCCCGTAACCCTCTCAACTTTTTAGCACATGATATGTGGGTGAAATTATGATACCATACCAAGTTTCAATCTTTTCAGAGTACATTTGCAGTGCTTGTCAATTACAAGGTCATTTAGCTAAAAATAAATCATGAAATGCGTCAAAAATACCAAATGAAGTCAGAAAAGGGTTGAAAATTGATGATGTGGCTTTGAATGGTGCATATTGAATGCAGAAAAAGTCTGGACTTAAAATATGTTAAAAAAATGAAATCCCTTTTGTAATAGATGAGTTTTCGTTCGAAACCGTGTTACTTCGAAAGAGATTGTCCAGTTTGTACACGAAGTGCATCCAATTTTTCCAGTAACCCTCTCAACTTTTTAGCACATGCTATGTGGGTGAAATTATGATACCATGCCAAGTTTCAACCTTTCCAGAGTTCATTTGCAGTGCTTGTCAATTTCAGGGTCATTTAGCTCAAAATAAATCATGAAATGCATGAAAAATAGCAAATGAAGTCAGAAAAGGTTTGAAAATTGATGATGTGGCTTTGAATGGTGCATATTGAATGCAGAAAAAGTCTAGAGTTAAAATATGTTAAAAAAATGAAATCCCTTTTGTAATAGATGACTTTTCGTCCGAAACCCTGTTACTTCGAAAGAGATTTTCCAGTTTGTACACGAAGTGCATCCAGTTTTTCCCGTAACCCTCTCAACTTTTTAGCACATGATATGTGGGTGAAATTATGATACCATGCCAAGTTTCAACCTTTTCAGAGTTCATTTGCAGTGCTTGTCAATTACAGGGTCATTTAGCTCAAAATAAATTATGAAATGCGTGAAAAATAGCAAGTGAAGTCAGAAAAGTGTTGAAAATTGATGATGTGGCTTTGAATGGTGCATATTGAATGCAGAAAAAGTCTGGAGTTAAAATATGTTAAAAAATGAAATCCCTTTTGTAATAGATGAGTTTTCGTCCGAAAAGCTGTTAGTTCGAAAGAGACTGTCCAGTTTGTACATGAAGTGCATCTAGTTTCTCCCGTAACCCTCTCAACTTTTTAGCACATGCTATGTGGGTGAAAATATGATACCATGCCAAGTTTCAACCTTTCCAGAGGTCATTTGCAGTGCTTGTCAATTTGAGGGTCATTTAGCTCAAAATAAATCATGAAATGCATGAAAAATAGCAAAGGAAGTCAGAAAAGGGTTGAAAATTGATGATGTGGCTTTGAATGGTGCATATTTAATTTAGAAAAAGTCTGGAGTTAAAATATGTTAAAAAATGAAATCCCTTTTGTAATAGATGAGTTTTCGTCCGAAAACCTGTTACTTCGAAAGAGATTGTCCAGTTTGTACACGAAGTGCATCCAGTTTTTCCCATAACCCTCTCAACTTTTTAGCACATGCTATGTGGGTGAAATTATGATACCATGCCAAGTTTCAACCTTTCCAGAGTTCATTTGCAGTGCTTGTCAATATCAGGGTCATTTAGCTCAAAATAAATCATGAAATGCATGAAAAATAGCAAATGAAGTCAGAAAAGGGTTGAAAATTGATGATGTGGCTTTGAATGGTGCATATTGAATGCAGAAAAAGTCTAGAGTTAAAATATGTTAAAAAATGAAATCCCTTTTGTAATAGATGAGTTTTCGTCCAAAACCCTGTTACTTCGAAAGAGATTGTCCAGTTTGTACACGAAGTGCATCCAGTTTTTCCCGTAACCCTCTCAACTTTTTACCACATGCTATGTGGGTGAAATTATGATACCATGCCAAGTTTCAACCTTTTCAGAGTTCATTTGCAGTGCTTGTCAATTACAGGGTCATTTAGCTCAAAATAAATCATGAAATGCGTGAAAAATAGCAAATGAATTCAGAAAAGGGTTGAAAATTGATGATGTGGCTTCGAATGGTTCATATTGAATGCAAAAAAAGTCTGGAGTTAAAATATGTTAAAAAATGAAATCCCTTTTGTAATAGATGAGTTTTCGTCCGAAACCGTGTTACTTCGAAAGAGATTGTCCAGTTTGTACACGAAGTGCATCCAGTTTTTCCCGTAACCCTCTCAACTTTTTAGCACATGCTATGTGGGTGAAATTATGATACCATGCCAAGTTTCAGCCTTTTCAGATTTCATTTGCAGTGCTTGTCAATTTCAGGGTCATTTAGCTCAAAATAAATCATGAAATGCATGAAAAATAGCAAATGAAGTCAGAAAAGGTTTGAAAATTGATGATGTGGCTTTGAATGGTGCATATTGAATGCAGAAAAAGTCTAGAGTTAAAATATGTTAAAAAAATGAAATCCCTTTTGTAATAGATGGCTTTTCGTCCGAAACCCTGTTACTTCGAAAGAGATTGTCCAGTTTGTACACGAAGTGCATCCAGTTTTTCCCGTAACCCTCTCAACTTTTTACCGCATGCTATGTGGGTGAAATTATGATACCATGCCAAGTTTCAACCTTTTCAGAGTTCATTTGCAGTGCTTGTCAATTACAGGGTCATTTAGCTCAAAATAAATCATGAAATGCGTGAAAAATAGCAAATGAAGTCAGAAAAGGGTTGAAAATTGATGATGTGGCTTTGAATGGTGCATATTGAATGCAGAAAAAGTCTGGAGTTAAAATATGTTAAAAATGAAATCCCTTTTGTAATAGATGAGTTTTCGTCCGAAAAGCTGTTAGTTCGAAAGAGACTGTCCAGTTTGTACATGAAGTGCATCTAGTTTTTCCCGTAACCCTCTCAACTTTTTAGCACATGCTATGTGGGTGAAATTATGATACCATGCCAAGTTCCAGCCTTTTCAGAGTTCATTTGCAGTGCTTGTCAATTTCAGGGTCATTTAGCTCAAAATAAATCATGAAATGCATGAAAAATAGCAAATGAAGTCAGAAAAGGGTTGAAAATTGATGATGTTACTTTGAATGGTGCATATTGAATGCAGAAAAAGTCTGGAGTTAAAATATGCTAAAAAATGAAATCCCTTTTGTAATAGATGAGTTTTCGTCCGAAGCCGTGTTACTTCGAAAGTGATTGTCCAGTTTGTACACGAAGTGCATCCAGTTTTTCCCGTAACCCTCTCAACTTTTTAGCACATGCTATGTGGGTGAAATTATGATACCATGCCAAGTTTCAACCTTTCCAGAGTTCATTTGCAGTGCTTGTCAATTTCAGGGTCATTTAGCTCAAAATAAACCATGAAATGCATGAAAAATAGCAAATGAAGTCAGAAAAGGTTTGAAAATTGATGATGTGGCTTTGAATGGTGCATATTGAATGCAGAAAAAGTCTGGAGTTAAAATATGTTAAAAAAATGAAATCCCTTTTGTAATAGATGAGTTTTCGTTCGAAACCCTGTTACTTCGAAAGAGAGTGTAAAGTTTGTACACGAAGTGCATCCAGTTTTTCCCGTAACCCTCTCAACTTTTTAGCACATGATATGTGGGTGAAATTATGATACCATGCCAAGTTTCAATCTTTTCAGAGTTCATTTGCAGTGCTTGTCAATTACAAGGTCATTTAGCTAAAAATAAATCATGAAATGCGTCAAAAATACCAAATGAAGTCAGAAAAGGGTTGAAAATTGATGATGTGGCTTTGAATGGTGCATATTGAATGCAGAAAAAGTCTGGACTTAAAATATGTTAAAAAATGAAATCCCTTTTGTAATAGATGAGTTTTCGCTCGAAACCGTGTTACTTCGAAAGAGATTGTCCAGTTTGTACACGAAGTGCATCCAATTTTTCCAGTAACCCTCTCAACTTTTTAGCACATGCTATGTGGGTGAAATTATGATACCATGCCAAGTTTCAACCTTTCCAGAGTTCATTTGCAGTGCTTGTCAATTTCAGGGTCATTTAGCTCAAAATAAATCATGAAATGCATGAAAAATAGCAAATGAAGTCAGAAAAGGTTTGAAAATTGATGATGTGGCTTTGAATGGTGCATATTGAATGCAGAAAAAGTCTAGAGTTAAAATATGTTAAAAAAATGAAATCCCTTTTGTAATAGATGACTTTTCGTCCGAAACCCTGTTACTTCGAAAGAGATTTTCCAGTTTGTACACGAAGTGCATCCAGTTTTTCCCGTAACCCTCTCAACTTTTTAGCACATGATATGTGGGTGAAATTATGATACCATGCCAAGTTTCAACCTTTTCAGAGTTCATTTGCAGTGCTTGTCAATTACAGGGTCATTTAGCTCAAAATAAATTATGAAATGCGTGAAAAATAGCAAATGAAGTCAGAAAAGGGTTGAAAATGGATGATGTGGCTTTGAATGGTGCATATTGAATGCAGAAAAAGTCTGGAGTTAAAATATGTTAAAAATGAAATCCCTTTTGTAATAGATGAGTTTTCGTCCGAAAAGCTGTTAGTTCGAAAGAGACTGTCCAGTTTGTACATGAAGTGCATCTAGTTTCTCCCGTAACCCTCTCAACTTTTTAGCACATGCTATGTGGGTGAAAATATGATACCATGCCAAGTTTCAACCTTTCCAGAGGTCATTTGCAGTGCTTGTCAATTTGAGGGTCATTTAGCTCAAAATAAATCATGAAATGCATGAAAAATAGCAAAGGAAGTCAGAAAAGGGTTGAAAATTGATGATGTGGCTTTGAATGGTGCATATTTAATTTAGAAAAAGTCTGGAGTTAAAATATGTTAAAAAATGAAATCCCTTTTGTAATAGATGAGTTTTCGTCCGAAAACCTGTTACTTCGAAAGAGATTGTCCAGTTTGTACACGAAGTGCATCCAGTTTTTCCCATAACCCTCTCAACTTTTTAGCACATGCTATGTGGGTGAAATTATGATACCATGCCAAGTTTCAACCTTTCCAGAGTTCATTTGCAGTGCTTGTCAATATCAGGGTCATTTAGCTCAAAATAAATCATGAAATGCATGAAAAATAGCAAATGAAGTCAGAAAAGGGTTGAAAATTGATGATGTGGCTTTGAATGGTGCATATTGAATGCAGAAAAAGTCTAGAGTTAAAATATGTTAAAAAATGAAATCCCTTTTGTAATAGATGAGTTTTCGTCGAAAACCCTGTTACTTCGAAAGAGATTGTCCAGTTTGTACACGAAGTGCATCCAGTTTTTCCCGTAACCCTCTCAACTTTTTACCACATGCTATGTGGGTGAAATTATGATACCATGCCAAGTTTCAACCTTTTCAGAGTTCATTTGCAGTGCTTGTCAATTACAGGGTCATTTAGCTCAAAATAAATCATGAAATGCGTGAAAAATAGCAAATGAATTCAGAAAAGGGTTGAAAATTGATGATGTGGCTTCGAATGGTTCATATTGAATGCAGAAAAAGTCTGGAGTTAAAATATGTTAAAAAATGAAATCCCTTTTGTAATAGATGAGTTTTCGTCCGAAACCGTGTTACTTCGAAAGAGATTGTCCAGTTTGTACACGAAGTGCATCCAGTTTTTCCCGTAACCCTCTCAACTTTTTAGCACATGCTATGTGGGTGAAATTATGATACCATGCCAAGTTTCAGCCTTTTCAGATTTCATTTGCAGTGCTTGTCAATTTCAGGGTCATTTAGCTCAAAATAAATCATGAAATGCATGAAAAATAGCAAATGAAGTCAGAAAAGGGTTGAAAATTGATGATGTTGCTTTGAATGGTGCATATTGAATGCAGAAAAAGTCAGGAGTTAAAATATGCTAAAAAATTAAATCCCTTTTGTAATAGATGAGTTTTCGTCCAAAACCCTGTTACTTCGAAAGAGATTGTCCAGTTTGTACACGAAGTGTATCCAGTTTTTCCCGTAACCCTCTCAACTTTTTAGCACATGCTATGTGGGTGAAATTATGATACCATGCCAAGTTTCAACCTTTTCAGAGTTCATTTACAGTGCTTGTCAATTACAGGGTCATTTAGCTCAAAATAAATCATGAAATGCGTGAAAAATAGCAAATGAAGTCAGAAAAGGGTTGAAAATTGATGATGTGGCTTTGAATGGTGCATATTGAATGCAGAAAAAGTCTGGAGTTAAAATATTTTAAAAAATGAAATCCCTTTTGTAATAGATGAGTTTTCGTCCGAAAAGCTGTTAGTTCGAAAGAGACTGTCCAGTTTGTACATGAAGTGCATCTAGTTTTTCCCGTAACCCTCTCAACCTTTTAGCACATGCTATGTGGGTGAAATTATGATACCAATGCAAGTTTCAACCTTTCCAGAGTTCATTTGCAGTGCTTGTCAATTTGAGGGTCATTTAGCTCAAAATAAATCATGAAATGCATGAAAAATAGCAAATGAAGTCAGAAAAGGGTTGAAAATTGATGATGTGGCTTTGAATGGTGCATATTGAATGCAGAAAAAGTCTGGAGTTAAAATATGTTAAAAAATGAAATCCCTTTTGTAATAGATGAGTTTTCGTCCAAAAACCTGTTACATCGAAAGAGATTGTCCAGTTTGTACACGAAGTGCATCCAGTTTTTCCCGTAACCCTCTCAACTTTTTAGCACATGCTATGTGGGTGAAATTATAATACCATGCCAAGTTTCAACCTTTCCAGAGTTCATTTGCAGTGCTTGTCAATTTCAGGGTCATTTAGCTCAAAATAAATCATGAAATGCATGAAAAATAGCAAATGAAGTCAGAAAAGGGTTGAAAATTGATGATGTGGCTTTGAATGGTGCATATTGAATGCAGAAAAAGTCTAGAGTTAAAATATGTTAAAAAATGAAATCCCTTTTGTAATAGATGTGTTTTCGTCCGAAAAGCTGTTAGTTCGAAAGAGACTATCCAGTTTGTACATGAAGTGCATCTAGTTTTTCCCGTAACCCTCTCAACTTTTTAGCACATGCTATGTGGGTGAAATTATGATACCATGCCAAGTTTCAGCCTTTCCAGAGTTCATTTGCAGTGCTTGTCAATTTGAGGGTCATTTAGCTCAAAATAAATCATGAAATGCATGAAAAATAGCAAATGAAGTCAGAAAAGGGTTGAAAATTGATGATGTGGCTTTGAATGGTGCATATTGAATGCAGAAAAAGTCTGGAGTTAAAATATGTTAAAAAATGAAATCCCTTTTGTAATAGATGAGTTTTCGTCCAAAAACCTGTTACATCGAAAGAGATTGTCCAGTTTGTACACGAAGTGCATCCAGTTTTTCCCGTAACCCTCTCAACTTTTTAGCACATGCTATGTGGGTGAAATTATGATACCATGCCAAGTTTCAACCTTTCCAGAGTTCATTTGCAGTGCTTGTCAATTTCAGGGTCATTTAGCTCAAAATAAATCATGAAATGCATGAAAAATAGCAAATGAAGTCAGAAAAGGGTTGAAAATTGATGATGTGGCTTTGAATGGTGCATATTGAATGCAGAAAAAGTCTAGAGTTAAAATATGTTAAAAAATGAAATCCCTTTTGTAATAGATGAGTTTTCGTCCGAAAAGCTGTTAGTTCGAAAGAGACTGTCCAGTTTGTACATGAAGTGCATCTAGTTTTTCCCGTAACCCTCTCAACCTTTTAGCACATGCTATGTGGGTGAAATTATGATACCATGCCAAGTTTCAACCTTTCCAGAGTTCATTTGCAGTGCTTGTCAATTTGAGGGTCATTTAGCTCAAAATAAATCATGAAATGCATGAAAAATAGCAAATGAAGTCAGAAAAGGGTTGAAAATTGATGATGTGGCTTTGAATGGTGCATATTGAATGCAGAAAAAGTCTGGAGTTAAAATATGTTAAAAAATGAAATCCCTTTTGTAATAGATGAGTTTTCGTCCAAAAACCTGTTACATCGAAAGAGATTGTCCAGTTTGTACACGAAGTGCATCCAGTTTTTCCCGTAACCCTCTCAACTTTTTAGCACATGCTATGTGGGTGAAATTATGATACCATGCCAAGTTTCCACCTTTTCAGAGTTCATTTGCAGTGCTTGTCAATTACAGGGTCATTTAGCTCAAAATAAATCATGAAATGCGTGAAAAATAGCAAATGAAGTCAGAAAAGGGTTGAAAATTGATGATGTGGCTTTGAATGGTGCATATTGAATGCAGAAAAAGTCTGGAGTTGAAATATGTTAAAAAATGAAATCCCTTTTGTAATAGATGAGTTTTCGTCCGAAAAGCTATTAGTTCGAAAGAGACTGTCCAGTTTGTACATGAAGTGCATCCAGTTTTTCCCATAACCCTCTCAACTTTTTAGCACATGCTATGTGGGTGAAATTATGATACCATGCCAAGTTTCAACCTTTCCAGAGTTCATTTGCAGTGCTTGTCAATATCAGGGTCATTTAGCTCAAAATAAATCATGAAATGCATGAAAAATAGCAAATGAAGTCAGAAAAGGGTTGAAAATTGATGATGTGGCTTTGAATGGTGCATATTGAATGCAGAAAAAGTCTAGAGTTAAAATATGTTAAAAAATGAAATCCCTTTTGTAATAGATGAGTTTTCGTCCAAAACCCTGTTACTTCGAAAGAGATTGTCCAGTTTGTACACGAAGTGCATCCAGTTTTTCCCGTAACCCTCTCAACTTTTTACCACATGCTATGTGGGTGAAATTATGATACCATGCCAAGTTTCAACCTTTTCAGAGTTCATTTGCAGTGCTTGTCAATTACAGGGTCATTTAGCTCAAAATAAATCATGAAATGCGTGAAAAATAGCAAATGAATTCAGAAAAGGGTTGAAAATTGATGATGTGGCTTCGAATGGTTCATATTGAATGCAGAAAAAGTCTGGAGTTAAAATATGTTAAAAAATGAAATCCCTTTTGTAATAGATGAGTTTTCGTCCGAAACCGTGTTACTTCGAAAGAGATTGTCCAGTTTGTACACGAAGTGCATCCAGTTTTTCCCGTAACCCTCTCAACTTTTTAGCACATGCTATGTGGGTGAAATTATGATACCATGCCAAGTTTCAGCCTTTTCAGATTTCATTTGCAGTGCTTGTCAATTTCAGGGTCATTTAGCTCAAAATAAATCATGAAATGCATGAAAAATAGCAAATGAAGTCAGAAAAGGGTTGAAAATTGATGATGTTGCTTTGAATGGTGCATATTGAATGCAGAAAAAGTCAGGAGTTAAAATATGCTAAAAAATTAAATCCCTTTTGTAATAGATGAGTTTTCGTCCAAAACCCTGTTACTTCGAAAGAGATTGTCCAGTTTGTACACGAAGTGTATCCAGTTTTTCCCGTAACCCTCTCAACTTTTTAGCACATGCTATGTGGGTGAAATTATGATACCATGCCAAGTTTCAACCTTTTCAGAGTTCATTTACAGTGCTTGTCAATTACAGGGTCATTTAGCTCAAAATAAATCATGAAATGCGTGAAAAATAGCAAATGAAGTCAGAAAAGGGTTGAAAATTGATGATGTGGCTTTGAATGGTGCATATTGAATGCAGAAAAAGTCTGGAGTTAAAATATTTTAAAAAATGAAATCCCTTTTGTAATAGATGAGTTTTCGTCCGAAAAGCTGTTAGTTCGAAAGAGACTGTCCAGTTTGTACATGAAGTGCATCTAGTTTTTCCCGTAACCCTCTCAACTTTTTAGCACATGCTATGTGGGTGAAATTATGATACCATGCCAAGTTTCATCCTTTCCAGAGTTCATTTGCAGTGCTTGTCAATTTGAGGGTCATTTAGCTCAAAATAAATCATGAAATGCATGAAAAATAGCAAATGAAGTCAGAAAAGGGTTGAAAATTGATGATGTGGCTTTGAATGGTGCATATTGAATGCAGAAAAAGTCTGGAGTTAAAATATGTTAAAAAATGAAATCCCTTTTGTAATAGATGAGTTTTCGTCCAAAAACCTGTTACATCGAAAGAGATTGTCCAGTTTGTACACGAAGTGCATCCAGTTTTTCCCGTAACCCTCTCAACTTTTTAGCACATGCTATGTGGGTGAAATTATGATACCATGCCAAGTTTCAACCTTTCCAGAGTTCATTTGCAGTGCTTGTCAATTTCAGGGTCATTTAGCTCAAAATAAATCATGAAATGCATGAAAAATAGCAAATGAAGTCAGAAAAGGGTTGAAAATTGATGATGTGGCTTTGAATGGTGCATATTGAATGCAGAAAAAGTCTAGAGTTAAAATATGTTAAAAAATGAAATCCCTTTTGTAATAGATGTGTTTTCGTCCGAAAAGCTGTTAGTTCGAAAGAGACTATCCAGTTTGTACATGAAGTGCATCTAGTTTTTCCCGTAACCCTCTCAACTTTTTAGCACATGCTATGTGGGTGAAATTATGATACCATGCCAAGTTTCAGCCTTTCCAGAGTTCATTTGCAGTGCTTGTCAATTTGAGGGTCATTTAGCTCAAAATAAATCATGAAATGCATGAAAAATAGCAAATGAAGTCAGAAAAGGGTTGAAAATTGATGATGTGGCTTTGAATGGTGCATATTGATGCAGAAAAAGTCTGGAGTTAAAATATGTTAAAAAATTAAATCCCTTTTGTAATAGATGAGTTTTCGTCCAAAAACCTGTTACATCGAAAGAGATTGTCCAGTTTGTACACGAAGTGCATCCAGTTTTTCCCGTAACCCTCTCAACTTTTTAGCACATGCTATGTCGGTGAAATTATGATACCATGCCAAGTTTCAACCTTTCCAGAGTTCATTTGCAGTGCTTGTCAATTTCAGGGTCATTTAGCTCAAAATAAATCATGAAATGCATGAAAAATAGCAAATGAAGTCAGAAAAGGGTTGAAAATTGATGATGTGGCTTTGAATGGTGCATATTGAATGCAGAAAAAGTCTAGAGTTAAAATATGTTAAAAAATGAAATCCCTTTTGTAATAGATGAGTTTTCGTCCGAAAAGCTGTTAGTTCGAAAGAGACTGTCCAGTTTGTACATGAAGTGGATCTAGTTTTTCCCGTAACCCTCTCAACCTTTTAGCACATGCTATGTGGGTGAAATTATGATACCATGCCAAGTTTCAACCTTTCCAGAGTTCATTTGCAGTGCTTGTCAATTTGAGGGTCATTTAGCTCAAAATAAATCATGAAATGCATGAAAAATAGCAAATGAAGTCAGAAAAGGGTTGAAAATTGATGATGTGGCTTTGAATGGTGCATATTGAATGCAGAAAAAGTCTGGAGTTAAAATATGTTAAAAAATGAAATCCCTTTTGTAATAGATGAGTTTTCGTCCAAAAACCTGTTACATCGAAAGAGATTGTCCAGTTTGTACACGAAGTGCATCCAGTTTTTCCCGTAACCCTCTCAACTTTTTAGCACATGCTATGTGGGTGAAATTATGATACCATGCCAAGTTTCCACCTTTTCAGAGTTCATTTGCAGTGCTTGTCAATTACAGGGTCATTTAGCTCAAAATAAATCATGAAATGCGTGAAAAATAGCAAATGAAGTCAGAAAAGGGTTGAAAATTGATGATGTGGCTTTGAATGGTGCATATTGAATGCAGAAAAAGTCTGGAGTTGAAATATGTTAAAAAATGAAATCCCTTTTGTAATAGATGAGTTTTCGTCCGAAAAGCTATTAGTTCGAAAGAGACTGTCCAGTTTGTACATGAAGTGCATCTAGTTTTTCCCGTAACCCTCTCAACTTTTTAGCACATGCTATGTGGGTGAAATTATGATACCATGCCAAGTTTCAGCCTTTTCAGATTTCATTTGCAGTGCTTGTCAATTTCAGGGTCATTTAGCTCAAAATAAATCATGAAATGGATGAAAAATAGCAAATGAAGTCAGAAAAGGGTTGAAAATTGATGATGTTACTTTGAATGGTCCATATTGAATGCAGAAAAAGTCTGGAGTTAAAATATGCTAAAAAATGAAATCCCTTTTGTAATAGATGAGTTTTCGTCCGAAGCCGTGTTACTTCGAAAGTGATTGTCCAGTTTGTACACGAAGTGCATCCAGTTTTTCCCGTAACCCTCTCAACTTTTTAGCACATGCTATGTGGATGAAATTATGATACCATGCCAAGTTTCAACCTTTCCAGAGTTCATTTGCAGTGCTTGTCAATTTCAGGGTCATTTAGCTCAAAATAAATCATGAAATGCATGAAAAATAGCAAATGAAGTCAGAAAAGGTTTGAAAATTGATGATGTGGCTTTGAATGGTGCATATTGAATGCAGAAAAAGTCTAGAGTTAAAATATGTTAAAAAAATGAAATCCCTTTTGTAATAGATGAGTTTTCGTTCGAAACCTTGTTACTTCGAAAGAGATTGTCCAGTTTGTACACGAAGTGCATACAGTTTTTCCCGTAACCCTCTCAACTTTTTAGCACATGATATGTGGGTGAAATTATGATAGCATGCCAAGTTTCAATCTTTTCAGAGTACATTTGCAGTGCTTTCAATTACAAGGTCATTTAGCTAAAAATAAATCATGAAATGCGTCAAAAATACCAAATGAAGTCAGAAAAGGGTTGAAAATTGATGATGTGGCTTTGAATGGTGCATATTGAATGCAGAAAAAGTCTGGACTTAAAATATGTTAAAAAAATGAAATCCCTTTTGTAATAGATGAGTTTTCGTCCGAAACCGTGTTACTTCGAAAGAGATTGTCCAGTTTGTACATGAAGTGCATCCAGTTTTTCCCTAAACCCTCTCAACTTTTTAGCACATGCTATGTGGGTGAAATTATGATACCATGCCAAGTTTCAACCTTTTCAGAGTTCATTTGCAGTGCTTGTCAATTACAGTGTCATTTAGCTCAAAATAAATCATGAAATGCGTGAAAAATAGCAAATGAAGTCAGAGAAGGGTTGAAAATTGATGATGTGGCTTTGAATGGTGCATATTGAATGCAGAAAAAATCTGGAGTTAAAATATGCTAAAAAATGAAATCCCTTTTGTAATAGATGAGTTTTCGTCCGAAAACCTGTTACTTCGAAAGAGATTGTCCAGTTTGTACACAAAGTGCATCCAGTTTTTCCCGTAACCCTCTCAACTTTTTAGCACATGCTATGTGGGTGAAATTATGATACCATGCCAAGTTTCAACCTTTCCAGAGTTCATTTGCAGTGCTTGTCAATTTCAGGGTCATTTAGCTCAAAATAAATCATGAAATGCATGAAAAATAGCAAATGAAGTCAGAAAAGGGTTGAAAATTGATGATGTTGCTTTGAATGGTGCATATTGAATGCAGAAAAAGTCTGGAGTTAAAATATGCTAAAAAATGAAATCCCTTTTGTAATAGATGAGTTTTCGTCCGAAACCGTGTTACTTCGAAAGAGATTGTCCAGTTTGTACACGAAGTGCATCCAATTTTTCCAGTAACCCTCTCAACTTTTTAGCACATGCTATGTGGGTGAAATTATGATACCATGCCAAGTTTCAACCTTTCCAGAGTTCATTTGCAGTGCTTGTCAATTTCAGGGTCATTTAGCTCAAAATAAATCATGAAATGCATGAAAAATAGCAAATGAAGTCAGAAAAGGTTTGAAAATTGATGATGTGGCTTTGAATGGTGCATATTGAATGCAGAAAAAGTCTAGAGTTAAAATATGTTAAAAAAAATGAAATCCCTTTTGTAATAGATGACTTTTCGTGCGAAACCCTGTTACTTCGAAAGAGATTTTCCAGTTTGTACACGAAGTGCATCCAGTTTTTCCCGTAACCCTCTCAACTTTTTAGCACATGATATGTGGGTGAAATTATGATACCATGCCAAGTTTCAACCTTTTCAGAGTTCATTTGCAGTGCTTGTCAATTACAGGGTCATTTAGCTCAAAATAAATCATGAAATGCATGAAAAATAGCAAATGAAGTCAGAAAAGGGTTGAAAATTGATGATGTGGCTTTGAATGGTGCATATTGAATGCAGAAAAAGTCTGGAGTTAAAATATGTTAAAAAATGAAATCCCTTTTGTAATAGATGAGTTTTCGTCCGAAAAGCTGTTAGTTCGAAAGAGACTGTCCAGTTTGTACATGAAGTGCATCTAGTTTTTCCCGTAACCCTCTCAACTTTTTAGCACATGCTATGTGGGTGAAACTATGATACCATGCCAAGTTTCAACCTTTCCAGAGTTCATTTGCAGTGCTTGTCAATTTGAGGGTCATTTAGCTCAAAATAAATCATGAAATGCATGAAAAATAGCAAATGAAGTCAGAAAAGGGTTGAAAATTGATGATGTGGCTTTGAATGGTGCATATTTAATTTAGAAAAAGTCTGGAGTTAAAATATGTTAAAAAATGAAATCCCTTTTGTAATAGATGAGTTTTCGTCCGAAAACCTGTTACTTCGAAAGAGATTGTCCAGTTTGTACACGAAGTGCATCCAGTTTTTCCCATAACCCTCTCAACTTTTTAGCACATGCTATGTGGGTGAAATTATGATACCATGCCAAGTTTCAACCTTTCCAGAGTTCATTTGCAGTGCTTGTCAATATCAGGGTCATTTAGCTCAAAATAAATCATGAAATGCATGAAAAATAGCAAATGAAGTCAGAAAAGTGTTGAAAATTGATGATGTGGCTTTGAATGGTGCATATTGATTGCAGAAAAAGTCTGGAGTTAAAATATGTTAAAAAAATGAAATCCCTTTTGTAATAGATGAGTTTTCGTTCGAAACCCTGTTACTTCGAAAGAGATTGTCCAGTTTGTACACGAAGTGCATCCAGTTTTTCCCGTAACCCTCTCAACTTTTTACCACATGCTATGTGGGTGAAATTATGATACCATGCCAAGTTTCCAGTTTTTCAGAGTTCATTTGCAGTGCTTGTCAATTACAGGGTCATTTAGCTCAAAATAAATCATGAAATGCGTGAAAAATAGCAAATGAAGTCAGAAAAGGGTTGAAAATTGATGATGTGGCTTTGAATGGTGCATATTGAATGCAGAAAAAGTCTGGAGTTGAAATATGTTAAAAAATGAAATCCCTTTTGTAATAGATGAGTTTTCATCCGAAAAGCTGTTAGTTCGAAAGAGACTGTCCAGTTTGTACATGAAGTGCATCTAGTTTTTCCCGTAACCCTCTCAACTTTTTAGCACATGCTATGTGGGTGAAATTATGATACCATGCCAAGTTTCAGCCTTTTCAGATTTCATTTGCAGTGCTTGTCAATTTCAGGGTCATTTAGCTCAAAATAAATCATGAAATGCATGAAAAATAGCAAATGAAGTCAGAAAAGGGTTGAAAATTGATGATGTTACTTTGAATGGTGCATATTGAATGCAGAAAAAGTCTGGAGTTAAAATATGCTAAAAAATGAAATCCCTTTTGTAATAGATGAGTTTTCGTCCGAAGCCGTGTTACTTCGAAAGTGATTGTCCAGTTTGTACACGAAGTGCATCCAGTTTTTTCCGTAACCCTCTCAACTTTTTAGCACATGCTATGTGGGTGAAATTATGATACCATGCCAAGTTTCAACCTTTCCAGAGTTCATTTGCAGTGCTTGTCAATTTCAGGGTCATTTAGCTCAAAATAAATCATGAAATGCATGAAAAATAGCAAATGAAGTCAGAAAAGGTTTGAAAATTGATGATGTGGCTTTGAATGGTGCATATTGAATACAGAAAAAGTCTGGAGTTAAAATATGTTAAAAAAATGAAATCCCTTTTGTAATAGATGAGTTTTCGTTCGAAACCTTGTTACTTCGAAAGAGATTGTCCAGTTTGTACACGAAGTGCATCCAGTTTTTCCCGTAACCCTCTCAACTTTTTAGCACATGATATGTGGGTGAAATTATGATAGCATGCCAAGTTTCAACCTTTCCAGAGTTCATTTGCAGTGCTTGTCAATTTCAGGGTCATTTAGCTCAAAATAAATCATGAAATGCATGAAAAATAGCAAATGAAGTCAGAAAAGGTTTGAAAATTGATGATGTGGCTTTGAATGGTTCATATTGAATGCAGAAAAAGTCTGGAGTTAAAATATGTTAAAAAAATGAAATCCCTTTTGTAATAGATGAGTTTTCGTCCGAAAAGATGTTAGTTCGAAAGAGACTGTCCAGTTTGTACATGAAGTGCATCTAGTTTTTCCCGTAACCCTCTCAACTTTTTAGCACATGCTATGTGGGTGAAATTATGATACCATGCCAAGTTTCAACCTTTCCAGAGTTCATTTGCAGTGCTTGTCAATTTGAGGGTCATTTAGCTCAAAATAAATCATGAAATGCATGAAAAATAGCAAATGAAGTCAGAAAAGGGTTGAAAATTGATGATGTGGCTTTGAATGGTGCATATTGAATGCAGAAAAAGTCTGGAGTTAAAATATGTTAAAAAATGAAATCCCTTTTGTAATAGATGAGTTTTCGTCCAAAAACCTGTTACTTCGAAAGAGATTGTCCAGTTTGTACACGAAGTGCATCCAGTTTTTCCCGTAACCCTCTCAACTTTTTAGCACATGCTATGTGGGTGAAATTATGATACCATGCCAAGTTTCAACCTTTCCAGAGTTCATTTGCAGTGCTTGTCAATTTGAGGGTCATTTAGCTCAAAATAAATCATGAAATGCATGAAAAATAGCAAATGAAGTCAGAAAAGGGTTGAAAATTGATGATGTGGCTTTGAATGGTGCATATTGAATGCAGAAAAAGCCTAGAGTTAAAATATGTTAAAAAATGAAATCCGTTTTGTAATAGATGAGTTTTCGTCCAAAACCCAGTTACTTCGAAAGAGATTGTCCAGTTTGTACACGAAGTGCATCCAGTTTTTCCCGTAACCCTCTCAACTTTTTACCACATGCTATGTGGGTGAAATTATGATACCATGCCAAGTTTCCACCTTTTCAGAGTTCATTTGCAGTGCTTGTCAATTACAGGGTCATTTAGCTCGAAATAAATCATGAAATGCGTGAAAAATAGCAAATGAAGTCAGAAAAGGGTTGAAAATTGATGATGTGGCTTTGAATGGTGCATATTGAATGCAGAAAAAGTCTGGAGTTAAAATATGTTAAAAAATGAAATCCCTTTTGTAATAGATGAGTTTTCGTCCGAAAACCTGTTAGTTCGAAAGAGACTGTCCAGTTTGTACATGAAGTGCATCTAGTTTTTCCCGTAACCCTCTCAACTTTTTAGCACATGCTATGTGGGTGAAATTGTGATACCATGCCAAGTTTCAGCCTTTTCAGATTTCATTTGCAGTGCTTGTCAATTTCAGGGTCATTTAGCTCAAAATAAATCATGAAATGCATGAAAAATAGCAAATGAAGTCAGAAAAGGGTTGAAAATTGATGATGTTACTTTGAATGGTGCATATTGAATGCAGAAAAAGTCTGGAGTTAAAATATGCTAAAAAATGAAATCCCTTTTGTAATAGATGAGTTTTCGTCCGAAGCCGTGTTACTTCGAAAGTGATTGTCCAGTTTGTACACGAAGTGCATCCAGTTTTTCCCGTAACCCTCTCAACTTTTTAGCACATGCTATGTGGGTGAAATTATGATACCATGCCAAGTTTCAACCTTTCCAGAGTTCATTTGCAGTGCTTGTCAATTTCAGGGTCATTTAGCTCAAAATAAATCATGAAATGCATGAAAAATAGCAAATGAAGTCAGAAAAGGTTTGAAAATTGATGATGTGGCTTTGAATGGTGCATATTGAATGCAGAAAAAGTCTGGAGTTAAAATATGTTTAAAAAAATGAAATCCCTTTTGTAATAGATGAGTTTTCGTTCGAAACCCTGTTACTTCGAAAGAGATTGTCCAGTTTGTACACGAAGTGCATCCAGTTTTTCCCGTAACCCTCTCAACTTTTTAGCACATGATATGTGGGTGAAATTATGATACCATGCCAAGTTTCAATCTTTTCAGAGTACATTTGCAGTGCTTGTCAATTACAAGGTCATTTAGCTAAAAATAAATCATGAAATGCGTGAAAAATACCAAATGAAGTCAGAAAAGGGTTGAAAATTGATGATGTGGCTTTGAATGGTGCATATTGAATGCAGAAAAAGTCTGGAGTTAAAATATGCTAAAAAATGAAATCCCTTTTGTAATAGATGAGTTTTCGTCCGAAAAGCTGTTAGTTCGAAAGAGACTGTCCAGTTTGTACATGAAGTGCATCTAGTTTTTCCCGTAACCCTCTCAACTTTTTAGCACATGCTATGTGGGTGAAATTATGATACCATGCCAAGTTTCAGCCTTTTCAGATTTCATTTGCAGTGCTTGGCAATTTCAGGGTCATTTAGCTCAAAATAAATCATGAAATGCATGAAAAATAGCAAATGAAGTCAGAAAAGGGTTGAAAATTGATGATGTTACTTTGAATGGTGCATATTCAATGCAGAAAAAGTCTGGAGTTAAACTATGCTAAAAAATGAAATCCCTTTTGTAATAGATGAGTTTTCGTCCGAAGCCGTGTTACTTCGAAAGAGATTGTCCTGTTTGTACACGAAGTGCATCCAGTTTTTCCCGTAACCCTCTCAACTTTTTAGCACATGCTATGTGGGTGAAATTATGATACCATGCCAAGTTTCAACCTTTCCAGAGTTCATTTGCAGTGCTTGTCAATATCAGGGTCATTTAGCTCAAAATAAATCATGAAATGCATGAAAAATAGCAAATGAAGTCAGAAAAGGGTTGAAAATTGATGATGTGGCTTTGAATGGTGCATATTGAATGCAGAAAAAGTCTAGAGTTAAAATATGTTAAAAAATGAAATCCCTTTTGTAATAGATGAGTTTTCGTCCAAAACCCTGTTACTTCGAAAGAGATTGTCCAGTTTGTACACGAAGTGCATCCAGTTTTTCCCGTAACCCTCTCAACTTTTTACCACATGCTATGTGGGTGAAATTATGATACCATGCCAAGTTTCCACCTTTTCAGAGTTCATTTGCAGTGCTTGTCAATTACAGGGTCATTTAGCTCAAAATAAATCATGAAATGCGTGAAAAATAGCAAATGAAGTCAGAAAAGGGTTGAAAATTGATGATGTGGCTTTGAATGGTGCATATTGAATGCAGAAAAAGTCTGGAGTTAAAATATGTTAAAAAATGAAATCCCTTTTGTAATAGATGAGTTTTCGTCCGAAAAGCTGTTAGTTCGAAAGAGACTGTCCAGTTTGTACATGAAGTGCATCTAGTTTTTCCCGTAACCCTCTCAACTTTTTAGCACATGCTATGTGGGTGAAATTATGATACCATGCCAAGTGTCAACCTTTCCAGAGTTCATTTGCAATGCTTGTCAATTTCAGGGTCATTTAGCTCAAAATAAATCATGAAATGCATGAAAAATAGCAAATGAAGTCAGAAAAGGTTTGAAAATTGATGAGGTGGCTTTGAATGGTGCATATTGAATGCAGAAAAAGTCTGGAGTTAAAATATGTTAAAAAATGAAATCCCTTTTGTAATAGATGAGTTTTCGTTCGAAACCCTGTTACTTCGAAAGAGATTGTCCAGTTTGTACACGAAGTGCAATCAGTTTTTCCCGTAACCCTCTCAACTTTTTAGCACATGATATGTGGGTGAAATTATGATACCATGCCAAGTTTGAATCTTTTCAGAGTACATTTGCAGTGCTTGTCAATTACAAGGTCATTTAGCTAAAAATAAATCATGAAATGCGTCAAAAATACCAAATGAAGTCAGAAAAGGGTTGAAAATTGATGCTGTGGCTTTGAATGGTGCATATTGAATGCAGAAAAAGTCTGGACTTAAAATATGTTAAAAAAATGAAATCCCTTATGTAATAGATGAGTTTTCGACCGAAACCGTGTTACTTCGAAAGAGATTGTCCAGTTTGTACACGAAGTGCATCCAGTTTTTCCCTTAACAATCTCAACTTTTTAGCACATGCTATGTGGGTGAAATTATGATACCAAGCCAAGTTTCAACCTTTTCAGAGTTCATTTGCAGTGCTTGTCAATTACAGTGTCATTTAGCTCAAAATAAATCATGAAATCCGTGAAAAATAGCAAATGAAGTCAGAGAAGGGTTGAAAATTGATGATGTGGCTTTGAATGGTGCATATTGAATGCAGAAAAAATCTGGAGTTAAAATATGCTAAAAATGAAATCCCTTTTGTAATAGATGAGTTTTCGTCCGAAACCGTGTTACTTCGAAAGAGATTGTCCAGTTTGTACACGAAGTGCATCCAGTTTTTCCCTTAACCCTCTCAACTTTTTAGCACATGCTATGTGGGTTAAATTATGATACCATGCCAAGTTTCAACCTTTCCAGAGTTCATTTGCAGTGCTTGTCAATTTCAGGGTCATTTAGCTCAAAATAAATCATGAAATGCATGAAAAATAGCAAATGAAGTCAGAAAAGGTTTGAAAATTGATGATGTGGCTTTGAATGGTGCATATTGAATGCAAAAAAAGTCTAGAGTTAAAATATGTTAAAAAAATGAAATCCCTTTTGTAATAGATGAGTTTTCGTCCGAAACCCTGTTACTTCGAAAGAAATTGTCCAGTTTGTACACGAAGTGCATCCAGTTTTTCCCGTAACCCTCTCCACTTTTTAGCACATGATATGTGGGTGAAATTATGATACCATGCCAAGTTTCAATCTTTTCAGAGTACATTTGCAGTGCTTGTCAATTACAAGGTCATTTAGCTAAAAATAAATCATGAAATGCGTGAAAAATACCAAATGAAGTCAGAAAAGGGTTGAAAATTGATGATGTGGCTTTGAATGGTGCATATTGAATGCAGAAAAAGTCTGGACTTAAAATATGTTAAAAAAATGAAATCCCTTTTGTAATAGATGAGTTTTCGTCCGAAACCGTGTTACTTCGAAAGAGATTGTCCAATTTGTACACGAAGTGCATCCAGTTTTTCCCGTAACCCTCTCAACTTTTTAGCACATGCTATGTGGGTGAAATTATGATACCATGCCAAGTTTCAACCTTTCCAGAGTTCATTTGCAGTGCTTGTCAATTTCAGGGTCATTTAGCTCAAAATAAATCATAAAATGCATGAAAAATAGCAAATGAAGTCAGAAAAGGGTTGAAAATTGAAGATGTGGCTTTGAATGGTGCATATTGAATGCAGAAAAAGTCTGGAGTTAAAATATGCTAAAAAATGAAATCCCTTTTGTAATAGATGAGTTTTCGTCCAAAACCCTGTTACTTCGAAAGAGACTGTCCAGTTTGTACACGAAGTGCATCTAGTTTTTCCCGTAACCCTCTCAACTTTTTAGCACATGCTATGTGGGTGAAATTATGATACCATGCCAAGTTTCAACCTTTCCAGAGTTCATTTGCAGTGCTTGTCAGTTTCAGGGTCATTTAGCTCAAAATAAATCATGAAATGCATGAAAAATAGCAAATGAAGTCAGAAAAGGGTTGAAAATTGATGATGTGGCTTTGAATGGTGCATATTGAATGCAGAAAAAGTCTGGAGTTAAAATATGTTAAAAAATGAAATCCCTTTTGTAATAGAATTAGTTTTCGTCCGAAAACCTATTACTTCGAAAGAGACTGTCCAGTTTGAACACGAAGTGCATCTAGTTTTTCCCGTAACCCTCTCAACTTTTTAGCACATGCTATGTGGGTGAAATTATGATACCATGCCAAGTTTCAACCTTTCCAGAGTTCATTTGCAGTGCTTGTCATTATCAGGGTCATTTAGCTCAAAATAAATCATGAAATGCGTGAAAAATATCAAATGAAGTCAGAAAAGGGTTGAAAATTGATGATGTGGCTTTGAATCGTCCATATTGAATGCAGAAAAAGTCTGGAGTTAAAATATGTTAAAAAAATGAAATCCCTTTTGTAATAGATGAGTTTTCGTCCGAAACCGTGTTACTTCGAAAGAGATTGTCTAGTTTGTACACGAAGTGCATCCAGTTTTTCCCGTAACCCTCTCAACTTTTTAGCGCATGCTATGTGGGTGAAATTATGATACCATGCCAAGTTTCAACATTTCTAGAGTTCATTTGCAGTGCTTGTCAATTTCAGGGTCATTTTGCTCAAAATAAATCATGAAATGCATGAAAAATAGCAAATGAAGTCAGAAAAGGGTTGAAAATGATGATGTGGCTTTGAATGGTGCATATTGAATGCATACATAGTCTGGAGTTAAAATATGTTAAAAAAATAAATCCCTTTTGTAATAGATGAGTTTTCGTCCGAAACCGTGTTACTTCAAAAAAGATTGTCCAGTTTGTACACGAAGTGCATCCAGTTTTTCCCGTAACCCTCTCAACTTTTTAGCACATGCTATGTGGGTGAAATTATGATACCATACCAAGTTTCAACCTTTTCAGAGTTCATTTGCAATGCTTGTCAATTTCAGGGTCATTTAGCTCAAAATAAATCATGAAATGCATGAAAAATAGCAAATGAAGTCAGAAAAGGGTTGAAAATGATGATGTGGCTTTGAATGGTGCATATTGAATGCAGACAAAGTCTGGAGTTAAAATATGCTAAAAAATTAAATCCCTTTTGTAATAGATGAGTTTTCGTCCGAAACCGTGTTACTTCGAAAGAGATTGTCCAGTTTGTACACGAAATGCATCCAGTTTTTCCCGTAACCCTCTCAACTTTTTAGCACAAGCTATGTGGGTGAAATTATGATACCATGACAAGTTTCAAACTTTCCAGAGTTCATTTGCAGTGCTTGTCAATTTCAGGGTCATTTAGCTCAAAATAAATCATGAAATGCATGAAAAATAGCAAATGAAGTCAGAAAAGGGTTGAAAATTGATGATGTGGCTTTGAATGGTGCATATTGAATGAAGAAAAAGTCTAGAGTTAAAATATGTTAAAAAAATGAAATCCCTTTTGTAATAGATGAGTTTTCGTCCAAAACCCTGTTACTTCGAAAGAGATTGTCCAGTTTGTACACGAAGTGCATCCAGTTTTTCCCGTAACCCTCTCAACTTTTTAGCACATGCTATGTGGGTGAAATTATGATACCATGCCAAGTTTCAACCTTTCCAGAGTTCATTTGCAGTGCTTGTCAATTTCAGGGTCAATTAGCTCAAAATAAATCATGAAATGCGTGAAAAATAGCAAATGAAGTCAGAAAAGGGTTGAAAATTGATGATGTGGCTTTGAATGGTCCATATTGAATGCAGAAAAAGTCTGGAGTTAAAATATGTTAAAAAATGAAATCCCTTTTGTAAGAGATGAGTTTTCGTCCGAAAACCTGTTACTTCGAAAGAGATTGTCCAGTTTGTACACGAAGTGCATCCAGTTTTTCCCGTAACCCTCTCAACTTTTTAGAACATGCTATGTGGGTGAAATTATGATACCATGCCAAGTTTCAACCTTTCCAGAGTTCATTTGCAGTGCTTGTCAATTTCAGGGTCATTTAGCTCAAAATAAATCATGAAATGCATGAAAAATAGCAAATAAAGTCAGAAAAGGGTTGAAAATTGATGATGTGGCTTTGAATGGTGCATATTGAATGCAGAAAAAGTCTGGAGTTTAAATATGTTAAAAAAATGAAATCCCTTTTGTAATAGATGAGTTTTCGTCCGAAAACCTGTTACTTCAAAAGAGATTGTCCAGTTTGTACACGAAGTGCATCCAGTTTTTCCCATAACCCTCTCAACTTTTTAGCACATGCTATGTGGGTGAAATTATGATACCATACCAAGTTTCAACCTTTCCAGAGTTCATTTGCAGTGCTTGTCAATTTCAGGGTCATTTAGCTCAAAATAAATCATGAAATGCGTGAAAAATAGCAAATGAAGTCAGAAAAGGGTTGAAAATTGATGATGTGGCTTTGAATGGTGCATATTGGATGCAGACAAAGTCTGGAGTTAAAATATGCTAAAAAATTAAATCCCTTTTGTAATAGATGAGTTTTCGTCCGAAACCGTGTTACTTCGAAAGAGATTGTCCAGTTTGTACACGAAGTGCATCCAGTTTTTCCCGTAACCATCTCAACTTTTTAGCACCTGCTATGTGGGTGAAATTATGATACCATGCCAAGTTTCAACCTTTTCAGAGTTCATTTGCAGTGCTTGTCAATTTCAGGGTCATTTAGCTCAAAATAAATCATGAAATGCGTGAAAAATAGCAAATGAAGTCAGAAAAGGGTTGAAAATGATGATGTGGCTTTGAATGGTGCATATTGAATGAAGAAAAAGTCTGGAGTTAAAATATGTTCAAAAAATGAAATCCCTTTTGTAATAGATGAGTTTTCGTCCGAAACCCTGTTACTTCAAAAGAGATTGTCCAGTTTGTACACGAAGTGCATCTAGTTTTTCCCGTAACCCTCTCAACTTTTTAGCACATGCTATGTGGGTGAAATTATGATACCATGCCAAGTTTCAACCTTTCTAGAGTTCATTTGCAGTGCTTGTCAATTTCAGGGTCATTTAGCTCAAAATAAATAATGAAATGCATGAAAAATAGCAAATGAAGTCAGAAAAGGGTTGAAAATTATGATGTGGCTTTGAATGGTGCATATTGAATGCAGAAAAAGTCTGGAGTTAAAATATGTTAAAAAAATGAAATCCCTTTTGTAATAGATGAGTTTTCGTCCGAAGCCCTGTTACTTCGAAAGAGATTGTCCAGTTTGTACACGAAGTGCATCCAGTTTTTCCCGTAACCCTCTCAACTTTTGAGCACATGCTATGTGGGTGAAATTATGATACCATGGCACGTTTCAACCTTTTCAAAGTTCATTTGCAGTGCTTGTCAATTTCAGGGTCATTTAGCTCAAAATAAATCATGAAATGCATGAAAAATAGCAAATGAAGTCAGAAAAGGATTGAAAATGATGATGTGGCTTTGAATGGTGCATATTGAATGCAGACAAAGTCTGGAGTTAAAATATGCTAAAAAATTAAATCCCTTTTGTAATAGATGAGTTTTCGTCCGAAACCGTGTTACTTCGAAAGAGATTGTCCAGTTTATACATGAAGTGCATCTAGTTTTTCCCGTAACCCTCTCAACTTTTTAGCACATGCTATGTGGGTGAAATTATGATACCATGCCAAGTTTCAACATTTCCAGAGTTCATTTGCAGTGCTTGTCAATTTCAGGGTCATTTAGCTCAAAATAAATCATCAAATGTATGAAAAATAGCAAATGAAGTCAGAAAAGGGTTGAAAATTGATGATGTGGCTTTGAATGGTGCATATTGAATGTAGATAAAGTCTAGAGTTAAAATATGTTAAAAAAATGAAATCCCTTTTGTAATAGATGAGTTTTCGTCCGAAACTGTGTTACTTCGAAAGAGATTGTCCAGTTTGTACACGAAGTGCATCCAGTTTTTCCCGTAACCCTCTCAACTTTTTAGCACATGCTATGTGGGTGAAATTAGGATACCATGCCAAGTTTCAACCTTTACAGAGTTCATTTGCAGTGCTTGTCAATTTCAGGGTCATTTAACTCAAAATAAATCATGAAATGCATGAAAAATAGCAAATGAAGTTAGAAAAGGGTTGAAAATTGATGATGTGGCTTTGAATGGTGCATATTGAATGCAGAAAAAGTCTAGAGTTAAAATATGTTAAAAAATGAAATCCCTTTTGTAATAGATGAGTTTTCGTCCAAAACCCTGTTACTTCGAAAGAGATTGTCCAGTTTGTACACGAAGTGCATCTAGTTTTTCCCGTAACCCTCTCAACTTTTTAGCCCATGCTATGTGGGTGAAATTATGATACCATGCCAAGTTTCAACCTTTCCAGAGTTCATTTGCAGTGCTTGTCAATTTCAGGGTCATTTAGCTCAAAATAAATCATGAAATGCATGAAAAATAGCAAATGAAGTTAGAAAAGGGTTGAAAATTGATGATGTGGCTTTGAATGGTGCATATTGAATGCAGAAAAAGTCTAGAGTTAAAATATGTTAAAAAAATGAAATCCCTTTTGTAATAGATGAGTTTTCGTCCAAAACCCTGTTACTTCGAAAGAGATTGTCCAGTTTGTACACGAAGTGCATCCAGTTTTTCCCGTAACCCTCTCAACTTTTTAGCACATGCTATGTGGGTGAAATTATGATACCATGCCAAGTTTCAACCTTTCCAGAGTTCATTTGCAGTGCTTGTCAATTTGAGGGTCATTTAGGTCAAAATAAATCATGAACTGCGTGAAAAATAGCAAATGAAGTCAGAAAAGGGTTGAAAATTGATGATGTGGCTTTGAATGGTGCATATTGAAGGCAGAAAAAGTCTGGAGTTAAAATATGTTAAAAAAATGAAATCCCTTTTGTAAGAGATGAGTTTTCGTCCGAAAACCTGTTACTTCGAAAGAGATTGTCCAGTTTGTACACGAAGTGCATCCAGTTTTTCCCGTAACCCTCTCAACTTTTTAGCACATGCTATGTGGGTGAAATTATGATACCATGCCAAGTTTCAACCTTTCCAGAGTTCATTTGCAGTGCTTGTCAATTTCAGGGTCATTTAGCTCAAAATAAATCATGAAATGCGTGAAAAATGGCAAATGAAGTCAGAAAAGGGTTGAAAATTGATGATGTGGCTTTGAATGGTGCATATTGAATGCAGAAAAAGTTTGGAGTTTAAATATGTTAAAAAAAGGAAATCCCTTTTGTAATAGATGAGTTTTCGTCCGAAAACCTGTTACTTCGAAAGAGATTGTCCAGTTTGTACACAAAGTGCATCCAGTTTTTCCCGTAACCCTCTCAACTTTTTAGCACATGCTATGTGGGCGAAATTATGATACCATGCCAAGTTTCAACCTTTCCAGAGTTCATTTGCAGTGCTTGTCAATTTCATGGTCATTTAGCTCAAAATAAATCCTGAAATGCGTGAAAAATGGCAAATGAAGTCAGAAAAGGGTTGAAAATTGATGATGTGGCTTTGAATGGTGCATATTGAATGCAGAAAAAGTTTGGAGTTTAAATAAGTTAAAAAAATGAAATCCCTTTTGTAATAGATGAGTTTTCGTTCGAAAACCTGTTACTTCGAAAGAGATTGTCCAGTTTGTACACGAAGTGCATCCAGTTTTTCCCGTAACCCTCTCAACTTTTTAGCACATGCTATGTGGGTGAAATTATGATACCATGCCAAGTTTCAACCTTTTCAGAGTTCATTTGCAGTGCTTGTCAATTTCAGTGTCATTTAGCTCAAAATAAATCATGAAATGCATGAAAAATAGCAAATGAAGTCAGAAAAGGGTTGAAAATGATGATGTGGCTTTGAATGGTGCATATTGAATGCAGACAAAGTTTGGAGTTAAAATGTGCTAAAACATTAAATCCCTTTTGTAATAGATGAGTTTTCGTCCGAAACTGTGTTACTTCGAAATAGATTGTCCAGTTTGTACACGAAGTGCATCTAGTTTTTCCCGTAACCCTCTCAACTTTTTAGCACATGCTATGTGGGTGAAATTATGATACCATGCCAAGTTTCAACCTTTCCAGAGTTCATTTGCAGTGCTTGTCAATTTCAGGGTCATTTAGCTCAAAATAAATCATGAAATGCATGAAAAATAGCAAATGAAGTGAGAAAAGGGTTGAAAATGATGATGTGGCTTTGAATGGTGCATATTGAATGTAGAAAAATTCTCTTGTTAAAATATGTTAAAAAATGAAATCCCTTTTGTAATAGATTTGTTTTCGTCCAAAACCCTGTTACTTCGAAAGAGATTGTCCAGTTTGTACAAGAAGTGCATCCAGTTTTTCCCGTAACCCTCTCAACTTTTTAGCACATGCTATGTGGGTGAAATTATGATACCATGCCAAGTTTCAACCTTTTCAGAGTGCATTTGCAGTGCTTGTCAATTTCAGTGTCATTTAGCTCAAAATAAATCATGAAATGCATGAAAAATAGCAAATGAAGTGAGAAAAGGGTTGAAAATGATGATGTGGCTTTGAATGGTGCATATTGAATGCAGACAAAGTCTGGAGTTAAAATGTGCTAAAACATTAAATCCCTTTTGTAATAGATGAGTTTTCGTCCGAAACTGTGTTACTTCGAAAGAGATTGTCCAGTTTGTACACGAAGTGCATCTAGTTTTTCCCGTAACCCTCTCAACTTTTTAGCACATGCTATGTGGGTGAAATTATGATACCATGCCAAGTTTCAACCTTTCCAGAGTTCATTTGCAGTGCTTGTCAATTTCAGGGTCATTTAGCTCAAAATAAATCATGAAACGCATGAAAAATAGCAAATGAAGTGAGAAAAGGGTTGAAAATGATGATGTGGCTTTGAATGGTGCATATTGAATGTAGAAAAATTCTCTTGTTAAAATATGTTAAAAAATGAAATCCCTTTTGTAATAGATTTGTTTTCGTCCAAAACCCTGTTACTTCGAAAGAGATTGTCCAGTTTGTACACGAAGTGCATCCAGTTTTTCCCGTAACCCTCTCAACTTTTTAGCACATGCTATGTGGGTGAAATTATGATACCATGCCAAGTTTCAACCTTTTCAGAGTTCATTTGCAGTGCTTGTCAATTTCAGTGTCATTTAGGTCAAAATAAATCATGAAATGCATGAAAAATAGCAAATGAAGTGAGAAAAGGGTTGAAAATGACGATGTGGCTTTGAATGGTGCATATTGAATGCAGACAAAGTCTGGAGTTAAAATATGATAAAAAATTAAATCCCTTTTGTAATAGATGAGTTTTCGTCCGAAACCGTGTTACTCCGAAAGAGATTGTCCAGTTTGTACACGAAGTGCATCCAGTTTTTCCCGTAACCCTCTCAACTTTTTAGCACATGCTATGTGGGTGAAATTATGATACCATGCCAAGTTTCAACCTTTACAGAGTTCATTTGCAGTGCTTGTCAATTTCAGGGTCATTTAGCCCAAAATAAATCATGAAATGCATGAAAAATAGCAAATGAAGTCAGAAAAGGGTTGAAAATTGATGATGTGGCTTTGAATGGTGCATATTGAATGCAAAAAAAGTCTGGAGTTAAAATATGTTAAAAAAATGAAATCCCTTTTGTAATAGATGAGTTTTCGTGCGAAACCCTGTTACTTCGAAAGAGATTGTCCAGTTTGTACACGAAGTGCATCCAGTTTTTCCCATAACCTTCTCAACTTTTTAGCACATGCTATGTGGGTGAAATTATGACACCATGCCAAGTTTCAACCTTTTCAGAGTTCATTTGTAGTGCTTGTCAATTTCAGGGTCATTTAGCTCATAATAAATAATGAAATGCATGAAAAATAGCAAATGAAGTCAGAAAAGGGTTGAAAATTGATGATGTGGCTTTGAATGGTGCATATTGGATGCAGAAAAAGTCTAGAGTTAAAATATGTTAAAAAAATGAAATCCCTTTTGTAATAGATGAGTTTTCGTCCGAAACCCTGTTACTTCAAAAGAGATTGTCCAGTTTGTACACGAAGTGCATCCAGTTTTTCCCGTAACCCTCTCAACTTTTTAGCACATGCTATGTGGGTGAAATTATGATACCATGCCAAGTTTCAACCTTTCCAGAGTTCATTTGCACTGCTTGTCAATTTCAGGGTCATTTATCTCAAAGAATGAACTAAAAAGCTTTTATAAAACTCTAATAGCAAAAAGAAAGAACTTAAAAGATTTTATAAAACTCTAATAGCAAAAAGAATGAACTAAAAAGAATCAAAATAATATTAACTAAAATTATCAAAGTATTTATTTGTAAAAAACTTTAATAGTAAAAAGAATTTTCATAAAGTATATTTTGTTACAAGCTTTAATAGAAAACTAAAAATATTTTATAAAACTCTAATAGCAAAAAGAATCAACTAAAAAGAATCAAAATAATATTAACTAAAATTATCAAAGTATTTATTTGTTAAAAACTTTAATAGTAAAAAGCTTTTATAAAACTCTAATAGCAAAAGGAATCAACTAAAACATATGCAAAAAATAACATTAAAAATTTAAAAACATAATATATGCAAAAAAAGGCCCACCCTCTAGGCACCACGGCCTGCATACGACTAGAAACCCTATAAATGGGCCAGGATGCAGGCCCGCAGTGCTAGTAGGCCCATCAGGGCGTTTGATAGGCATGTACTGCCTGCATTACAGAGGAGCTCGAGAGGTCAGCGGCAGCACCGCTTATAAACCACTCCGGACCCCTCTCGACTAGCGAGGTGGGACTAAATTTTGGCTACGGGAAGCACAGACCTTTAGTCCCGGTTGGTGGCGCCAACCGGGACTAATGCCCCACTTTAGTCCCGGTTGGTGCCACCAACCGGGACTAAAGGTCTCTGCTTCCCGCCCTTTGGGCTGCTGAAAATTGACCTTTAGTCCCGGTTGGTGGCCACCAACCGAGACTAAAGGCGAGGCTATATAAGCGGGACTTAGCAGTTTTTCCAATCCCCCATCAGTTTCTTCTCTCCTCTCCCCCGACGGCGCCGACGACAACCTCGACGCCGCCAGGCTGCCGAATTTTGCCGCCGCCCTCGCTGACGCCCTGCCATCCCTGAGCCCTCGAGCCGGCCCGTTCCTCGTCGCCGGCCTCCAGCTCCATCGCCGCGCCTCCAGTGAGCTCCCCCCCTTTCCGAAGGCCTCCGCCGCCCCTGCCCTGCGCTGTCGCCGCCGCCGCAGCCCCTGCCCTGCGCTGCCGCCGCCGCCGCCCCTACCCTGCTGCTTAGCCGCCGCCCCTGCCCTGTATTTTCTTTATGTTCATGTATATGTATGTATGCTCATGTATGTATGTATGTATGTTCATGTATGTATGTATATGTTCATGTATGTATGGCATTATATTTTCTATGTTCACCGAATTTTCATATGTTGATGGTGATCTATCGTGTGCACTTGGGAAAAGCTCATCAACAAACACGATCATTTCTTACATACAAAAACAGATAAAAGATTCAAATGAATAGTGCTCAAGTTAAATAACATACACATTATATAAATTTGTGTTTCTTAGGTTGGGCATGTCATGTTATGAGTTTTTAAAGATTCACATTATATATCATAACTTACATCTATGAACTATTCTACATTCGGAAATGAAATATAAAATAAGTGTTAATTGCATTTTCTTACGTTTGCCAACTGCTTGGGCTTATTAGGGACCATGAGGCGTAAGATCTGCAAGGTCTTCCAAAATTCATGTATGGACAGTCTTGGAACTGCAGTGCAGTTCGGGGTGTTTTTGAGAAAGGGATTTCAAAAATCAGTGGTAACGGTCTTTAACTTGAATTTGTATTGAATTCTGATCATTTTTTAACTATTTTACCGACTTTATTGTTGATTATTAACTGCTACATAGTGTGTTCCATGCAACATAAGGGAGGACTTCAACAATTCATAAGGTAACGTGTTGTACTTTGAGGATGATGAGGAGCGCGAATTCGAATTGGATCTGCGCAAAGGAAAGAATAAAACCATCATATATGGTGATGGATGGGAGCAGTACATTGCAGTGAGCAATTTTAAAGGAGGAGAACTCATAGCTTTTTCCTTAATAGGAGAGGTGAATAGGTTAAGGACATTATATGTCCAAAGCGATGATGATGACGATGACCAAGATGACATCGTCAGCCAAGATGACCAAGATGACATCGACAGCCAAGATGAAGATGAGGACATCCAAGATGAAGATGAGGACAACCAAGATGAAGAGGAGGACATCGAAGATGAAGATGATGGTCCTATCCTTTCTGCAATTTTTTCTCAAAGGATGAAGGAGCTTACTCGGGATGATAAAGCTAGTGTGAAAGAAATGTTACCATCCTCTTCAGCGTTCTTGGGGAAGCCCTTTGTGCACCATCTAACAAAAACAAACATGGTCAAAAAAGTTATGGTGAGATGTTTTATATTCTTTCATCTCTTTTTGGTCATAACCAAGTATGGTGAGATGTCTAACATTCTGTGCTCTCTATTTTCTCTTAATGATGGGATCTTCAGAAGTTACCTTTGAAGATGTTTTCCGGAGTGGACATTCCCGCCGTCGGCACTACTAGAGTAATCCATGGACCAAGAGGGCCTGTCACGAAGGTCCAATACAAGACAGAATCCGACGGGCGCATATCATTCCACAAGGCCGGCTGGCAGGAGTTCATCAAGGGAAAGAGAGAACTAAGGGTGGACACCCTTGTGGTAATCACTATAAGGAAGAGCAACCGCAAGGACTATCAGATGATGGTTGTTGTTGACCATGTTTAGAACTAAGTCATGAATATATCAGCTGGAGAATTGTTAGTTAATTAATTAGTATGTTAAGATGAATGTGATACATTGATGTTTGTTTCTTAAGTTGAACAACTTTCAAGTGATACTGATGGTTCTTTCTATATATTGATCATGACGATGTTGTGTAATGGTTCTTTCATTGCTATATGTAGTAGCTAGCGTCGAGTTGAATGAAAATCATAAAATAAAAATGGTAAACACAAAAATAAAAGGGGGAAACACAATATGAAAACCCCTAAACCCTTCAAAACCCCTAAACCCCTCCTTTCAAAAAAAAAACCCCAAAGCCTGGCAGCTGCTGACGCGTGGCTGCCTTTTAGTCCCGGTCGGTGTTACCAACCGGGACTAAAGGTCCTCCTGCCAGGCGTCCCACGGCGGCCACGTGGAGTTCCTTTAGTCCCGGTTCGTAAGCCAATCGGGACTAAAAGTGATCGGCATTAGTCCCGATCGTTTTGTCCCGGTTGCAGAACCGGGACTAAAGGCCCTCTGGAACCGGGACTGATGCCCTGTTTTCTACTAGTGGTCGTGAGATGCAAAATCAAATCCTGCATTGGATTAAAGAAGCCCAGTGGAAAGATCTTCTCCAACTTGCAGATCAACTTCAGCGCCAACTCTTCCATTTCATCTAGCACGCGAGGCGATAGTTCTTTCGCACAAAGAGAACGAAAGAAATAGCTCAGCTCTGCCAGTACTAGTCATTCATCCTCAGGGATAAAGCCACGCAACATCACCGGCATTACCCGCTCAAGCCATATGTGCCAATCATGACTCTTGAGACAAAATATTTTCAATTTGTCAAGACTCGCTCCCCTCTTTAGATTCGCTGCATACCCATCGGGGAACATCAACTGCATTTTCACCCACAAGATCATTTCCCTCATAGCTGGCCTTCCAAGATTGAACCATGCCTTTGGCTTCGTCCAATTCTGCTTTTCTTTCGGCTGTCGCATGTTTTGTAACGGTCTATCACATAGAGCCTCCTGATCGACTCTAGCCTTAGGATTATTCTTTGACTTCCCCTCTATGCCGAACAATGTACCAAAAAGGGCCTCCGCGATATTCTTTTCAGTGTGCATCACGTCGATGTTGTGTGGGCAAAGGAGGTCTTTGAAGTAAGGCAGATCCCATAAGCATGTCTTGTGAGTCCAGGCGTGTTCCTAATTATACCCTTTGAAATACCCTGGACGCTCTGGATCAGGCTCGAGAGCGTTTAACTGATCCAGGGTCTGTTGGCCTGTCAACGCAGGTGGTGCAGAGTTTTTGACAACTCTACCTTTGATGAAATTATTCTTGTCTTTTCTGAACTTATGGCGAGGATCCAGGAACTGTCTATGCAAACGGCCCACCAATCCCACGGGCCAGAGGGGCCCAGGTGGGCTCTTTGACGTCTGCCTTTGGGCCCTTTGCCATCAGCTGGCAGACGGCAAAGAGCTGACTGATGGCAAACAAGATCTTTGCCATCAGTCAGTTCTTTGCCGTCTGTTTTTCTGAAGCTGACGGAAAAGACCTTCTTTGTCGTCCGCTGGCAGACGGCAAATCCTCTGATTCCAGTAGTGTGGTGGAGAATCTGGATAATAAAATTGATTGATTCTGCTAACTACAAGTTGGGACCTTGTGACTTTGATCTGGCATGTTTCATGCATAAGGAACAAGATCCGCTAACCATGGATATCAACATAACGTATCACAAACACATCTTCAAGCATCAAATGGCCAAATTGATCAAAACTTTTGTTTCTCTTTCTATACTAGCATGTACATTTATACAGTATAGTGTATACATGTGGGTGAAGATCAGCTATTTCTTAAAAGGCGGATGCCAATCGAAGGGCGTCAAGAGTGACTCTGGAGTATCTATGACCTAAGGATGTTGAGTAGAGAAACTCTGCTCTGGACTAATATCCTGAACAGATGTCCTGCTCCACTCTCAAGATCTTCGATACTGCACTCTAACTCCAGCAATTGCTCCTTGCAAATGGCTGCTTTATTTTTGTGAAATGCCTTGGAAACAAGAGACTGTTTAGGCATTTCGATTTCCTTTGACAAGAGACGGAGTTTGGACTCCAGGAGAGATACAGAGATCTCTCTAGCCTTGGCCAACAGCATGAACATGCTACAATCTGCAGGAGCCTTCTTCGTGTTCTTCTTGAAATGATTCTTGGCCTTCTTCACCAAGCGGGTGTAAGCTTGGATCTTGGCTTCAGCAGAGGAATCATCCCCTTTCCTTAGGGCCACTTGCGACTCTTGGATGATGGCCTTCATCTCGACGAAGATCTCTTGCATGGCGCTGCAGAGATCCAGTAGCTCGAGAGAACCTTCCATTTCTCCAACCAACATCCTCCTCTGCTGGGAGGAGCAAACTTGGTTGCTTGGTAGGCAGATGATCTCTTCAAGACCATCGTAGATGTTTGCAAGAGTCCTGAGACCGTCACACATCATGCTGATCGAATTAGAAGAAGAGATGCTTGCTTCTAGTCTATGGACCTCTTGCTCGACTTCGGTCTCACTAACGTGAGGCTGAGAAGGCAAACTTGTTGATCTTTGGTGGAAAGCCATATCTGATCTTGAAAATTTGCTCTACGTTGTGGTCGATAGAGGACCAGGAAAGAAGAGCTTCTAGTTTGATGCATCTACCATTCTGCTGACGCCTATTTATATAGAAGATATGTGCACAGCTGTGCTACAGCATCTGATTAGTAGACATGAAGGATCATGCCATTACATTAGCCATGAGATTTGGCAGAAGCATAGAGATCCCAACACAAAATTCATCTCATGTTCCACTAATTGGCAGCAAGGACTAATTAAGAATGGTATAGTTTGATGATGGATCTTCACATAGTTGCATGCTCATGCTATCATTTAGTGGAACCTTATTAGTTCAAGCCCCGAGAGGTTGTCCCCCATCCTCCAGGCAAGTTTATGTCGCTCTGGTGTCATCTTAACGTTTCATATACGTCTATGAATGAGTATATGGGCCCGTCGAAAGTGTCTTAATTATCGGAGTCAAACTCACACACCAGGATCAGTTTTTTGTGTTAGATGATCTAGACAGCTTGATGATGTGCATAATGACTAACCCACTTCATGCTTTGTCGCTAGCATGCTACATCCTTGTCTTAGTTGTTAGTGGCAAATTCATTTGCGCGGCGGTGTCGACGTGTGGTTTCGTCTTGCTGGTGTAAGGAGTCATTGAGTTCTTCCGAATGTTCGAGCGTTGTACTATCTGGACATCTGGTTCTGCTAACAGTTGTTGTGTCAACTCTTGGCTCTTCATAACATGGCTGGCATGTTTCAGTTGCATGCTTGCAATTCGTCTAGTAATGCTAACAAATGTAGAGGTGTTCAAGTGCACAAATCTCTTTTTGGCCTAAAAATGCTTACATTTCCCGTGAATTGATATTAAGCGTGTATATATATATATATATATATATATATATATATATATATATATATATATCATCGCTCTTGAGTGACAAGATTATAGTTGAAGAGGCCTAGTTCTAAAGGTTTTTGACAAATATGTTGGTAAATTTCTTCAAAAAGTCTATGATCTTAGGTTGAGAACATTAATGTGTTAACATTAAGATATGATATCTCAGAAATCTATAATGCTCAATCCAATATTCATCTCCCATTAAATATTATGCTGAAAATATCAGCATACTAATTTTTTTCATTTGCGAATATGGATTATCATTGTTATTAAGAACATTTTTACCTCATTTTTCCACTTGTTTTTTTTGCAGGGATTTTTCCACTTGATCTATCCATCATAATTAGCTATATGATTTTATCAGCAATGCAAACTTATCATATTAATAAGAATAACAAGGTAGATACATACCAAAATAATAACTGAGCGCGTGATGGCCAGGATTTGCAACTATGAAGGGAATCCCCTGCTGCTAGTTCATTTATGTGCTAACTGCTAAGTACAAGCATCAACCATGTGGCCTCAACCTGGCGTGTCCTATGCATGATTGTGTGCTAATCAGGAATCTAAACTTACAGCTCAAAAAAGGAATCATAAGGTGGGTGTGACACAACCGATAACCATGTAATGATAACTTGTAAACAAAACTTGCATGTAGGTCTAACACCATTGATGTTATCATTTACCACAAAAATGAAACCGGTAACACAAACCTAATTAACAGAATCTAACAAATACATGATGGATTCACATCATACACATTTCCTTTTTTCATGCATATATTCATCACCATGTCCCAAGAGATTTTATCAATATCACAAAATCTGAGATCGATCAAAACTTTGGTCTTTGTTTCTATAATTTCTGTACATTTGTACCATATACATATGGCAAAACTGTATCAAGATCGGCTCATCCTCAAAAAGGCGGATGCCAATCACAGGGAGTAGAGTGATGTGGAGAATCTATGAGCTAAGAATGTTTAGAAGAGAAACTCTGTTCTGGACTAATTTCCTGAACAGATTTCCTGCTCCATTCTGAAGATCTTCGATACTGCACTCTAACTCCTGCAATTGCTCGTCCTCGCGGACAACTGCCTTCTTCTTGTAAAATGCCTTACAGACAAGAGACTGCTTTGGCATTTCAATTTGCTTCGACAAGAGATGGAGTGTGGACTCCAACAGAGAGCTACAGATCTCTCTTGCCTTGATCAAAAGCATGACCATCTTGTCGGATGCAGCCTTCTTGGTAGTCTTCTTGAAATGTTTCCTGGCCTTCAATGGAGCATCCCATCTCTCCATCCAACATGTTCCTCTGCTGGGAGGAGCAAACTTGGTTGCTTGGTAGGCAAATAATCTCTTCAAGACCATCCTAGATGTTTGCAAGACTCCGGAGACCATCACACATCGTGCTGATGGAATTGGAGGAAGAGATGCTTGCTTCTAGGCGGTGGAGCTCTTGCTCGACTTCGGCCTCACTGACGTGAGGCCTAGAAGGTAAACTTATGGATCTTTGGTGGAAGGCCATATCTTAGCTTCAAGCTTATCGCTGTTATGTGGTTGATGAGAGGAGGAGAAGCAGAAAATAAGATCTTCTTGTTTGATGTATCTACTGTTCTGTTGTCGCCTATTTATATAGAAGATGTGTACAGCTGTGTTGGAGCATCTGATTGGTAGACACGAAGAATCATGCCATTACATCTCCCACATGCTGTATGCTATGCCTTGTGATCTGGCAGAAGCATAGAGATTGCAACACTAAAGTCTTCTCATGTTTAGTACATTGTTTTCTGTGCCTACTATCCTTGAGATGAGTCATCACATTATCATGTTCCAGCAATTGGCAGAAAGAACCAACCAAAAAGGATTTCGGCATAATTGCACGCCCATGCCATTACTTAATGGATCGCTAACCTAACATTTAGTTGTGACATACCTGTATTTAATAAGGTGTTTTTATGGTGGGCACTCTTGCAAATTACAGGTTAAAGCCTCGACGGTCGGACCTGGCATGTTTAGGCCATTGAAACAAGATCCATTGCAAAAGATCCATGTTAGCGGTTCAGCATGTTATCCCCATATTTTATCTTTAGCTTGAGGCTTTCAGCCACCAACCGTGTGAGCGGCATGACCATTTAATATCTAACCATTGCAGAGACTAGCTTTTGATGTGTGCCTATTATTTTCAATGTTTTTGTACGCTATTATTACCAGTTAGTCGTACTAACTGATTCTCAGACTCCCCGGGAATGAGCATATAAAGCGTCGACTGTTCTTTGTGTGCATTATATGGAAAGGACCAAAAAGTTTGTGCACTGGCAAGTTTGGATTATTGTTAATACTGTAGAACATGCAAAAAGTTGTGGTTCTGGAGTAAATGGTTTTTCTTATTTTGTCGCCTTCAATGCTTAAATGATTTAGATGTCAGAGATGTTAAAATTTGAGTACACTAATTCGGACTTCGTTGTATGAAAAAGAAGTATATTCAATTGTAGTGCCAGAGTAGTGCACAGTCATGTGGTGGTGGTGGAGAATCTGGATAATAAAATTGATCGATTGGGACTTTGTTACTTTGATCTGGCATGTTTGATGCATAAGGAACAAGATGCACTAACCATGGGCATCAAAATAAACTATACCGAGATCACAAACACGTATTCAAGGATGAAAGGGTCAAATGGATCAAAACTATAGTTTCACTTTCTATTTCTATAGTATCATGTACATTTATACAATATAGTTGTATGAATATCAGCTATTCCTTAAAAGGCAGATGCCGATCGGAGGGCGCCAAGAATGACTTGGGAGTATCTATGAGCTAAGGATGTTGAGTAGAGAAACTCTGCTCTGGACTAATTATCTCCGATACTGCACTCTAACTCTGACAATTGTCCCTCCTTACAAACAACGGCCTTCTTCTTGTGAAATGCCTTGGAAACAAGAGACTGTTTAGGCATTTCAATTTGCTTCGACACGAGATGGAGTGTGGACTCCAGCAGAGAGGCAAAAACCTCCCTGGCCTTGCACTAGTAGAAAACAGGGCATTAGTCCCGGTTCCAGAGGGCCTTTAGTCCCGGTTCTGCAACAGGGACAAAACGATCGGGACTAATGTCCATCACTTTTAGTCCCGGTTGGCTTACGAACCGAGACTAAAGGAGCTCCACGTGGCCGGACTTTGCAACAGTTAAGGCTCCAACACCGGCGGAGCCGTCATCTCCTTCCTCCTCCATTCGATCGCCGGAGCCGTCATCTCCTTAGTCCTCCATTCGATCATCGGGGCCATCATCCTCTCTTCCCTCACCATCGGTGTCGTTGAGAAACGACAAGGTGATATCATCACCTCCGTCGTGGATTATATCCCCCAACAACTCTTCTTTTTCTAAGTCTCTGTCCATAGTTTCTGCAAATATCACAACATGGCAATATACAACCATGAGAGATGGATTAGTGGCAAACATAGACCTAATCACAACAAGTAATCATATGCATATGAGCAATGGATTAGTGGCAAACATCATGCAAAGTTGACAAGTTTTATAACAGTCAGTTTCAGACGATCGTCGAGGACTCCTCCCCCCTCATGTCTGACGAGTCGTCCTATCTTTCAGGAGAGGATACTATGCGGACCGCCTCTCTCATGCCTGTCCAACGTGCAAATCATGTTTTCATATGCCTCAAAATCAAAGTTATCGGGGTTATGTTTTAACGACCCCCCCCCCCCCCCCTCATGTCGAAGTTATCGGGGTTATGTTTTAATGACCCCCTCTCTCATGTTTTCATATGCCTCAAAATCAAAGTTATCGGGGTTATGTTTTAACGAAAAGATGAATACAAGATTTATACACAAGATGAATACAAAATGAATACAAGATGAATACAAGATTTATACACATAGATGAATACACAACTCAACAAATGAACCAACCATCATCCTATGATCAAAACTCAACATACAACAAATGGACACCTTTTGTCGAACAGCGGAAGGACGATCACGGACCAACTCCACGAAGATGCAACACCACAACCTATAATTCCACCGATTGAAAAAAAAATTAGGCAAAACCCAAGTATAGTAGCACTTGCATGGCAAAAAAACCTAGTAAAACCTAGTAAAAAGAAGTATATTTGTCACCAAAATACAACACTTGACATGGCAAAAAAACATTTTTTTATGAAGGAGAAAATAGATCCTGTTGAACTTGAGCATTTCTCAGACTTTGAAATGCTCCTGTTGACTATTTCAAATGAACTTGACAGAAATTTGCCATATTACTTCTACCATGGCAAAAAGTGTTCTCCCTAAGCCAAAAACTTGACAGAAACTTGACAAAAATTGCATTGGAACTTGACAGAAACTTGACAAAAATTGCATTGGAACTTGTCCATGATCTCATCGATCTTGAGCAGAGTAGAATATATGCTAGTAGAGTATAACTAAGCAAAAATTCAGCATTCTTAATATATGTTTGTGGCATCACTAAAGAAGTTTTGAAGCAACATCGAACAAACTAATTTTGAAGCACCATCTATTTGATCATCATCAACGATGGAAACATCAGGGCACCTGCTTGAGGAAACATGCAAATCAATAAAAGAGTGATGCAATGAGCTACTGATTTCAATTGACACACAGATTATAACTATGCATGACTAACCAACAAACATAGGCAGTATGTTATATTTGCCTCTTTGAAATGCTCATGCAAACCAGGTGATTTCAATTCTATACAAATTAAATGCTTATTGAAAATAAGAATGTCATTATGCCACAAAAAACATAAACTAATTAGGCTGCATAGACTTCCATGATTCTATTCCCCTCTGCCACAAAAAACTTTGACAAAATAGTAACAGGTAGATCACATGCTTTGCAAAACAGAAACTAAAATGCTGGAGATGACATATAGGGTCTAAATGTTCCGCATAATCTGCTCAGCAAATCATCACAACAAGTAACATGTATGATCAACAAGAACACAAGAACTAGCAACCCTGAGATCCATGACCGCGGCTGGAACAGGGAAGAAGGGGGATGGAAGAGGGAGGAAGGAGGTAGGAGAGGGGTGGAGGGAGTACCTGTGGCCGGCTGTGGAGCGGTGGCGTCGGGGCAGGGCAGGGGCGCGGGGAGCGGCGGCGTCGGGGCAGGGCGCGCGTCGAGGCAGAGGGGCAGGGCGCGGCGAGGGCGTCGAGGGCATCGGCGAGGGGCAGGGCGCGGCTAGGGCGTCGACGGCGAGGTCCGGCAGCCTGGCGCCGTCGAGGTGGTCGTCGGCGCCGTCGGGGGAGAGGAGGGTCGAAGAAACTGGATGGGGATTCGAAAAACAAGGTAGGTACATACCTAAATAATAACGGAGCTTATAATGGACAGTATTGCAACTATGAAGGGAATCTGGCTAGGTGTGACGCAACCATCAACCATGTGGCTTCGACCTGGCGTGTTCTGTGCATGATCAGTGAGATCCACAAAATAAGGATTGTGTGATAATCAAGAATCTTAAGGAACAGCTAAAAAAAAGAATCTTAAGGTAATGTTGACTTGTAAAAAAACTTGCATGTAGGTTTAACATCATTTTGCTGTTATCATTTACCACAAAAATGAAACCGGTAACACAAACCTAATTAGCAGAAACTAACAAATACATGATGGATTCACATCATACACATTTCCTTTTGTCATGCATATATTCATCACCATGTCCCAAGAGATTTTATCAATATCACAAAATCTGAGATGGATCAAAACTTTGGTCTTTGTTTCTATAATTTACGTACATTTGTACCGTATACATATGGCAAAACTGTATCAAGATCGGCTCATCCTCAAAAAGGCGGATGCCAATCACAGGGAGTAGAGTGATGTGGAGAATCTATGAGCTAAGAATGTTTAGAAGAGAAACTCTGTTCTGGACTAATTTCCTGAACAGATTTCCTGCTCCATTCTGAAGATCTTCGATACTGCACTCTAACTCCTGCAATTGCTCTTCCTCGCAGACAACTGCCTTCTTCTTGTAAAATGCCTTACAGACAAGAGACTGCTTTGGCATTTCAATTTGCTTCAACAAGAGATGGAGTGTGGACTCCAACAAAGAGCTGCAGATCTCTCTTGCCTTGGTCAAAAGCATGACCATCTTGTCGGATGCAGCCTTCTTGGTAGTCTTCTTGAAATGTTTCCTGGCCTTCTTCGCCAAGCGAGTAAAACACTGGATCTTGGCTTGAGAAGCTGCATCATCTCCTTTTCTTAGAGCCACTTGCAGCTCTTGAATGATGACCATCATCTCGGCAAAGGTCTCTTGCATGGTGCTGCAGAGATCTAAGAGCTCAATGGAGCATCCCATCTCTCCATCCAACATGTTCCTCTGCTGGGAGGAGCAAACTTGGTTGCTTGGTAGGCAAATAATCTCTTCAAGACCATCGTAGATGTTTGCAAGACTCCGGAGACCATCGCACATCGTGCTGATGGAATTGGAGGAAGAGATGCTTGCTTCTAGGCGGTGGAGCTCTAGCTCGACTTCGGTCTCACTGACGTGAGGCCTAGAAGGCAAACTTATCGATCTTTGGTGGAAAGCCATGATCGAGCTTGAAGCTTTTCTCTGTATTGTGGTGGAAGAGAGGAGGAGAGGTGTAGAGAAAGAAGAACTTGTAGTTTGATGTATCTACCGTTCCGCTGACGCCTATTTATACAGAAGATGTGTACAGCTGTGTTGTAGCATCTGATTGGTAGACATGACGAATCATGCCATTACATCTCCTACATGCTGTCTGCTATGCCTTGAGATCTGGCAGAAGCATAGAGATTGCAACACTAAAGTCATCTCATGTTTAGTACATTGTTTTCTGTGCTTGCTGTCCTTGAGATGAGTCGTCACATTATCATGTTCCATCAATTGGCAGCAAGAACCAATCAAAAAGATGTGGTTTAGTCTGATGGTGGTTTCGGCATAATTGCATGCCCATGCATTGCTTAATGGATCGCTAACCTAAATTTAGCTGTGACATACCTGTATTTAATGAATATTTTCCCTGGTGGGCATTCTTGCAAATTACAGGTTAAAGCCTCAAGGGTCGCATCTGGCATGTTTAGGTCATGGAAACAAGATCCACTGCAAAAGATACAAGTTAGCGGTTCATCATGTTATCCCCATATTTTATTTTCAGCTTGAGGCTTTCAACCACCCACCGTGTGAGCGGCATGACCATTTAATATCTAACCATTACAGAGACTAGCTTTTGATGTGTGCCTATTATTTTCAATTTTTTTGTATGCTATTATTACCTCTTTGTCGTACTCACTGATTCCCAAATTCCCCGGGAATGAGCGTCTAAAGCGTCGACTGTTCTTTGCGTGCATTATATGGAAAGGACCAAAAGGTTTGTGCACTGGCAAGTTTGGATTAGGTCTTGCTCAGATTATAGTTAATACTGTAGAACATGCAAAAAGTTGTGGTTCCGGAGTAAATGTCTTTTCTTATTTTGTCGCCTTCAATACTTAAATGATATAGATGTTAAAGATGTTAAAATTTGAGTACACTGATTTGAACTTTGGTGTATGAAAAAGAAATAATTGCGGTGGCAAAATTGATCGATTGGGACCTTGTGACTTTGATCTGGCACGTTTCATGCATAAGGAACAAGATCGAATAACCATGGGCATCAAAATAAACACGTACTCAAGGATGAAACGGTCAAATGGATCAAAACTTTAGTTTCACTTTCTATTTCTATAGTATCGTGTACATTTATACAGTATTGTTGTATGAAGATCAGCTATTCCTTAAAAGTCGGATGCCGATTGCAGGGCGCCAAGAATGACTTGGGAGTATCTATGAGCTAAGGATGTTGAGTAGAGAAACTCTGCTCTGGACTAATTTCCTGAACAGATGTCCTGCTCCACTCAAGATCTCCGATACTGCACTCTAACTCCGACAATTGTTCCTCCTTACAAACAACGGCCTTCTTCTTGTGAAATGCCTTGGAAACAAGAGACTGTTTAGGCATTTCGATTTGCTTCGACACGAGATGGAGTGTGGACTCCAGCAGAGAGGCAGAAACCTCCCTGGCCTTGGCCAATAGCATGACCATCCTGCAATCTGCAGGAGCCTTCTTCGTGGCCTTCTTGAAATGGTTCCTGGCCTTCTTCACCAGGCGGGTGTAAGACTGGAGCTTGGCTTGAGCAGCTGCAGAATCCCCTTTCCTTAGAGCCACTTGCAGCTCTTGGATGATGGCCTTCATCACGGCGAAGATCTCTTGCATCGCGCCGCAGAGATCTAGGAGCTCAAGAGAACCTTCCAGTTCACCATCCAACATCACCCTCTGCTGGGAGGAGCAAGATTGGTGGCTTGGTAAGCAAATGATCTCTTCAAGACCATCGTAGATGTTTGCAAGAGTCCTGAGACCATCGCACATCGTGCTGATGGAATTGGAGGAAGAGATGCTTGCTTCTAGGCTCAGCAGCTCTTCTTTGACTTCGGTCTCAGTGGCCTGAGGCCTAGAAGGCAGACTTGTCGATCTGAGGTGGCAAGCCATGTCTGATCTTGAAGCTTTTTTGGTATAGTGGTTGAAGAGAGGAGGAGCAGGAAAGAAGAGCTTCTAGTTTGATGTATCTACCGTTCTGCTGACGCTTATTTATACAGAAGATATGTGTACAGCTGTGCTGCAGCATCTGATTAGTAGACATGAAGAATCATGCTTTACATAAGCCTTGAGATCTGGCAGAAGCATACAGATCACAACACTAAAGTCGTCTCATGTTTACTAGAACTTTTTATTGTGTTTGCTGTCCTTGAGATGAACCATCACATTGTCATGTTCCACTTATTGGTAGCAAGGACTGATTAAGAATGGTATAGTTTAGTGGTGGAATCTTGTCATGTTCAGGTCCTGAGAGTTTTGTCACCCATCTTCAGGGCAAGTTTGTGCCGCTCTGCTGTCATTATCGTTTTCATACATCTATGAATGAGTGTACGGGCCTGTCGAAAGTGTCTTAACTATCGGAGACAAACTCACACACGAGGATCAGTTTTCCGTGTTAGATAGTCTAGACAGATTGGTCATGTGCATGATGAATAACCCTCTTCATGCCATGTCTTAATTGTTCTGCACGAGGGTGTCGACGTGTGGTTGCTTCTTGCTGGTGTCCAACCTTACCCTCTTGACTCTTCATAACATCGCTGGCATGTTTCAGTTGCATGCTTGCAATTCGTCTAGTAATGCTAACAACTGTACAGGTGTTCAACTGCCAAACCTTTTTGTGGCCCAACAATGCTTACATTTTCTGCAAATTGGTATTAAGCGTATGTATGTCGTCGTCATCAAGTGACAATATTAGTGGACAGGCATGGTTCTATGGTTTTTGGACCAATATGTTGGTAAATTTCCTCACAAATTCTTAGCTACATGAGATTTTCTTTTAGTGTATACGGTTCTAATGGATTTTAGTGGTGTTCGTATACAATGTAAGAGGGCGGAAGAAAGAAACAGAAGTATATTACGATTGCCTTGATGACTGATGAGGCAAAATATCTCACTTTTACAGGAAATGTTTTATTGCTGCCAATGTGTTAACATTAGGATATGCTATCTCAGAAATAATTATCTCCCATTAAATACCAAATAATATTATGCTGAAGATACCAGCATACATTTTTTTTTCATTTGAGAATATAGGTTATTATTGTTGTTAAGAACATTTTTTTCATTTTGTCCACTTAATTTATCCATAGTAATTAGCTATACAAGTTCATCAGCAATGCAAACATAGAATATGAATAAGAAAAACAAGGTAGGTACATACCTAAATAATAACGGAGCTTATAATGGACAGCATTGCAACTATGAAGGGAATCTGGCTAGGTGTGACGCAACCATCAACCATGTGGCTTCGACCTGGCGTGTCCTGTGCATGATCAGTGAGATCCACAAAATAAGGATTGTGTGATAATCAAGAATCTTAAGATACAGCTAAAAATATAATCTTAAGGTAATGTTAACTTGTAAACAAAGCCTGCATGTAGGTCTAACACCATTGCTGTTATCATTTACCACAAAAATGAAACCGGTAACACAAACTTAATTAACAGAATACATGATGGATTCACATCATACACATTATTTTCTTTGGCCATGCATATATTCATCACAAAGCCCCAAGAGATTTTATCAATATCACAAAATCTGAGATGGATCAAAACTTTGGTGTCTGTTTCTATAATTTCTGTACATTTGTACTTTATACATATGGCAAAACTGTATCAAGATCGGCTCATCCTCAAAAAGGCGGATGCCAATCACAGGGAGTAGAGTGATGTTGAGCATCTATGAGCTAAGAATGTTTAAAAGAGAAACTCTGTTCTGGACTAATTTCCTGAACAGATTTCCTGCTCCATTCTGAAGATCTTCGATACTGCACTCTAACTCCTGCAATTGCTCCTCCTTGCAGACAACTGCCTTCTTCTTGCAAAATGCCTTGCAGACAAGAGACTGCTTTGGCATTTCAATTTGCTTCGACAAGAGATGGAGTGTGGACTCCAACAGAGAGCTGCAGATCTCTCTTGCCTTGGTCAAAAGCATGACCATCTTGTCGGATGCAGCCTTCTTGGTAGTCTTCTTGAAATGTTTCCTGGCCTTCTTCGCCAAGCGAGTAAAACAATGGATCTCGGCTTGAGAAGCTGCATCATCTCCCTTTCTTAGAGCCACTTGCAGCTCTTGGATGATGACCATCATCTCGGCGAAGGTCTCTTGCATGTTGCTGCAGAGATCTAAGAGCTCAATGGAGCATCCCATTTCTCCATCCAACATGTTCCTCTGCTGGGAGGAGCAAACTTGGTTGCTTGGTAGGCAAATAATCTCTTCAAGACCATCGTAGATGTTTGCTAGACTTCTGAGACCATCACACATCGTGCTGATGGAATTAGAGGAAGAGATGCTTGCTTCTAGGCTGTGGACCTCTTGCTCTACTTCGGTCTCACTAACGTGAGGCCTAGAAGCCAAGCTTATCGATCTTTGGTGGAAAGCCATGATCGAGCTTGAAGCTTTTCTCTGTATTGTGGTGGAAAATAGGAGCAGAAAAAGAAGAACTTCTAGTTTGATGTATCTACCGTTCTGCTGCCGCCTATTTATACAGAAGATGTGTACAGCTGTGTTGTAGCATCTGATTGGTAGACATGAAGAATCATGCCATTGCATCTCCCACATGCTGTCTGCTATGCCTTGAGATCTGGCAGAAGCATAGAGATCACAACACTAAAGTCTTCTCATGTTTAGTAGTACATTGTTTTCAGTGCCTACTGTCCTTGAGATGAGTCGTCCATTATCATGTTCCAGCAATTGGCAGCAAGAACCAATCAAAAAGATGCGGTTTAGTCTGATTGCACGCCCATGCCATTACTTAATGGATCGCTAACCTAACATTAAGCTGTGACCAAAAAGCGTCGACTGTTCTTCGCGTGCATTATATGGGAAGGACCAAAAAGTTCTCGCAAGTTTGGATTAGGTTGTTCAGATTGTTGTTAATACTGTAGAACATGCAAAAGGTTGTGGTTCTGGAGTAAATGTTTTTTCTTATTTTGTCGCCTTCACTGCTTAAATGATACAGATGTCAAAGATGTCAAATTTTGAGTACAGGGATTTGACTTCGTTGTATGAAATAGAAATATTTTCAATTGTAGTGCCAGAGTAGTAGACAGCCATGTGGTGGCGGTGGAGAATCTGGATAATAAAATTGATCGATTGGAACGTTGTGACTTTGATCTGGCATGTTTCATGCATAAGGAACAAGATCCACTAACCATGGGCATCAAAATAAACTATACTGTGATCACAAACACATCTTCAAGGATGAAATGGTCAAATGGATCAAAACTTTGGTTTCACTTTCTATTTCTATAGTATCATGTACATTTATACAGTATAGTTGTATGAAGATCAGCTATTCCTTAAAAGGCGGATGCCGATCGGAGGGCGCCAAGAATGACTTGGGAGTATCTATGAGCTAAGGATGTTGAGTAGAGAAACTCTGCTCTGGACTAATTTCCTGAACAAATGTCCTGCTCCGCTCTCAAGATCTCCGATACTGCACTCCAACTCCGATAATTGTTCCTCCTTACAAACAACCGCCTTCTTCTTGTGAAATGCCTTGGAAACAAGAGACTGTTTAGGCATTTCGATTTGCTTCGACACAAGATGGAGTGTGGACTCCAGGAGAGAGGCAGAGACCTCCCTGGCCTTGGCCAATAGCATGACCATCCTGCAATCTGCAGGAGCCTTCTTCGTGGCCTTCTTGAAATGGCTCCTGGCCTTCTTCGCCAATCGGGTGTAAGACTGGATCTTGGCTTGAGCAGCTGCATCATCCCCTTTCCTTAGAGCCAGTTGCAGCTCTTGGATGATTGCCTTCATCTCGACAAAGATTTCTTGCATGGCGCTGCAGAGATCTAGCAGCTCGAGAGAAGCTTCCATTTCTCCATCCAATATGTTCCTCTGCTGGGAGGAGCAAACTTGGTTGCTTGGTAGGCAAATGATCTCTTCAAGACCATCGTAGATGTTTGCAAGACTCCTGAGACCATCGCACATCGTGCTGATGGAATTAGAGGAAGAGATGCTTGCTTCTAGGCTGTGGAGTTCTTGCTCGACTTCGGTCTCACTGACGTGAGGCCTAGAAGGCAAACTTATCGATCTCTGATGGAAAGCCATGATCGAGCTTGAAGCTTTTTTCTGTATAGTGGTTGAAGAGAGGAGGAGCAGCAAAAGAAGAACTTCCAGTTTGATGTATCTACCCTTCCACTGACGCCTATTTATATGGAGAAGTGCACAGCTGTACTGTAGCATCTGATTAGTAGACATGAAGAATCATGCCATTACATCTCCCTAATGTTGTCTGCTATGCCTTGAGATCTGCCAGCAGCGTATCGATTACAACACCAAAGTCGTCTCATGTTCACTACATTTTCTATTGTGGTCTGCTACCCTCGAGATGAACCATCACATTGCCGTTTTCCACTTATTAGCAACAAGGGCTAATTAACAATGGTATTAGTTTCGTGGTGGACCCTGACATAATTGCACGCTCAAGCTATTATTTAGAGGAATGCTGCTGGCTACCAGCATGTTCTACATTTAACCAGGTATGTTTCTTTCTTTTGTTGGATATATTCATGATAACCTCATGATTTGGAGCTCTTTATTTTTTCGATATTCTCTCTTTTTCCTTTTCAGGCCATTGCTTCTGTTGCCAGCCAAATGGTTCGGTTCTGTGACCAAAAGATTTTTCACTTGCCACATCACAAAGTATGGATGCTAACAAATCATGTTTGCTGGTAAGTTTGAGGCTTTCTGCCAGTATACCATGTCTTATAATAATTTATAATGTTGACACAAACGTAATTACATCTAAGCCGACGGGGCGTTCTGTAATCGTTTTCTTTTCTGCCCGTTTGGGGTGTGTACTATGTCGCTTCTACCTTCTGAATGGAATGAAACACAAGGCTTTTGGATTTTCTCGACCAAAAAAATACGGTAGAATGCTGCACATTTTGTAGGTGGGTGTTTTACCCAGGTCTGGTCATCCAATGGGTTAGTTTGGGAGGTCAAATTCCATAAGGTGACACTGTTTCACTTTTACAGTCTTCCTGGACACAGAACATAGAAGACTCGATTATTTTCCTTTCTTCTCTTCTGTTTAATTTTTTAGCAATGCAGTTTCAATGAGCATATATGTTTTCTAAAGGTCAGAAGATAGAAACCAATACATCTCCTGGAACTAGAACAACATACTTGTAGGTATACTGTGTTAACTTACTTGGTTTGATTGCTGAATATATAACGGATCGATACAATCAAGAAAAGCTTAGCAGATCATCCAAGAAATTATTAAAATTAAAAGAATATTGTAAAAGTATAAGACCCCACTTGAAAAAGTCTAGAACTGTTAAGTAACTGCACAAGATTAAGGAACCAAAGAAATGGAAGTATTGTTTCAGAAAGATACCTTTGTTTGCTTGAACTCTGAACTTCCCATCTTCAGAAGCTGACCGAGCAGGTATTTGGATTGTAACGCATACACATGATCCAGAATTCCATGGAGAAGGCGCATGAAAAGAATTACCCGGATGTGAAGGAAACCATGGATTTTCAGAATTACTCGGAAGTACAATGCTTTTTAAAAAAATTCAACCATTTCAGACAGAACAGAACATCTGAGATCACTTGGTAACTGACAGAAAATCAAATAATTATTTGTTGCAACTGACTGTTCTCCTTACTACAGAATATAGTACATTCCTTAATCAAGAAGCTCCCTCCGGCTAGTGGTAGTTGCAATATCTGCAGAAACAGAGAATCAAACAGATGAGAAGCTGCGAAAAATGAGGATGCATTATGCAGGCTCTTGTTGTATGCTTTGAGAAGGAAAGCAAGCAAAGCTAGCGCATCTATATAGGTATATAACACAGTTTTCTAAGAATGGCATCAGCTGCACTTGTTCAACCAGAGACAGTTTCTCTTCACAAGAGCAAGGTACATAGCTGATTCTACTCTGAATCACTACAGGAGACAACCATGAATCGGTAAAAAGAGGCATGTCTAGTAAAAGCGGCAACATGCAGTACATCATATTGATACATAATAAACAAGTTCCAGCCCAAGATCCATGCCCCCCAATTCTTTCAAGCAGGGGAAGGAGGAGAATCAGGGGCGCTCAACCCAAGAATCAGAAGAGAGGGATGGAAATCTCAAATCCTAGATTTTCGGAGGAGGGCGTAGGTACTTACAGGAGAGAACCAAGCCGTCATTGTCGTTGCCGCCTCATGTGCGGAGAGAAGGTGACGGCACAGTCATCTCAGTTCAGTTGTGCAAGTTGTGGGGAGAGGAGAAATTAAAATTTTGCCAGAGAGGTGTAGGCTCTGTCGACTCTGCCCCCGTCGCTCCGGTTGCCTACATCACGTTTTCTGTCACTAGCGTGGATCTGGCTATGATCCTGGCTATATCCAGCCCAACCAAAAGAGGCCTTATTTGGATTACCCTCTCGGCGCTGATCTCAACCATAAACTCTGGCATTTACCTGTTGCTCATTTCTACAAAAATCCTTTGATGAAGCATAAGAGCAGACTGTGGCAGGCCTGCACAAGTGCACTGATTCATAACTCAGGGCATCCTTCAGACTCTTGCTTACTAAAGCGCCCTTCGCAGGGGCAGTGTAGATGACCAAGCATAACTTCATATTATTGGCATTTTCTTAAGAGATCTCAAAGGTTGACTCAAGTTACCCTGTTTGGTGTAAACAATTGATTATTACTTCCTTTAGAGGGCACTTCTTTCTAAGCATCTCAGCCACAGCCTCGTCTGCTTCCTTCCATCGTTCAGCTCTACAAGAACTTCAATGTAGAATTATAGGAAACGGCATCGGGCTTGCACGGCATAGTGCTTAATAACTTGTGGGCATCATCCGGACGGCCTTGTTCAGAAAAGCCATTGATAAGGGCATTGTATGTGAAAATATCAGGTGTACTTCCATACTTTGGCATTTGCTCAAACACCTCGATTGCACGATCGACAAGCCCTTTTTGGCACAAGGAATTGATTAGTATATTGATTTGACTTCATTTGGCAGACAATCCTTTCTGGCCATCTCAGATATCAGCTCCCCAGCTTCCTCCTGCCGCGCAGCTCTGCACAAACCCTTTAGCACAGCACTGTAACCAAAAGTATCAGGCCTACATGGCATGCTTTGAAATTACTCAATTGCCTCAATTGCCGATTCCACAAGCCCTTGTTCAGAAAGCTCATTAATAAGGCTATTGTACGTGACAATATCAGTGCAAAAGGTTGGATTACGTTTTGGTCAGATTATTGTTAATCCTGTAGGACATGCAAAAGGTTGTGCTTCTAAGATAAATGTTTTTGTTATTTTTTCACCTTAAATGATTAAATGATATAGACGTCGATGATGTTAAAACTTGAGAGTGCTAATTTAGACTTTGTTGTATGAAACAATAAATATATTCAATCGTAGTGCCAGACTGCACAGCCATGTGGACATGTGGTGGTGGTAGAGAATCTGGATAATAAAATTGATTGATTCTGCTAACAACAAGTTGAGACCTTGTGACTTTGATCTGGCATGTTTCATGCACAAGAAGCAAGATCCACTAACTAAGGACATTAAAATAAAGTATAGTAGGCTCACAAAACACGCATCAAGCATGAAATGGTGAAATGGATCAAAACTTCAGTTTCTCTTTCTATAGTATCATTTACATTTATACTATGTCGTGTATAAATATGGGAAAACTGTATGGAGATCAGCTATCCTTAAAAGGTGGATGCAAATCAGAGTGTCAAGAATGACTTGGGAGTATCTACGAGCTAAGGATGTTGAGTAGAGAAACTCTGCTCTGGACTAATTTCTGGAAGCTACAGGAGCCTTCTTCGCGGTCTTCTTGAAATGTTTCTTGGCCTTCTTTACCAAGCGGTTGTAAGATTGGATCTTGGCTTGAGAGGCTGCATCCTCGCCTTTCCTTAGAGCCACTTGCAGCTCTTGGATGATAGCCTTCATCTCGACGAAGATCTCTTGCATGGCGCTACAGAGATCTAGCAGCTCGAGAGAACCTTCAATTTCTCCATCCAATATGTTCCTCTGCTGGGAGGAGCAAACTTGGTTGCTTGGTAGGCAAATAATCTCTTCAAGAGCATCGTAGATGTTTGCAAGACTCCTGAGACCATCACACATCGTACTGATGGAATTGGAGGAAGAGATGCTTGCTTCTAGGCTGTGGAGTTCTTGCTCGACTTCGGTCTCACTGACGTGAGGCCTAGAAGGCAAACTTATCGATCTTAGGTGGAAAGCCATCTCTGAGCTTGATGCCTTTCTCTGTATTGTGGTTGATGAGAGGAGAAGCAGAAAAGAAGAGCTTCTTGTTTGATGTATGTACAGTTCTGCTGCCATCTATTTATACAGAAGTGCACAGCAGTGATGTGGCATCTGATTGAGACATGAAGAATCATGCCATTACATCTCCCTGATGCTGTCTGCTATGCCTTGAGATCTGGCAGAAGCATAGAGATCATAACCCTAAAGTCGTCTCATGTTCACTACAGTTTTTTATTATGTCTGCTGTCCTCGAGATGAACCATCACATTGTCATGTTCCACTTATTGGCAGCAAGGGCTAATAAAGAATGATGTAGTTTGGTGGTGGATCTTGACACAATTGCATGCTCAAGCTGTTATCTAGCAGAATGCTGCTGGCTACCGCGTGTTCTTCATTTAATCAGGCATGTTTTATTTTGTTGGATAGTGGATACTCATGGCTTAGAGCTGGCATTATTATGTACTGGAAAACAAGGTACAACGCACAAGGAACACAGAACTTTTTATTTGTTCAACACTTTATCCTCATCTTTTCAGTTTGAGACACCCACAGTGTGAGTAGCATGGTTATATCACATCAAACCATAACATAGAAGAGGTTCAGAAGTGCCCCTGCTCACCAGTCCTTTTTCGATGTTTTTCATATGATTCTTTTGGTAAACTGATTGATTCTCAAACATCAATGAGTTCTTTTTGGTGAAGTTTAGCATCCCAATAGGTTGTTTTTCCTTTTCAGGCTATTGATTCTTTTGCCAGCCAAATGATTCTGTTCTGCAACTGAGAGGTATGAATGCTAACAAATCCTGTTTACTATTGATTTTGAAGCTTTCTGCCATCATGCCTTAAAATAATTTCTGATGTTGATGCAAACATAATCACATACCATCTCTAATTTCTAGAAGCCCACGGGTCAGTCAGTAATCGTTTTCTTTTTTGGCCCATTTGGGGCGTACTGTGCCTCTTCTAACTTTTCAATGGAATGAAACATGAGGCTTTTGCGCTTTCTCAAAAACAAAAAGATTAGAATGCTAAATATTTTGTAAGTTAGTCTTTTACCCTAGTTTAGTCATTAGTATGATGTAGTATAACTTAGAGCGCACTGTAAATTCTTTGCCGGATATAGAAATGGGGTAATCTCCAATGGATTAATTTAGGAGGTCAAATTTCCATAAGATTACATTGTTTTACAGTCTTCCTGTATAGAAAACACAGAAGGCTCGTTATTTTCCTTTCTACTCTTCTGGTTAAATTTTAAGTTTGATTGCTGAATATATAATGGATTGATACAATCAAGAAAAGCATAGCGGATCATCCAAGAAATGATTGAAAGAAAATGAATATTGTAGAGCCCCACTTGAAAAGTCTAGAACTGCCAAGTAACTGCACAAGATTAAGGAGCCAAAGAAATGGAAGTATCAGTCCAGAAAGATACCTTTGTTTGCTTGAACTCTGATCTTCTAATCTTCAGAAGCTGACCGAGCAGCTATTTGGATTTTAACACATACACATCATCCAGAATTCCCATGGAAAAGGTATGTGAGCAGAATCACCCAGATATGAATGAAACCATGGATTTTCAGAATTACTCAGAAGTACAACGTTTTTCAATTTTTTTAACCATTTCAGATAGAATAGAACATCTGAACACACTTGGTAACTGACAAATAATTAGGTCCTGCAACTGAATTTTCTCCTTACTACAAAATATATCTTGTTCCTTAATCAAGAAGCTCCCTCCTGCTAGTAGTTGCAATATCTGCAGAAACAGTGAATCAGACAGATAAGAAGCTGCGAGAAAAAAAGGATGCTTTAAGCAGGCTCTTGGTGTATGCTTTGAGAAGGAAAGCAAGCAAAGCTAGCACATCTACATAACACGATGTTTTCTTGTAACAACATGACTGCTAAGAATGGCATTGGCAGCACTTGTTCAACTAAAGACAGTTTCTCTTCACAAAGCAAGGTACATAGCTGATTCTACTCTGAACCAATACAGGAGACAAACATGAATCAGTAAAAAGAAGCATGTCTAGTAAAAGCGACAACATGCAGTACTAGTACATCATATCAATACAGAATAAGCAAGTTCCAGCCAAAGATCCATGCCCCCCAATTCTTTAGAGCAGGGAAAGAGGAGAATCAGGGGCACTCAACACAAGAATCAGATGGAAGGGAGACTTGGAATCTCAAACCTTAGATTTTCGGAGAATTTAGGTACTTACAGGAGAGAACCAAGCCACCATTATTGTTACCGCCGGAGGTCATGTACGGAGAGAAGTAGGTGGGGGCACAGTTGTCTCAGTTGTGCTGTTCAAGTTGCAGGAAGAGGAGAAATGAAAAGTTTGCCTGAGAGATGTAAGGCCTCCGCCGCCTCCGGTTACCTACCTCATGTTTTTTATCGCTAGCATGGCTCGGGCCATGATCTTGGCTAATTCCAGCCTAACCAAAAGAGGCCTTTTTTGGATCACCCTCTCGCGCTGATCTCAACCAGAAACTCTGGCATTATCATATTGCTTATTTCTACACAAATCCTTTGATGAAGCATAAGAGCAGACTGTGGCAGGCCTGCACATGTGCACTGATTCATAACTCAGGGCATCCTTCAGGCTCTTGCTTACACAATCGCCTTTGGCAAGGGCAGCATAGATGGCAAACCGTAACTTCAGCATTGGCATTTTCTTAATAGATTCAAAAGGTTGACTCAAGTTACCCTGTTTGGTACAAATAATCGATTAGCATACTTGAATGTTACTTCATTTGGAGGGCACTTCATTCTAAGCATCTCAGCCACAACCTCCTCTGCTTCCTTCCATCGTTCAGCTCTACATAAACCCTTCAACGCAGAATTATAGGACACGGCGTCAGGCTTGCATGACATAGTGCTTAATAACTTGCGGGCATCATCCAGACGGCCTTGTTCAGAAAAGCCATTGATAAGGGCATTGTATGTGAAAATATCAGGTGTACTTCCGTACTTTGGCATTTGCTCGAACACCTCAATTGCACGATCAACAAGCCCTTTTTGGCACAGGGAATTGATTAGTATATTGAATGTGATTTCATTTGGGGGGCAATCCTTTCTAGCCATGTTAGATATAAGCTCCCCAGCATCCTCCCATCGCGCAGCTCTGCACAAACCCTTCAGCACAGCATTGTAGCCAAAGATATCAGGCTTACATGGCATGCTTTGAAACAACTCAATGGCGGACTCTACGAGCCCTTGTTCAGAAAGGCCATTAATAAGGCTACTGTATGTGACAATATCAGGTGTGCATCCATACTTTGGCATCTGCTCAAACACTTCAATTGCATTGTTTACCCGGCCATTCTGGCACAGCGAATCAATGAGTATATTGAAAGTCATTTCAATTAGGGGACAGTCCTCCCTAAGCATCTGCCCTATAAGCTCCTCGGCATCATCCCATCGCTCAGCTCTGCATAAACCCTTCAACGCGGCATTAAAGCTAATGACATCAGGACTGCACGGCATGCTATTTAGTAACTTGAGCGCGTCATCAACACGCCCTTGCTCTGAAAAGGAATAGATCAGCGTATTGTAAATGACAGCATCGGGTCTGCATCCATACTTGTGCATCTGCTCAAGAAGTTCCATCGCGCAATCAACCAACCCATTCTGGCACAAGCAACTGGTTAGCATGCTGAATGTCGCCTCATTCGGCAGGCAGTCTTTCCTAACCATCTCCGCAATCAGCTGTCCGACATCCTCCCAACGCTGAGCGATGCACAAACCTTTCAGCGCGGCATTGTAACAAACAGTGTTGGGCTTGCACAGCATGCCGTTGAGCAGCTCGATGGCGTCGTCCACACGCCCTTGCTCCGAGAACCCATTCACCAGGGTGCTGTAGATGACGACATCAGGTGTGCATCCATAACGAGGCATTCGGTCGAGCAGCTGGACGGCGCGGTCGAGCAGCCCGTTCTGGCAGAAAGCGCGGATCTGCGTGGCGAACGTCACCTCGTTGGGAGGGCAATGGTTGCTGACCATCTCGGCCATGAGCGCCTCGGCGTCCTCCCACTGCCGGGCTCCGCACAGGCCCATGAACACGGTGTTGTAGGTGTAGGTGTCCGGCGCGACGGGCATGGAGGCGATGAGGGCGAGCGCGTCGGCGAGCCTGCCGGAGCGGCAGTAGCCGTTGATGAGCGTGGTGTAGGTGACGACGTTGGCGGCCCCGGAGAGGCCGGCGGCCGCGAGGAGGCGCTCGGCGTCCGCCAGCCGGCCGTCGCGGCAGTACCCGGCGACGAGCGTGTTGTGGGAGACGGGGTCCGCCGCACCGGCCGCCTTGAGCGCGTCGAGCACGCGCTCCGCGTCGGGGAGGCGGCGCTTGGCGCAGAGCTTCTTGATGAGGATGTTGCAGGCGACGACGGCCGGCGGGTCGGAGGAGGGGGCGGGCGGGGAGCCGGCCAGGAGGCGGAGCGCCGCGTCCAGGTCCCCGAGCTGGACCAGGCGGCGGAGCTTCTGGCCCGCCTGGCCGGGCCGGGCCGGGGCGGCCGGGTTGACCCATATGGAGTTGCCCGCGCCCGCGCCGCGCTCCGGCGGGGCCCTGCCGCGGCTCACCCGCCTGGAGGAGGCGGCCAGGCGGATGCGGAGGCGGAGGCGCGGGCCGTGGGCTCTGGGTGGGTTCGGAGGGGCCGGGAATGGGAAGGGGCGGTGGGCGGATGGCGACGAGGAGGTGGAGGAGGCGAAAGCCGCGACCATTGTCGAGGTGGTGCTCTGCTCTGGCGATAAGCGCTTGGGTGTGGTCTCTGTCTCTCGCCCCTCTTCAAAAAACCTTTTTTTAGTCAAAATTGCTTGTTCTTCTAGCATAATGAACTTTTTCACTGTGCAACTTGCTTTCTTTCACCTGGTTTTTTGAACATTGATTATCAAATACCACCTCCGTCCAGAATTAGTTGTCGATAGAATGTGTTTAGACGTAACCACAACTAATTCCGGTCGGAAAGAATATCATGTTAAGTGTCAAGGTTGTAACACCATCAGTCTACTACATAGCATTCCAAAGATCAATGACAAAATTGATGGCCTCGAGATTGTGCCCGCGAATGAGAGAGCTTGTCCAAATTAACCAATCGGCATACATCCGCGGCAGAACCCTACGCGACAACTTCTTGTTGGTGCGACAAGTGGCCAGAAACTTACATAAGAAGAAGGCTAAGGGAGTTTTGGTGAAACTGGACATCTCCCGTGCTTTTGACTCGTTGTCATGGTCGTTCTTGCTCGAAGTGCTACGGGCCAAAGGGTTCTCGGAGCTATGGTGCTCTAGACTTGCCATCCTCCTCTCGACGGCAAGCTCCCAAGTCCTAGTTAATGGCTGTCCGGGCAGGAAATTTAGGCATGTTAAAGGATTGCGTCAAGGAGATCCGGTGTCCCCCCTGCTTTTTGTGATCGCAATGGATGCTCTCACAACCTTGGTGACTAAAGCGCAAGATTGGGGAGCGATCAGTGCCATGCCCGGCTGCTCACCCCTTCAAAGGTTGTCTATCTACGCTGATGATGTCATGCTTTTCATTAGACCAACCATTGTTGATCTGACCTTCACTAGAGAGGCACTACAGATGTTTGGCACGGCTTCCGGATTGCATGTTAACTTTGGCAAATCATCTGCAATCATGATTAGAGCCGATGAGACAGACACAAAGAGAGTCTCACGTGCTATGCCATGGCGGATGGAAGGTTTCCGTGCAAATACCTTGGTCTGTGATAACCCACAAGTGTAGGGGATTGTTTGTAGCCTTTTTTGATAAATAAGAGTGTCGAACCCAACGAT